>JASFXZ010000025.1:3918312-4518312 GCA_032209605.1 Mactromeris polynyma | reverse complement strand
CCAGTTCTTACCTGTTTCCCTGGGATATCAACCAGTTCTAACCATTTTCCCTGGGATATCAACCAGTTCTAACCTGTTTCCATGGGATATCAACCAGGTCTAACCTGTTTCCCTGGGATATCAACCAGTTCTAACATGTTTCCCTGGGATATCAATCAGTTCTAACCTGTTTTCCTGGGATATCAACCAGTTCTAACCTGTTTCCCTGGGATATCAACCAGTTCTAACCTGTTTCCCTGGGATATCAACCAGTTCTAACCTGTTTCCCTGGGATATCAACCAGTTCTAACCTGTTTCCCCGGGATATCAACCAGTTCTAACCTGTTTCCCTGGGATATCAATCAGTTCTAACCTGTTTCCCTGGGATATCAACCAGTTCTAACCTGTTTCCCTGGGATATCAACCAGTTCTAACCTGTTTCCCTGGGATATCAACCAGTTCTATCCTGTTTCCCGCCACCAACTACATGGCAACTTCTCCATAGAAATTAGAGGTGGATGACAAATGACTTTAGTTGTATTATTTTCAGTCGCATTGTCATGGAAGTCAAACGCCTCACCTGGGACTCGAACTTACGACCACTTTATTACCAGTCGAGTGCTCTATCAACTGAGCTAACTGGGCAAGCTCCTAGAATGTTGTTAAAATAGGAAAAATAGGTTGGGTCCCGGGCATTCTGGACATATTTTTGCTTCAACTATTATGTTTAATGTCTTCCAATCACTAGCCCCTCACCACTACTGGTTTGAATCTTACCAGGGATATAAAATGTTTATGTGAGGAAAGAGACAGAATAAGTTGCTACAGGGATCGCCACATACATAAGACAAGGCCTCCCCACAGACCTCCGGGAAAACAACAATCGATAAAACATAAGGCATTTGAGATAGCTCAATGGTATTATAAGTTTACGTAAGGGAGCTGGGACGCAAGGAATGGTCTGGCCGACCATAAGGGATAACTAGGAGAATCAAAGAGGACAAGAAGGGGAGATTTAATGGATGGAATACATCACAGGACAATTCAAGAAAGCTGGCAAACATAAGCCGAAAGTGGGAATAAAATAACATGAACACTATATATAGCTATCCAGTTGGCATACGGAAGGTTGTTGGTTCTACCAGGTATCCGCCAGGCTCCTCCTCAACCCTAAATAAATATGTAAATGATAAAGGCACATTTGTGTTTGTACATCGTTACCTGTATGGCGTATGCTACCGAAAGTAGAAAGGATATCAAGCACGCGGCAGCAACCAGGATTTCTCGTCGGCGGAAATACGACATCACGAACTTTGGTGTGGAGGGCAGTAAATTCTCCCAGATAGCTATCAAATGTATGGCCTGAAAATATTCAGTAACCTATAAGTTTAGTCGAGAGAAAGTAGACACAAAATGATAACCTCTCTTTAGCTGCAACCTCTCAACAAATAAGTTAAAATAATTCAGTTTGACCATATATAAGTACGAAAAATGTGTGTTACTTTGATAACACATTTCCCTTTTATACTTTCGTTTAAATTAGACATAATCTAAAATACTGCCGTCAGTGAATTTAGAATAAAGACACGTAGAAATAAAATATACAATGATATTTTTGAGAAAACGACACAAATTTACGACTACACTAAGGGTGGATTAAGTTGCCTTATAAAACAGTAGAACGGAAAATAAAACAAATGAATCGCTGATGAATATAAAAAATACATTGTTGTTAAATGTTTTATGTTGTTCTCGTATTTTCATGTTCGAATCACCCTACTTAACTCCAAGTTGGAAGGTTTGTGCTTTACGTCCAACTAACAATGTTAGGTCGTTATGGAGATGGTGTCAATTTGTAGCAGGAATATTGCTGTCACACTGTGAGATCACGCCGCGGACACGTGACATGTTGCCACATCCAGTCACATTCACCTAACAACGACTTAAACTGTCAAAGCACTACACTTATAATGAGGAACGTGGAAAAGGGAGCTGCTAGAACCAGTCTGACAATGTCTGGTATGTCGCAAACGGGGATCATACGCGCGGTCTCCCTGATCCATAGAGGAAACCTTACCACTGTACCATCGGACCAGTTTTATAACTTCAAATTGTTCTTATTAACTTTTACAATGACATTACCTGATGATGAAGTCCAAACAAAAATATGCAAATGAACAGACAGAAAGCAATCACGGGCGACAACTCCAGACGCTCGAAAGATGTCGGTATGGCAATAAACAAGAACGGTAACCCTGAAACAAAATTGCGAAACATCTATCATCAAAAACTACCTCACGTTACTTGAATCCAGATTGCTTTTCTGTTAAACTATCCACATTTAGACATTTGGAAACGTTAAAGTACATGAGTGATATTAAAAGTAATCAAATAAATAGTTAAATTTGATTGTAGCTACATAAGTAGCAACAGAAGCTGGCGAAATTCTTCGGCTTTTCACTAGTACTGAAAACTACGGCATCCTGTTTGGGCCATCACGGCGTAATGTTATTGCCGACCAGCGACGTGTGACCCTATGAAAGTCTTAAACAGTTTTTGTAGAAAAATATTTACTGTGTAGTTTTTTTGTAGATTATTTTCGTATTGATATACATATATAGATATATAATGTGTATCTAGCATTAATAAAGAATTGTCACTGCAAAATGTGACATTTATTACGGCAAATAGTATTGTACAATGCACACAGCATTAGCCCAGTGTAAATCACTGAAGATTGAATGCACTATAAGTCAACATAAAATATACAATCCATACGTAACAATCTATTTCAGATCATATTACATCACCCTATATTGAATAATTTACTAATAGCTATCTAACACCTTAATAAAAATAAAACAAATTCATTAGTATACCTGGTTTAACTCCCTTTGATGCCGCAATAAAACCTCCACTGTCACTAGGGTTTATATATGGCGCCAAAGCGAAGAGCGCCACCTGGGGGAGAATACTGTACACCAGTAACAACAGAATCCATGAACTGAAATGTTGAACAGACGACACTAGTAATTATGTTATATTGTCTTCATGGTGACAGTCGAAAATACATGTAAGTGAATGGTAAATATATAAATATACGAGGAATGTTCAAATAACCCCTGGACAACTGTTCTTATTGCTTCAAAAAGTATTGTAAGCAAATTATTTCAAATTTTCGAAATACTGGTCAAGTTATGAAGATTTCTGAGCATCTCGCCATGAATACACTGATCCAAACAGCTAATGAGACCAGTCTCAGAAGACAGCCTTGTCATTAATCAACTTTCAGAAGAAGCTAAATCTGACCAATCAGATGCTGCTTTTTTTAAGCTTGTTTCCGCACTGAGACAACTTTAATTCAATCACAGCAATCTCCACCACAGTTGTCTCCCTTTACAAAGTACAGAGACCTCTGCAACCACAAATATTTTACTGTATTCGTTGACACAACACAATATAGTGTAACTGACGCTTTATCTAAATGCCCGCAATCCCGTGACATTTTTAAGGCAGTGATTAAATGCCCACCATTCCGTGACATTTTTGAAGGCAGTGATTAAATGCACCGCCAGGGGAGACAAGGGCTGTGAGGAGTTTGAAAAAAATGTATTCAAATTAGGAAAAAAACACATCGAATCTTCTCAGTATTACAACAGTTTAGTGAGACAATGTGACCTACAATAAGTCTCTGGGTTACCAATTAGTATAATATTTGCTACCACAAGCAACCTATAACATCACCGAATGAATATGTGGTAGATGACGAAATGTCTTAACCTCTATACAGCAACAACCTCTCAACAAAGTCCAAAATTTGCGTCTCACAAAGGGGGTTAGTCTGGAGACGATGCACTGCGCTATTTGAACACCTTCAAACATTATGGTAACGTAATGTACATTAACTGATTCGATCATGCAATTCTTATATAAAAGACGAGAATATGTAATTTCCGTAATACTGAATAATGTCGTAAAGCATAACATTAAATAGTAGAATGTGGATATATGTAACTGGCTTCGAATACTTAGAATTGTGTTTAGTTCAGGGATATGAAGCCATGTCACGCGAATTGGCTGTTCTAAGAACTGTGAGGCATGCAATGTACTCGGCTTGGTAATGTTCTCATTGCCATAAAAATGCTATTTGCAGTTTTAAACGGGGTTTTTTAAATCACCGAAGCAACATATTTTGGATTTTACCTTCAACAATGTTTGCGTTCTAGATATTGATTTTTTTTCTTAAGGAAAAATGCATGCCAACAGTTTAAATAACACAGCATTGCTATGGTAACTACCCATTTTAAACAGTATATTGGATGGTAAGGCTTAAAAAGAAGTTTGTTTCTGGTTACAAGCTGAAAATGATGGGTCGCTAGTTTCTTTCCCCAAATCAGATATATTTAGTTGAAAAGCAATTCAATGTTTACTTCTTATACAGCTATTCTTAATTAAAGTAATATTGCTAAGTTTATTTCCTATTAATATATCAATATAGTGTATACTTAAAGCTATGTTTTGAAATGACCATAAGTTCGGTCAAAATGTTTTCGGATACCATTTCTAAAGTCATAAAGAAAATTTGGTCGATCAGGTACCTAGAAACAAACCTATTTTTGATCTTAATAGGACATTGTTTAAGAAATTCCTTGACAGTGTATCTCACAGTGCTTGCTTTGGATAGGTGGTTGCTTTAAAGAAGGACAAACTGTATGATGATAATGATGAGGATGACAATACCATGAAGATGCTGTTGATGGTGGTGGAGATAACGATAATAGTGATGACGATGATAATGATGGTAATGGCAATGATGGTGGTGGTGATGATGGTGGTGATGGTGATTGTAAAAATAGTGATGATGATAATGATTGTGTTGATGATAAAGATTTTGTTGTTGTGTTGTTGTTGTTGTTAGAGATGAGGAGGACAATGCCGACGACGACGATGGTGGTGAAAGTGATGGTAATGATTGTGATGGTGATGATGATAATGATGGTGGTGATGATGAAGATTTTGTTATTGTTGTTGTTGAAGATGATGAGGACAATGTCGACGACGATGATGGTGGTGATGGTGATGGTGATGGTATGATGGTTATAGGGATGTTAATGATTGTGGTGTTAATGATGCTGATGATGATAAATATAAACAAATATCAAACAATAACATTATAATATATGCATACTGTATCATAGTTACGCGGCAGTTGAACCAAAGTACATCAATGAACATGAAATGTCCTTAGGAAAACATCGGTTATTTCCGCCAAAATCTTTTTTCAGTTTGACGGAAACAGCCGAGTTATATTTTAGTATCTTGTTGATAATAATGTTTTACTTACGCATTAACAACGTATTTTCTGTTGTATACAAGAGTTCCAAGTGTGGGTAACACGCCTGCCCACAAACCGAGACTGTTCATGTGTAAGTTTAACGCATCAATCCATGGCTGAAAATATGAGGAAAGTAACGCAAATGTAATGGGTGGATTTCAGTTGCAGATTTATACAAGCTGTGTTATTTAATAATATTCTTAAACATTATTATAAAAATTACGATACATTAACGATACACATCAATATGTTATGTTATTTGCGTGACAAATTTGTTTTAATATATAATTTACGTTACCCCAGGATGTCCCAGTTTATAGTTGACAATGTTGTCCAAAAAGTAATCGGTTGATTGTAGCTTCTCTCCTTTGCTGGTAAGTAACCTAGTTACCGCTGAACAGGCGTCTGGAATGGCACTGTATCCGTATATCAGAACAATCAGAAGCAATGACAAGGTAACAGGCGTCAAGATGTACGCTATCTAAAAATAGAGAGAACAATAAATATTTTTAAAAGGGTGATCGGCGCAAATTAAATAAGCGAAGATGTTGTAGTTTTATTGCTTAAGATTTTGAGTTATAGTACACGCATTTGTTCATTTACGTTCATTTGTTTCAACTTATAAATATATTCAACAATAATAACATGCTTGGTACAAATAGTTTGTTACGTGTAAATAAAAAATTTAAAAAGCGCGTAAATAAATGTACATCACATGAAAACACAATTACAGGACCATTGTGGTATTGTCTAGTTACCTATCAGAGATTTCAATAAAATCATTATTTTTAAATACGTACTCCGGTACATAAATTCGATATTTACTCATTTACCTCGTGTCTTACAGTAAAGTTTAAATACGAGGTATAATAAATAATAATTGAACCTGTTTTCTTTAAAATATATCGCAGATATTTAAACATTCGAATCGACGAGAAGTAAAATATTTATTACAATATTTAGACCGCACTCCTCCTGGTTTGGTCAAGAACGTTCATATTCATTAAAAAGCAAACATGATTTCCTGGAATATTAAACATGTTTTACCGTACTTTGTGTGGAATCTGTTTGACTATCGCAACTATAGAACCGGTGTATTACTATTGACTTTCTCTGATCAACATATTGTTTTATTTTGACGTATAAAGTACATTAAACTGTGACATTGAATACAGTAATTACAAGTCGAGTTACTGTCTTTAAGAATGTGTATCATAGACACGTATGTCTACATTCAAACAATAATCATTGATATGTAGGAAAGACAACTTTAGTCATTCTAGGACAGCGTTTCTCAAACATGACTTTATTTACAACGTGCAGATTTGACCGAATCAGCGTCAAGTTCACAAACGAAGTTCGGCTGTTCTGACTTTAGAATTGATTTGCTTACAAACCTCTGTGACTCAAATAGAAAACAGCGAGCATAATATGGCTGCGCCGAAAAACTTCGCCATGGAAGTTAACGTAGTTTTACTTTAAAAACAATTACAAGTAAATTATAAGTGGGGATGTCGTAGCAGTGGTCCTAGTGTTTAGATAATTTGGCATCGCGTTACATGTTATGTCAATTTCTTTGTTTGAATGTAACGCTTGTAACAAAATCCTGTTGAATAAAACGATTTACTAATCTGAGGGGATTTTGTACTTTTTAAACATTTCTGACTAGTTCTTTTGTTGACTGCTTTCTAAAGCATGTAGAAGGACGTCAGCGATTGTATAAGAAGTCGTGCGCTTCGAGAACATATCCTGTATTATTAACACGAAAGATATAGACTACTTTAAATAAACAAAAAAAAAGTGTTACATTTATGAGTTTCAGAACAAAGTTATCAAAAAAGTTGCAAACAACTCAAGTCTCCTCAAGATGTGATTAATTCTTAGATATCATTTCATTCCACTAAGATTAAACCAATCCAATCAAACAATACTATATTTCGGATATTGCCATTTTCGGACAGCTCGTTGAACACTACGACTATCATTGACAATGGTAACCAATCACTTCATCAACGTAATACACTTGATGTGTGTAGGAAATTGCCTCGGACAATGTCCAGATTTTATGATCTCATTAATCAGAAATCCGGACAGAACGATCGATACGTCCACCAGAGATGATCCTACTGTGAGCAATGAATACCATACTTTGTAATTGTTATCTTTGTGTGTCATGCCCTTTCTCATCAGTAAATCCAGGAGTAATTTGTATTATGCAGGAAACATGCAACATATCCATCATTCTACAACATTCTAAATATTCAGCTTCAGTGTTTAAAGGTGCGACACATTTTGATAGGTTTGCTTTTCCCAATACTGATTACGTGATTCATGGTATAAAGGATATCTTCAAACAGAGGGAAATTCATCCTAAAGTGTATTACAAAATTGTAATCTACATTTATGAGAAGGTTCTTTAGCAGGCTCTTTGTCATTTGCCAGACTCTACTTTAATCGATGAGCCGACACTTGATCGAGCATGTTGGAGAAAATCAGAATATTTAATAATAGTAGACATTGCTCAAATGTTAAGTCCACCATTAATCACACGCCATAGAACAGCTTAAAGGTTCGGTTAAAACCTTAGGTTTCTAGTAAATATTAAATATAATTCACCATAGATTTCCTTTCAGGTCAAATTTCTAAATCATTAATCTAGTGTTGTTAATATGTTTACATCAGTCTTAAGATCATTACACTTAGTATTATGAACCAATATTTATAACATTCATCATCCTATTATTTATATCATATATCAACCGTTCTATAACATTTATCAACCGCTTATTCTATAACCTTTAGTCACTCATTATTCTAAACATTTATCAACCGCTTATTCTATAACCTTTAGTCACTCATTATTCTAAACATTTATCAACCGCTTATTCTATAACCTTTAGTCACTCATTATTCTAAACATTTATCAACCGCTTATTCTATAACCTTTAGTCACTCATTATTCTAAACATTTATCAACCGCTTATTCTATAACCTTTAGTCACTCATTATTCTAAACATTTATCAACCGCTTATTCTATAACCTTTAGTCACTCATTATTCTAAACATTTATCAACCGCTTATTCTATAACCTTTAGTCACTCATTATTCTAAACATTTATCAACCGCTTATTCTATAACCTTTAGTCACTCATTATTCTAAACATTTATCAACGGCTGGTTTATGCCATACAACAACGGACTTTTCAATAACACTGATCAACCACTTATAATGAACAATATATCAACCGCTTACTTTATAAAAACTTAGCATTTATCATTTGGATGTTTTATAACATTTGCCAATCACGTATTAATCATAGGCAAAATCCGCCTTATCCCACAAATAAGATTCAGTAAAACCAATATTTGTATACGATGTTCAGTTGACTTACACGTCTGTACAAACATACCAATCAATATTCGATAATTTGCTGTCTCGGATTAATCATACTGACATCAACTCAAAAGTCAATCACTATATGATTAAACGACCATTTTTTGGCGTTCATGCATGTGTAAACGCCGATCAGAACGCACACATTCCTTCTGGGCTTGATTCAATGTGTGCGTTCTGATCGGCGTTTACACATGCATGAACGCCAAAAAATGGTCGTTTAATCCTTATAATTCCAAATAGTACTTTGAAACGACCCCCAATGATGTTTTGTCGTCAATACACATCTTGACCCCACGCAGAGTCAACTGAATTCGCGGATAAATACACACAAAAACAGTACCGAATTTTGAACAGCGGTACTCGGATGACACCCTCTAGTGTATGTAAGGCGGAGCACTATGTAGCAAAACTCAACATTTTGTGCGGTCAAGAAATAGTTCTCGTAAAACGGATTTATAATTTCAATAACTTCGATAAATTCACGTAAGAGATGGATTATCGTTGTCATTTCTAGTTAAAATCTCACATATTTCAGTCTTCATATAGCTTAGATATTACATTCATCAGCACTCCAGCGTTCATGCCGCCATCTTGTTTTCATGACATTCGAATGGTATTTCCGAAAGTAGTGCCAAACATGCATCCGAGGCACTTGACGTAGTTGGCCGGGGATTTCCGAATGGTTCATACTTGTGTAAACGCCTTTGATTAGCCAATCAGAATGCATAATTAAATTACGTCATCAATACAATGAAATTTGGACGTTAATGCATGTGTGAACGCCTCCGATTAGCCAATCAGAATGCAGGGATTTGCTGAATTTGGAATTATAAATACATATTTCACCACGAAGCGGATTCGACAGTTATTCAAATATACATCATTTAGGAGGGACGTAGAAAGGGGTGATAACTCGTGATAATCCCTTGAGGCACAACATCTCGTCAACAACATCATCAATTTTCGCGTAGTTAAATTGCACTAGCAGTTGAACCTTTCAACAACAGCCAGCATTTGTAATTCATAAAGGGTGTTGCTTTGAAAGATGATAGTATATGCTTTGGCCCCAATCGACCAATAAAAATCTGCATGAACAGTAAACATGAATGTTAAATGCTGAAACGTGTTACCTTTGAGATAAGGGCTGTCCCCTTGAACGTCAGAAAATAGATTGCCATCCATGTCACTATCAGACACAGGGCTATGTACCAGACAATATAACCACCTTCTCCAATATGTTCTGATATCTGCAAGAAATCTTCGCTGAAAAAAGAAAATATATTATAACATTATAGTAACTACAGTCGAATCTCGTTGATTTGAATTCATCGGGTCCGGAATTATATTTCAAATAGTACATGGTTTCGAATAGATATTTCAATTTGACGTGCCTAAGAAGATAAATCGGGACCTGATATTTATTTCAGATGTTACTAAGTATTCGGATAGAGGTAGTCGAATAAACGAGGCTCGACTGTATTCAACTTATTACAATTTTCAGACAAAGATCGACCCGCCAAATTGGACCCATAAAATGACCCGACTCAGCGTAATTTGGCTCTACCAAGAAGGTTTTAGTAATCAAAATACAGCACAACATCTGTTGAACGGCCCTCTTTTTAGCAACATTCTCTCTTCAACAACTTCATTAAGTTTCTACTAGTACACTTTTACTGTCAACAATCGCACAACGACAGTCGAAAATTGAATCCCAAATGGTGCTCTAGAGTAGACGCATTGTACTACAAACCCAGTTTATAAGTCAATATCGCGGAGAAACTTATCGTAAAATGTAGTATTTGCGTTAATATTATGCAAATAATCACGTCAGGTGTTTGTCATATGTTTTGATCAGGTATAATAGGGTTTTAAAATATCAAAACCTGATATTTAAGTGACTTACTGGAAAAACTTGTCCGCAGGTCGATGGTGAAATTTAAGCTCACTGAAATATAAATTTACCAACAAAATATTTTAACAGCAAATTAGTATAGACAAGAAAACTTCAACAATCGACAAAACAGATTAGGAACAGGAAAATAGATAGTTACCACATTTACAATATTTACCTCCCTTGTTCTGAATAGTCGGCCATAATTAATAGGCAAATATCCTTAAAGTTTAAAGGGAATATAATGTAAATGGTGATAAAATAAGATCAGGTATATAAATAATACTTATTCATTATGCTCATGTTGGCAGACGACTCAGAAAGTTGAAGAGAAAGTGGTTGTCAAATGCAAATTCTCTTTGTATTTTCTCAATTATCACATATTTTGGAATTACTCCCATGAGTGCTTATCAGTTTTGCCTATTAAAATAGCTGATGATTAAGATCAAGGGAGGTAAATATTGTAGATGTGTATTGTGTACATACAACAACATACAATAATACACACACTAAACGTGTCACCTTTCTGGATGCTACGCTCAAAATGTCGAGAGAGTCATACACTAGTTTAGGGGGAGTTTTGGATCGTTTCACCGTTGTTAACAGTATTGCAGTTATTGTACGGCGATAGGGTGACTTTAACAATGTCTCCGGATACCTTTGTGTTATCACGTTCTTCCTTAAGGGTGTGACAACTTCAATAAATCCCAGGTTGAGGTCAAACGACTTCGGATGTCTTATCAACAGTTTAATTATCATGTCGAACAAATACCTCAGCCGGGGTTTGTTACCAATATTTCAGGATTGGCAGTTCAGTGCTCTGCCGACTGAGCTAACAGGGCATATTTGGAAACAATTTAGAAACAATTGCAAACAGCATCTTAGATCACTGAAGAAAGTAGTACAACACACATACAGACAACAATACGCTAACCTCCGCAAACTACGTACAAAACATTCATAACTGTCTGAATAACGTGCATTATAACATCTAGTTACAAACCTCTGACAAAGGTTACATAAAACCGCACAAGCAATTTCGAAAACCAAGCTATTTAGATCTAAGTAAACAAAGTTATTCTTGGATCATTCGCTGATGCCACGTGACTTCAGTGTTTCGCCAACAACTAATTTCTAGTCATCGGCGCAGGGAAATTGGAGCCATAAACAAAGAAATACTATTACTAAAAGGATTTAACATTAAATGCATCACATTGCCTACTCTGTTTGAAATCGTTGATGAGAAGAGGAAAGCAATTTCGTTGTTATAGCCGCCAATCCCTGATTTCCTTTGCGACTTAACAGACGATGCTTACTTCCGGTGAGTCACCTTCGTGTACTTATTTCAAACTGATTTGATGTTTATAGAAGTTAAATTGTATTAAAATTTGAAATATACGAAATTCACTTGCCTGGTTGTTTGACGGTCAACGTATCGTGCTGACCAATGAAATTGCGTGTCACAAATTGATACTTTTCAATTGAAGACAGATATGTTAACTTTAAACAAAGGTATATGACGTGTACTTTCATTGGTCAAACTTTCCACGCAGTCTTCACACCACGTCTTATGAGATGTCTCATTACACATTTTTGCCAGTCAAGTTATTTATCAGTGTTATGAACATACGTGGGGATCAGACAATAACGCACACCATGCACACTTACCTCGCTGTCCCATTCTCACCTATCTGTGCCGCCCATGGAAATGGCGACTGTAGCGAAGCAAATGCGAAATATAGGGCGTAGCTCAACTCTACCCCATGTAAGAGACAACGAATGTACGTCAATACCAGAATAGAAACAGCCGATCCTGAAAAATCACAGAGACAATAAAGAATATGTTTTAAAGCTAAAACTCTTTATTTATTATTAATCACAAATACAAGACATGTAAATTTTACTATATAATACTATGATAATATGGATCAGGAAAGTCAGTACTTATATTATATTGCATTGTAAGATTGACTTACCTTTGAGAATCGGAACCAGTATACCAAATATACCAACTATTCCTCTTTTGAAGAGTGCTCCAAGTTTTATCTGAACGTAACAGACGGGGATACAGATCAGTACCATCAACAGATAAAACGCCACGAGGAACAGACCTGAAAAGATAAAACATACACATGTAGTTTTGTGTGACAATTTGAGTGAAGATAATGCATACAGTATTTCATCCTCCCGTCTGATTGTAGGTGGGGAATTCGTCCGTAGCTTGCAGAGGAGCAGGATTGTACTGGTTGGTAACACAGGAGCACTGGTGAGGTCAGCTGACCGCAGTATATAACTCATATATTGTTGAGAAACGGCGTCAACCCCCCCCCCCCCGAAATACGAACAACAAACAAACAATTTTCTGTCAAATCGATATTGGATGTATGAGATTTAACAATTATCAATTATGGTACCGTTATATATATAGACTACAATTGGAGTAATACTATTCTTAACGGATAGACGAAAGAAATACAATAACAGATTCACAACAACAACGATATGAACATGTGTATTGTTGATCTGTATTCCAATGACATAATTCAGTTGATTTAAATCACTGCTATTAAGACTCTTATACAACCTGTGTCAAAATAAATTGTTCAAATGACTGGGAGTTTTTATCTGCCGACAAATATGTCTGACATAGCTGTCAGTATACCGTGATGTGTCAGAGTGAAGTGGGTTTTGGAGGGCAGTTACCCCTTCAGAAAATATAGGACAAACCTACAAAAGGAAAAGGATTTTTTATGGGTTTTATTGTAAATTTCATTAAATGTTTATTTATTGCGACCAGAGTAACGCAGTTGACACAAAAGTAATACTAATAATAATACATTTTACAGGATATGTACTCATTTAAACAAATTTTGTGACCAGATTATACTGTTTACCTTGACACATATTGTATATGAGCTTTAAAGCGACATGCCATATTTGATATAATTAATATATGTAAAAAACATGTTATAAACATTTGGTAAGGAATGACATTCTGACGACGAAAATATTTTCTATTTCCCTAAATATGACATAAATTGAATAAATAAGGCATTTAATTCCCAACTTTCTCCTAAGAATTCTTGCTGGCATAAACTGTTGGTAGTGACCATTCCTGACACGAATACACGTACGAACGACGTTTTTTTATTTGATGACACTATATGTCGTTTCATGTTCGTTATCAAGACACTAAATTAGAAAACATTTCCGATTTGTCAAAATCCCTACTTTCTTTTTGATGTCAAAGTTTAGAAACACGTCAATACTGAATTAACAGAAAGTCTTATTGTAAAAATGAACAAGGGATATTCAACATATAGGAGATTGTCACTTTGTAAGAGAGAGAACTTGTGACAATCTCCTGTGGTTTAAAATAACCATATAGCCAACTGCAAAAACAGAAACAACAAGGTAGTGCACTTTAACAGTTGAGTGATATCTTTAGCTTAAATAACTCAAATGAACACTTTAATAATGTGTATATTCAACACATGTCTTCAACTTTTCCCGAGTCTAAAAACTGAGAGTGATTTGAGGCCTGAAATCATGACTTGCAGTTCTAAATAATTGTCATGGAAACATACGCTGCACTCACGGTTCAAACCTACCACCTACCGTGTGGCTGATATAACTTACTGTATACACATTGACTCGGGTAAACAAGTTGGAGCAGTGCAGAGATAAGTCGCGTGTTTACTTACATGACATACCCTTATCATGCGCATATTATTTGTACCTTGGTGATTTTACTACTGCTGTTATATAACGCAGACGGAAATAACAATGGGAAACTGTATAACAAAGCCGAACTCAAATGAATTATTGTTAAATAATATTAAACCAGTTTAAGAAGCCAAACTTCGCACAGTGATAAATCCAGGTAAGTTCATTAACTTTATAACTTTTCTGAATTACTTTTTTTAGAATTCAGAAAAATGCATATGTAACAAGTCGTGAGGATATGAAATGTATAACAAGATCAGTAAACATATTTATAAATTCCAAAACTTGATCAAATCTCTTGTGAATAATACTTGATGATTAATAATATGATGAGAAATAGTTCAATGACTGGCAAAATCCACACTAATATTGTCTCTGATGCAATGACCCTGGATTCAAAGAGCACATTTATTGCATATAAATAGTGTGCATACCAAGTAAGATAATACAATTCCAGACCCTTTTTTGAGCTATTAAGAGAAAGAAAACAATATCAACAATCACCTTTCATTATGCTAAAACTAGGTATAATCAATTGTCTATGACCAGTGAGCCAGATAAGAACCATACGTCAAAGCAATCTCAATTTATTACGTTGAAACTGTTTTTGTCCTAACAGTCACTCTGGTCTTAGCTTTTATCATTAAGGATCATCTACTACCCATGACTAGTCTACATAGAGAGTTTGAGGAAACTAGATCAAAGCACTCTTCAGTTATTGAACGGACATTGTTTCGGTACTGAAAGTCACTGCGACTTTTGCCTATTGACCTCAGATTAAATACGAGTCGTCTTCTTCTCATAACTTGTGTTCCTAATGTTTGAGGATCATACATGTGTTTTTCAGTTATTGAGTGGAAACGGTTTTAAGAATTACAATCGCTGCGACCTTGATGTTTCACCAAAATAGACTTAAAATACATCGGGATCACTTACACATGACCAAGGTGCCTATCAACATTTGAGGATTATTTATTGAGCGGACACTGTTTTAGTACTAACAGTCCCTATGATCTTGACCTTTGACCAAGTGACCTTTAAATATTTGGGGTCATTTTGTACTTATGACAAGTGTACATTGTGCGTTTGAGGACCCAATGTCAAAGTGTTTGCCACTTATTGAGGGGAATAGTTTTGGTAGTAATATTCACTGGGTTCATGAACTTTGTCACCGTTTCTTCAACAGAGCCATCCAGTACCAATGTTTAGTTTACAAAGTACGTTTGGTGATCTTAGCTCAAAGACTTTTCCAGTTATTAAGCAAAAACTGTTTTGGATCTAACATGTACTATACATTGACCTTTGACACGGCAAAACAAACACGAGTACATTCTTCCCATGTTTAATCAATTTGACGGTCATACGTCAAAGCCTTCTCAAGAACATGAACGGTAACTAAGTTGCTATAAGACGGACGGTTAGCTTATATTTACTGTGATCTTGACCTTTGAAGTGACCTTAATAAAAAAACTCATTTTTAGCATATATTCTGTTTGCTATTGTGTGGTATATGCGAAGCAATGGGGCACACCAGACCTTGTCATGTTGACTACATACCAGATATAGCCAACCAGATAGTAAACAGTCGAGTCTACAAAGACGCCATGGATTCGAATGGACAAACTACTGAAGAAATATAATGCTATCAAAACCAAAACATCCGCAGATACCAACAAATCAAATGGTTCACTGAAAAAAGCCTTACTAGATATCAAGAAGTACAGACAAGAAATCTATAATGAGACAATTGAGACAGTAGACACAATATGTGATGTTATGATGAAGGTGAAGGTGTTACATGACAACATGAAGCAACTTAATGCGTCTAAACAAGCCAACAAATTGTTCATGGAACTAAAACAGGCTAAGGCAAAATTACAGGATTATGAAAACAGTATCGGTTCCATATCAGAAGAAGACCGTACTGATGAGTACAAGTTCACCCCAAGCCAGACGATAAACGATATACTCCAGAAAGAGACAATGATTGGTAACATATCGACAAAGCAGCAAATAACATGTCAGGGTGAAGACATGAGACGATATAATATCTAAATGTTGGATCGCAGGTATGACAGTGTAACCTCCAGACAGACTCATTCTGTCTGACTATAATAACTGCTCAATTAAGCTTGTCGTCCAAAGTGTAGTTTACCTTAATCATAAATTTACACGAAAATGACGTCAGGTCGCTGTGGTGTAGTAGTTAGCATAACGGATCGGTAATCCGTAGACCTGGGTTCGATTCCCGGTAGAGCCATTGACCGTTTTTCGTGTTTCTCAAACTTGACTTTATTTAACAGTAGATCTATTACATCACAACTCTCACATGGTACAGAATTTCGAGAGGAACCATCTGATGTCACACCAACAATAAGTACACACATTGCTGTATCGGTACCACATAGGTAACGTATACAGTTCATGACAGTATCAAACAAACTCACTTAGACTCATACAATACAAACAGATGGTAAATGTCATGGTTTATGCTGCTATCAAAATAAACTTATTGTAACATGCTGGAACCCTGGGAAACTTGAGATGCTAGATATGGAAGGTACAGTAATCAAAAAAGTGAAAACTGACTCTACTGGTAAAGGTGTTTTCAAGCGGCCAAGATATGTTCAAGCCAACAGTAGCTCAATATACGTATCAGACGTAGGATATAAAGCAGTGGTCATGTTGAACTGGCAAGGTCAGATTACTGGTAGGTTCAGTGACTTGGGAGATCCTAGAGGACTTGCACTATTAAGTGATGGAAGCTTATTTGTCTGTGACCATGGGCGTAATAGAGTATGTCAAGTATCAGGAAATTGTAAAATTGTATTACAAGATGTGAGATTTCCATCCACTGTCTGTGTTGATGAGAGAGGACACAAACTCTACATCAGTAGAGAGACAATTAGTGACAATCAAGTTGACAACTGCATTCTGGTATATAACATATAAACGCGCCCGTGTGTTAAGTGTGTACCTATGTATGTAAGCGTTACATAAACTCACCATCAATAGACAGTCGAATATAATTGTGAAAGAAAACTAATTCCATGACAATACGGCCAAATGAACCAGTTGGTATAACATAATGGGTTATAGATGCATGCTAATATGTTTATTCTTACATCTATTTAACTTCCTATCTTTATTGCGTTTCATGTTTATGACATAGATTCTAAAGTGCGTGAATGTGTTAATAGTTACATGTGTGAAAATATCTGACATTTGAAATATGCACGTCTCCATATCGGGTGACGGAAGTGGTTGGGAAAATATGGCGAAAGTCAAATTTAATTAAGTTTTATTGGGATAAATTACAATATGTGTGCAATTAGTGTCAAATAACTGAGCGCTATGCGCTAACAAAGCTCATAGTTCAGTTTGTAAACATGTCATCTAATCAAGTACACATGCTTCGGCGTAGTTGTATTATATTGATTTTGACCTACATTTTAGACCAATCAAAGGTTGTATACGAAGCGCGTTATTTAAATATGAAACATATTAGACGATTTGATTGGTTCATATTCTAAACGGCCGAAAAGATAATTCACTTTTACCAAGTATTAATTTAAATTAAGAAATGTATTAAGTAGATGATATGTGTTAGTTTTTCAAATTAAACTTGACATGATTTCTGTCAATTTCATAGTTTTCAGTAATTAACCATTGACTTTCCCGCAGCATGACCCACTAGCGAAATCAAAGTTCCGGATGGTTTCAACTCATCTTAAAAGATTATTGCTCAGTTTCGGGATTCGTTAGTTTTTACTTTAGATAGTATTATAAGAATAACTTTCTATTAATTTCTATGCAATTATGTTTGCTGTAAATAATTGCTTAATTAAATATTAAAGTATAAACAGATCTTGTAGTGTTGTCTTACATAAACAATTGCAATTCTGCGAAAATGCTGTCCAGAAACAATGCCTAATACATACATTTTTTTTAAACGTCACAGGTTTGCTAGACAAACAATTTTTTCTGTACACATCACTAAATAAAAACCAACACATTAAGCAGTAAGCATCGGGTACTTCAAAACATTCATGTACATTTTCTAAATGCCAAAATATGACATAGTAGGCCATGTACCGTGGTGTGTAAGAGGGAAATAGGGTTTTGAGGTCTTATCAGATAATTTTGGGCAAACCCACCAAATGCACAGAGACGATGTGAATTGATTTTTATTGGTTTTATTGAACATTTCACTTAATTTATTTATGAGAACCTGTGTAACGCAGTTGACACTAGAGTAGTAATAATAATACAGTGTAGTAACAGTGTATATTACCTGGACCGTTACATTTCATGATAGGTGTATTGAAAATTTCGCGTTTGTCCGTAAGCTTGACAATTGACAAAACAGCGGTTCTGTTTTGATAGAGAAGTACACCAAACAGCAGTTTTAATTTTACGCACGAGTGCATTTCCTTACCTAAATTGTCATGGACCGGTCTTGAAAGCTCATGCACCTGTTCGCGGTCAATCTTACAGCACTATATATGCAGTGACTGGATAAAAAGGTTGAAGTTACGCAACGTCGAGCTTAACTCGCATGTTTAACTACATAACCCGGGCATATTTATTGAGCCTTAACGATTTTATCTTTGTTGATCGTACAACGCAAAAGGAAGTAAAAATGGAGAAATATATTTTACAAAGTGAAACACAGCACATCTTTAAACCGAGTTAAGAAACCAAACATCACAAAGTTATAAACTCAAGTAAGCTCATTACTTTTACTTTTCTTATTTTTTTGTATTAGAGTTAATATGAACGTTGAAATATTACTCATGCAACAAGTGGGTGGGGTATGAAATGTCAAACAAGGTCAGTAAGCATAACAAGAATGTTCAAGGTTTATCAAATTTCCTGTTCTGTATAATGATAATGCAATAACAAGAGCATCACGGAACGTAGCAAAATGCTAACAAAAACAGCTCTACAGCTGAATTATACAACTAAAATAGCCTCTTTTTTCAATAATTCTACTGACTCCCTTTCACCATAAATAGTTCAAGGATGGACACAATCCTCTGTGGTCTTGACACCTCTAATACAATAGTTTGTCCCAGTAACTTGAAAAGGAAAATGGGTCATCTTGCCCATGACTAGTTTACATAGCGAGTTTGAGGATCCTACGTCAAATGACTTCCTGGATTTAGCGGAAACTGTTTTGGTAATAAGAGTTACCTTTGTCATAGTGACCTCAAAAGAAATAGGGATCATCTACTTCCAATAACTAGTCTTATTGAATTTTCTAGTGGGCCTCAATCCAGTATTGTTCTTACATAGTCTAAAACATCAATAATAAGAGTCCTCACAAGTAAATGGATGAAAATCAAACTAACAGACAGAAGGACAGACAGACAACCAGCGCCACCACATTATTTACCACTCGCCGGGTGTATAAAATGAATAACTACATTGACATTTTCAACATTAGCTGTAATAAAGATCAAAGCCAATTGACAAAATAACGCATTGAATTATACCTTCAAAATATATAAATATTGGTGTGTTAATACAAAATAATGGCTGCGTATGTATTATATTCAATTATGAATATGCCAACGTTTATTACTAATACATGTAAGCCCTCAAATGATTGAAAAGATGGACCGATTTAAGGGATGGATGAAAATTGTAAACGAACGATTTATATCACATATCGCAGACATAATTATGAGGATATTGTAACATGACCTACAATATAAGATACAAAATTAAAGGGTATTACTACATACCCTAAGTATACAGATTTATTTAAACATCATCAATACCTAGTTTTACCATAATGACGTTGAAATACAGAAAAAAAACAGGATTTAAATATTATTTATCAAACTATGCAGAATAACTGACAGGATCATTAGAAGTATGAATTAAAACTTTAATGTATGCAATATCACTCTTTATTGCAGAAATGGCGACTCCTGATGAAACAGACAGAAAAAATATGAAAATTTCACAAGGATCGGATGAGGACTATAGTCTAGTATGCCTCCCATGTCACAGAGATGAATCAACAAGACCAGCGTTTGGTTATTGTATCGACTGCAACGAACACCTGTGTCATGAGTGTTACAAGTATCATAAGAAGGCAACACTGTCCAGGCATCATGTACTACAAGACAAAGATACAATGCCTTCCACACAACAACTTACTGATACATCTTCACAAGGTGGTTCCACTGACAACCTAACAACACCCTGTCCTCGTCATAAAACAGAACTGATCAAGCTCTATTGTCATGACCATAGTTTGTTACTGTGTAGTATATGCGTAACACTGGAGCACACCAAACCATGTCATGTTGACTACATACCAGATATATCTAACCAGATGATAAACAGCCGGGAGTACAGAGACACCATGGATGGAATGGACAAACTGCTGAAGAAATGTACAACTATAAAAACTAAAACATCTGTAGACACCAACAAATCTAATGATTCACTCAAAAAAGCCTTACTAGATATCAAGAGGTACATACAAGAAGTCAACAAAAGAATAGATGAACTGCAGAAAGAAATCGAAAACAAGATACAAGCTCTACAATATCAAAATGGTGAGAAAATTAAGACAGTAGAAACTATCTGTAATGATGTCATTAAGATGGTGAAGTTGGTGTATGACAACATGAAACAGCTTAATACTTCTAAACAAAGCAACAAATTGTTCATAGAACTAATACAGGCTCAGACAAAGTTACAGGATTATGAAAACAGTATCCGTTCTATATCAGAAGAACACAGTACTGATGAGTACACGTTCATCCCTAGCCAGGCTGTAAACGATGTACTTCAGAAAGAGAACATGATTGGTAACATATCGACAAAGCAGCGAACAAGGCCAGATCCTTCGTCACAATCTAACCCTCTATCCACTCCGGCGTATGATTACATCACTCCAACATGTCAGCGTAAAATCCGTGTGATGACATCAGAAGAAATATATCGATGTGAAATCAGTGGTATGACAGTGTTGCCTCCAGGGAGACTCATCCTGCTTGACTATGCCAACAATTCCATCAAGAGTGTTGATGTAAACAGTAAATCTATTATATCTCAACTCTCACTTGGTACAAAGTATGGAGAAAAACCATATGATGTCACACCAACAACAAGAACACAAGTTGCTGTCACTGTTTCAGGTAGGCAACATATACAGTTCATATCAGTATCAAACGAGCTAAGTAAGGATCATACAATACAAACAGATGGTGCATGTTGTGGTATATGCTGCTATCAAAATAAACTTATTGTAACATACTGGAACCCTGGGAAACTTGAGATACTAGATATGGGAGGTAGAGTAATCACAAGAGTGAAAACAGATTCAACTGGTAACGATGTGTTCAAATACCCCAGATATGTTCAAGCCAACAGTAGCTCCATGTATGTATCTGACGTAGGGCATAAAGAAGTTATGTTGTTAAACTGGCAAGGTGAAATTATCGGTAGGTTTAGACACTTTGGAGATCCTAGAGGACTTGCACTATTAGGTGATGGAAGCTTACTTTTCTGTGATTACTACAATGATAGAGTATGTCAAGTATCAGGAGATTGTACCAACAGTAAAATTGTATTAAAGGATGTAAGATGTCCAGTTGCTGTCTGTGTAAATGACGAAGGACGTAAACTCTACATCAGTAGAGAGACAATTAGTGACACTCGGGTTGACAACTGGATTCTGGTATATAACATATAAACACGCCCGTGTGTCAAGTTTGTACTGTGTATGTAAGCGTTACATAAACTCGCCATCAATAGACAGTCGAATATAATTGTGAAAGAAAAATAAGTCCATGACAATACTGTCAAATGAACCAGTTGGTATAACATATTGGGTTATAGATGCAGGATAATATGTTTATTCTTACATCTATTTAACTTCCTATCTGTATTGCGTTTCATGTTTATGACATAGCTTCTAAAGTGCGTGTATATTTTATCAGTTACATCATGTATGGAAATAGCTGACATTTGAAATATGCACGTCTGTGTACTTATTGTGTTGAATAACTGAGCGCTTTGCGCTAACAAAGCTCATAGTTTAGTTTGTAAACATGTCATCTTATCAATTACACATGCTTCGGCGTAGTTGTATTATTGGCGCCGCCCATGAGGGCGGGGCCTTTAATGGAATCACGAAATTGTTTAGACTATGGTAGGAGCATCTATTTATTACTGAATCTACTTTTTTATTAAGGGTTAACTGCAGTTAATATTACGCGTTACTTTTTGTATTTTTATGATTTAGAAATAAAATATTTTTAATGCATTTGTATTGTCGAATAAATGTCTTTTACGAAGTTAAAACGATATGTTTTTGATAAATACTTGCTGATCCCCGAAAAATAGGACGATTCTACATAAACAGCATGTGTGTTAGGTGTCGAAGATAAAATAATATTTTTTTTTTATAAAAATCTTCATTTTCACTTTACTTAAATCAATATTAACACAGTGGTACTTGTAACGTGGATATTCATTCAAGTTACGGTGTTTAAAAGGAAATACACGCCAGTGATAGTATGAAAATGGACTATTCCAAAATATCGAACAAGATTAATTTCACCGGTTTAAGTTTTGTTTTCATAAATTCAAGAGGAACTATATTCTCAACATTTAGTACAGTCCTCAGGTAGAGTTATCTTTCTTTGCTCTTGTAAAATATCCCCGCAATGAGTTTAATGTCAAGATGGTTGACGAAACTTGAAGTGAGATATTTAGATACTTTATTGATGACGTAGACGACAACTAACGAATATAGACTGTTTTGAAACGTAAATATTCAAAGAAACTATTTTCCATTACAATTGACGCAAAAAAACAAAATTTCAAAGTAATCAAAAGTTGGTAATAGTATATATATTTCATGTTTGAGTTCCTGTATGGAAGCCAACTTATATACTCATTAAGCCCGCCCGGTTAGGTCTGTGATTAGATTGCTGAGCTGTTAACAAGGGCGTCCAGGTTCGAATCCCGGGCTGGGCATATCATGTCTTGTTCGTGACATTTGGCTACGGTCATGTGTCCTCCTCCTCTGATTCATGTAGGAAGCTGCCAGCTGCTTGATGAAGGGCAAGTAAGCACCCGTTGTAAATTAATTCCAGGAAAACTGGTCATGTCAACTTGTCGCCGTATATAAATAAATTAAATGAGAATAATAAGCTAAAAAATAGTTCGTAGCCAATACCAGAGGTGAGTTTGAACAAGGTAGAAGAGTGCATTGGATTGTGTTTTAGCTCGACAGGACAAACCCCTCGGGGAGTGCCACACGGACCTTGTAGTTGAGAGGAGGTTGTTCTAGTGAGGTAAAATTGATAAAATTAGTTAATTCTTACAACAAAAATTATTCTGTTGTTGAAAATAGGTTGTTGCTCAAGCGAGGGTTTTCTGTTGTGGTTGCACTGTATAGCATGTCAATGACTTTGTACGGTTGCACAATATTAATCACTTTCCCCTAGCTTCTTCATATAATACAATTTAAACCTACAGCCAGTTGAGAAATATATCCAGACAGATTGAATTAATTGTATTTTCTTATATTAGATAAAATTCACCACACGTTCACTGAACGACGACCTTATCATATCAGACAAGGCTTCAGCAATTCACTACAACAACAGCAGCAACAGCAACAACAATATAAAAGAAACAGCAAAAACAACAATACCTCAGCTGCAACAACAACCGCAACAAAATTGTGTATTCATGACAGATAGCTCTGTCTTTAGAAAAGTCGATTAATTTAGCATTTCGTGTCTAATTCAATATCAAGAGTATATCATTTTTGTAATAAAACATGAATAATACAAGACGACATTACCATAGCAACTAGAATATAATTTTAGGTATAAGGTAACGAGAAAAACACAAATAGAAAAACAACAATGGCGCAAAAATTGTACTTTGTCGATATTGTGTTTACAATCGGCCATAATTTAATTTAATAATATGGAAAGATATATAACCTTACATGTTAGGGACCCAATCTGTATATCGTTGTTCGTTGTATTCGAAATATGGCAGTAGACGATATGGTGGTAAATGGAGTATACTTGATAGAAACATCTGAGAGAGCTGGTAGGGACCATGAGATCTGTATCGCAATTAGCGGTACATCACAGTAAGCGATACTGTTGTAGGAGGGGTTTACTGTATCGCAATTAGCGGTACATCACAGTAAGCGATATCGTTGTAGGAGGGGTTTACTGTATCGCAATTAGCGGTACATCACAGTAAGTGATATTGTTGTAGGAGGGGTTTACTGTATCGCAATTAGCGGTACATCACAGTAAGTGATATTGTTGTAGGAGGGGTTTACTGTATCGCAATTAGCGGTACATCACAGTAAGTGATATTGTTGTAGGAGGGGTTTACTGTATCGCAATTAGCGGTACATCACAGTAAGTGATATTGTTGTAGGAGGGGTTTACTGTATCGCAATTAGCGGTACATCACAGTAAGTGATATTGTTGTAGGAGGGGTTTACTGTATCGCAATTAGCGGTACATCACAGTAAGCGATACTGTTGTAGGAGGGGTTTACTGTATCGCAATTAGCGGTACATCACAGTAAGCGATATCGTTGTAGGAGGGGTTTACTGTATTTGTGTGTATCCTCTGTGTCTAATCTTTTCAGATTTACATAAAACATTCTTGAAATACCATAGCAAATGAAGGGCGGTAAACGATACACTAAAATCAACCAAAGCCCACTGCTAGTTCACCCATCAACCACTACAAATCCACTATAACCCAGCTAGTTCTGTTGGTAGAGCGCTAGACTCTCACCCGGTAGATCCGGAATTGGGCAGTTTATTTTCTTCAATGACATTGCTTACGGTCATGTCCTACACGTATCGGTTAGGTGAACTGGCTGCCGTATATGACAGAACACTCGTTGAAAAACGACGTAAAACTTGATGGAAACAAACAACACAAAACAAGATACAATCCATTCCAATTCTATCTTAATTCACCCCAAATCCAGTCAAATTCCACCCAAACCCACTTCAAACCGACTTATAAGATAAATAATAGATATTTCTGTACACTGCAACATATCATTATACTTGTCTGTGTTTTTACGAAGCTAGAGATAATAATATATAAGAATCGCCAGCCAGAAGACAACAATTCGGGAGATCTTAGAAGACTTCAATCGTATCAAGACATTACTTAACGCTAATTACACCCGTTTATAGGTACTAGAAACCTTTCAATTACATAAGACGATGTTAACATCTCCTCGGTAATTCGTTTATACAGTACCGGAAGTCGTTAGTGTTGATTAATGTTTCAAATGAGTGATCATGATATAACATAATTATTCTGTAGCTACATGAACACGTATTTGATGAGAAAGGTCGGTACATCAACTCTTAGCATCCTAGGTAGATTTATCGTTCGCCGTTCCCCCATTCACCTCTGTGATGGAATAAATGTCAAGCTTTTTTCGATGATTTTCGGCGCAGCCGTACTAAAATGGCTTTGCTGTTTGCATATCAGTGTTGTTTAAACCAATAAAATATTACATTAACCATCAAGGCAATTTCTCTTCATCCGAACTGTGTTTGTATCCTTGACGCGGATTTGTTAACCTTTCGATAAGGGGTACGTTACCTTACCGAAATCCACTGACCGGAAATACATTTTGGATCTGGAGTGACTAGCAATATCGTAACATCTCTTTTTTTTGTTGCACAACAAATCTTTACCTTCAAATTGCGCCGACCATCTTTTTCAAGATATTTGTTGTTTAACTTCTTGTAGACGAAAAAATGACAGATTGAAAATATGCCAGAAATCGATGTTTTATTAATGAAAGGCGAATGAACTGATTTCATGACATTCTATGAGGCGATTTTTTTATTACTTTTAAACTCACCAAGGTTGAAAACTGCATGATATTTCTTATTTAAGTCCTCCAACATTCTAAGATAACTTCACTCCGGACAAGAACAACTTATTGGTGTAAATTATAGAATAAAAAAAAATGCGTAGCCATTGACAGAGGTAACGTATACAGACGAAGGTACTAAATAGATAGTGTTCCAATAACTGCTTCAAAGTTGTCGTTCCTGCAACGATCGTACATGTAAGTGGGAACAGAGAAAGGGCGATAACTCTGGACAGATACTGCTGCATGTCGTGAGAGTCATGCATTGTAAAATAATATCAATTCTTCCACTCACTGGTCACAGAAAATAAGCATATTTGAGTGGTAGTAAATTCGTCTGACTTATTATGTTTTAACTTCATTTCTTCATTTGGCGCGAACTTACAAGGGAGACAACAATGACCAAAAATAGGCATGAGCCTACTTCATATGTTAGGCATCGCACTACTAAATAATGTCACGCATTCACATTCTAAAAAATAACCGCACGAGTGTCCGTATACAATAAAAATAATCATAATTCTCTTAATCAATAATACACCGAAATTAATGATGTACCGATAATAAGAAACAGGAAATATCTTTGAAAAAGGTAAATGGCGTAACTTGAAAGATGTTTTGCAGCATGTTAAATAGAGGATCTTACATGAGTGCTTATTTGATATTGTTTTTATGAAACGAGTCGACTGAATATTTGTTTCAGTTGACGAGTTTCATAAAAACAATATCAAATAAGCACGAATGTAAGATTCTATTTATCACATAACACCATAAATAGATTGTTTTCAATCTTTAAATAGACTTTAAATAGTGCTGTGATTCGGCTATTTATGTAACTAGTTACATGTGATATTTATGTCACTGCTTTATGCCACTCCTGGAGTGCAAGTTATGTGATAAATAGAAATTTACAGTTCTCCCGTAATCTTTAACATGGTCTGTATTCAGTAATTTGACAAACGAAATGTTATTTAATTAGTGCTATACGAGTATATTGTTGTATAGAGTCAAAAATTACAAATTTGCTATAAATTGAAACATAACATTTATTTAATAATCTATTAAGACAAGTTGAAACAAAATCTAATTATATATCTATTGAGTTCAGCCAGACGTTAAATCCTGTCTATGTTTTCATTGCGATTCGAGTCCGATTTCTTCTTGCATTAAGTTTTAATAAAGACTTGGTAAAAAGTTAATTATATTTTGGTGCCTCTCCACTTAAATATGATCCAATCAAATCGTCTAATTTGTGGCATATTTAAACAGTTCGCTTCATTATAGAACATTTGATAGGTCTAAAATGTAGGTCAAAATCAATATTATACAGCGTCGGCAAAAAAATATTGATTTTTCATGATTCTGGTTAAATCTGGAAAATTATCAGCAATTTTCATTCTAAAATAGGAGTTTTGAATCAACAACCGGATCGCGTTTCAGTAGAAACATATTGATTTACAAAATGTATGTCAATTTCGAATAGAATTGCGTTTACAAATACCTTACTTATTTCTTTATGCAAATCTCAGACGATAAGCCTGTTTTGCCGCGAAATAAACACAATCGTATTCGCGAAAATATCCATGTAGACACAATGTCTGTCACGTGATAAAGAAAAGAAAGATATCACGCGATGAAATGACGATGGCTGAATGTCTCTAGGCATTTACAAGACATTTCTTATGAACCAGTATTTATTCATACAACTGTTTTGTAATACAATGTATCTTACACGTGATTTTGTCTTTCACTTGTATTGAGAAGTTCGACGTGTAAAATTTATTACGATGTCAATTACTGTGAGTGTATTCCCCCACCCACTGTTTGTCCTCTTTGATTCTCCTAAACATTCCTTATGATCGGCCAGGTTATCCCTTGCGCCTCTGTTCCCTTACGTATGTACCCTTGAACCTCCTCGAGTGCCTTATGTTTTATGGACTGTTGTTTTCCCGGATTGCTTTGTGTGAGACACTGTTTATGTATGCAGCGTTCCCTGTAGCAACTTATTCTCTTGTATCTCTACAGTGATAACGATGGTGGTGATGATAATAATATAGATGTCATTGCTGATGTTGATGGTGGTGGTGACGATGATATGGATGATGATGAGAATAATGTTGGTGTTGGTGTTGTTGTGAACGATGATGTTTATGATGATGATATTATGATGATGATATTGTTGTTGGTTACTATGGTGATGATAATGATGAAGATGGCGACGATGATAACGAGAAATATATTGGAAGAAAGCACAACATTTGAAGACTGTTGATAAACTCATGTCATTGTTCAATGTAATAAGTGAATTACGTCAAACAAAACTTGTACATTCACTAATGACCACTATCTCTCATTATTTTGGGGTCCAACACGTGACCTGGTACACCATCTGGCGCGAGAATGATGAACATAAAAACAACCATAATGTCCAAGTTAACAACCGAACCGGTCAACAATAAGGCAATTATTACGACAATCACCTGAAATAAAATGGACAATATAGACAGACAGCCATAGAATCGCCACCAAATGAGGTATATAATGAAAAATAAAATGTCTACATTTATAGTTTTTTCCAGACAATCGTCAACATAACATGCAATATCGTGGCAATCTCCAGCGTGTTGGGGATTTCTATTGTTCTATTAATGGTATAATGTTTCTGCTATTTGCAAATTACTCATTTATTTTCCGTCCTAGTGGCAAACAACTCGACCAGTGAATGCCAAATAATGTCATACCGACCATTTAATGGTCATATTATACCCATTTCGGACGATCATGCGACACATTGTGAATAGATTTAAGAGAACAAGCCATCCTAGAGTCAGATGAAGGCATTCCTGTGGACAAGCCACCTTAGTTTGTTCGCAGGTTTGGAAGGTTTTGTTGAGCTAAATGTCTTCCCCTTAAACTTGCGCTTGATAGCCCGTCCAGTCCTCTCAGTAGGTAGAAGATTCGAGTTAGAACTACCGATGAGGTTTATGTTCTCCGTGACAGTTTGACTGAAGATAATACACCAAGTCATTTGGCCTACTCCTCTGATTCATGCAGCAAAGTTGTCAGATCCGTAAATACCGAAAATTAGTTATACCGTCTACTATCTTAAAAGCAATCTGCAATCACTGAAATCTATTGAGCAACAACCTTTCTCCAATAACAGCATCATGTTTTCCGGTATTAATAATTTGATATGTATTTTTCCTCTCTGGGGCAACAACCTGTCAAACAAAGCCTAAAATGAACGTCATTGAAAAAGTGTTACTCTCGAGAGATGACTTTGTAGAATGTGTTGTATCTTCACTAAAAAACGAAATGTTTTAGTGAACTAAACGGAGAAACAAAATGTATCTCAACGTAAGGAGTAAGCCGTTGTATTTAAAATGAAATATTGAAACAAGTGGATGGAAAAAGTTTCTAAAATGTGAATTAAAAGAAATAGAACGTAGAGCAGAGAAATCTAAATTTACAACTTCCTACACAGATCTAAGCAAAAAGGAGAAGGCATGCACAGGAAGGGACACCAAAAGCAATTCCAAACGGACAGCAAAGCACACATAGAAGAGACCGGCATAATAGGGACAAGCGAACAACTATATCAAAACCATGAATATGGAACGATAAAGGACTGTCAAAACACGTGCTTCTGTTCGATCACTCACATAAATTGACACGAACATGTTTACTGACTGTAGCAATTGTTACATAGCGAGACTAATGGAGTTATCTAGTCAGAGAGAAAGTTACGTGACTTGAATAATATCAAAGTAATTGATTACCAAACTCTCAAATATTTAGTCAATGTACTTTATACCATCCTGGGACAGTATGTGTTGATGTTATGATGTAGAGTACAGCATAATACACACATACCGATAGGAATTCAAGATGTTGGATTAGATGCGTGACTTAGGTACTTAGTGATTGCGTTCACTTGTGATGCAGTTATTCGATGCGACACGTCTAATGTTTAGTATATGTTCGCGTATCCTCTGAAATAAATCATGTTGAATCTTTGTTCGCAGTCGCTGTTTGCAGAAATCTTAATTCATTATTTTGGCTTCCAGTATCATAGAAAACAGTGCCTCGCCAGATTTTATGGAACGCGCGCTGGGTCCGCCTTCTCTGCTGAACCCGCTCACGATTCTCTGGTAGGGCGCGGCAAATAACAGAGCCCTTAACTTTCCGCACTCACACTCACTGTGGACACTAACAATGGGACCCAGTCAAACAAATATAATACAAACGTCCTCTTGATATAATATTCCCAATGAACACCTTTGGCTCGTTGCCAACATAATCTTTGTTCCGCCGCCAGGAGGTGTTACATAACACTCTCCAGGAACTTTAACAATGGTAGAACTTCTTTGTTTGGTATTCCATCGTGTGTGACACGCTTAAGATTACTAACAATGGTGTCCCAGAAGAGGCGAACTCAGACAAGTTCTGGAATAGACAAATGATCCGTCCTGTTGACTAACATCTGCTCTATTGACCACGCTGAATGACATCATTGAAAGTGTAAATACGCTGTCATGTTGTTTTGAGTCGTCGGCCGATGTTTTGAGAACTTGAGACACGAAATCGATATATATACTGGGCAAAAGAGTTATTCAGCCATTATAAAGGGGAAAAACATTTTACTATATTATGACAATGTAATCTGAAAAACAATATATTAACGTGATTGTGACAGGTTAACATTGACTTTTTTCTGTATTTTTTTTAGAAACTGTATGAAATATTGCTGGTGGGTCAGAAACGTTGACCAATATTTCAACACTGGGCATCTCCACGTTCAAATCTCATTTTCGTTTTTTTAATTATTATCAGCTTGTTAGTGGTACTATCATGTATTAAAAATCAAACATACGAGACGTAATTAATTTGAACAATTACTTAAAACGTGTAGCAAAAGCCAATGTAATATACATGTATATCAGAACGAATAAAGCGGAAAATAAAAAAAAATCATTGGGAGCATGGGGGTTTATTTTTTACAATCTCGAACCTTGATCAACAGAGCTACAAGATTATTCGAGTGTGTATTATTCCAAAAAGGGTTAAAATGCTACAAAATGCATCTTTAAATAAAAACATGTGACGACGGTGGACAATTACATCAGTGATGACAATGAAACGTACTGTGTTTTCAGTTCGTATGATCAAAGTTTTTCAATTGTGTGACTGTCAAAACGGTACACATAGTTTGGCAGAGATATTATATTCCAAATAAAAGTGGTGGAGAGGTTCCACATAACAGTGTTGAAGATATTTTAAATCAAAATGGTGAACATATGCCAAATAAAAATCTTGAATTAAGATATTCCGACAAAAAATATTTTGAATATTGTTATTTTATTGAAGATTCCAAAAGAAAATGATGGAGATATTCCAACATTCTAGATAAAGATGGTACAGACATTCCATATAAAACTGGTAGATTAACAACCATAATTCAAATAAAGATCTTTTAAATCGTGTGGTTAACCGATAAACTATTAAAGTTATGTTTTATTCAAATCAAACATTAAATACCAAGGCGTTCGACGTTCGTATACAAATCACAGAAATCTACGCAGCTGTTAAAGCTCTAGACGAGTAATTTCTATTTACGGTAATCAATTCTGGTGAACCGGTGATCAAAGAGGCGTCATTGTCATGAAATATTCATTCAATAATAATATCAATTAATTCATTATTAATTCAAGCCCTTGAATGTGTTTACAACAAACATATATCGCTGACACAATCACGGATTGTCATTGGTCCGTGAGAAATAAAACATTTAAAATTAATTTCATTCAAAGAAGCCATTTTCCAAGTAAATATACCAGTTAAACTCCTGTTATTGGTTACAGAGAATTTGCATCTTCGGCGCATCGTGTCATGCTGAAATATTGACATTGCCTCGGTATGGAATCCTGTCTGGGCCATCGCCATGTCGTGTTATCTCTAGCGACACGCGGTGTGCGTAGGTACGAAATGACGCGGGACGGTAAGACGCGACAGTGCGTCGCTAATGGATGTGACAGTGCGATGGCTCTAACATTATTTCGTCTTAATGAATCAAATTAATTGCAATATGAAGGTTACGTTTTGATGTGCAACATAAATGAAAACAAACAAAAAACAAGACAAAAAATGAAGTTCTTAATTCTACACAATCTATGCCAGCACTCCCAGTACTTTGATTTTACACGTCAATTCGTAGATATCGAATTGGGTCAACTCCGGCATTGTTCGGGTTAGTCTTCGTTAGTTTCCGGGAATTTCCGTGTACAAAAAATAAACAAACAGCATTTCCTTTTAAAAATATGAATGTATATGTAACATTTCACCCCCCCCCCCCTTGATAGCATTCGATATATATTGATATATAAAATTTCATACTGGTGTAGTCCGAGTGTTTATTAAATTGGAATATTTGCGTCCTGAGGGAAAATAACTTTCTTGTATCAACTTTTTTTATTCTGATAACAGTATGATACTAAATGGAATACAAATCATGATACGCTCCCTGACTGATTGCGTCTTGTTTATAAAACGTAAATCCTAAAAAACACATAAAACAAACACTGGAATTTCACTAACCTATCTCGAGTTTAGAAATTAAGGATTTGGGGTATCCATGAGGTGACATTTAAGTTATTTTAATTTGATTCACGATACTTTGATATAAACATACATGTACTTCATTATTGCCACAATACTTGGGGAAAACAGACTAGGAGCTTATCTTGACCCTGCGACCATATACACGCATCATGCAGTTTGTTCGTCTCTAACAAGAGACAAGCAGAACAAATGCATAAAGGCGTCGCTACAAAATCCTTGACAAAGTCAACGGCTACCCCTTCTTGATATAGGGAAATAACCGCCGACCAAGCCATGTGCTAAGCAGAATACGCCCTACGAATGAATATACAGTCAGTTAATGCTTTTATTTTGTAAAAACGGAGGAGGGGTGATTTCATAGGAGATTGGATAAAATAACTCCGTACTAGACATCTGTGAGCGGACTTGGATGTGGAGATGGACATCGGATTACAGAGTAAAATTGGGGGTGTTCCAAAGTATTTTGGTATATTGTGGAAGGTAGTCATAAGACAAAATAAACCAACATTATTTTATTGATTTGTATTCAATGTTTCAGACATATACTCGTAACATTAGAAAATAGAGAAACGTCAAAGAGTGTCTTAAAGTATTTATGCAATATAATTTCTGTAAACCATACAATATGTATCTAAACTAACATTAACATTCGATAACTAATTACAAGAACAACCATATATTAAATATACATGTTTATAGTTTCAGCCCAATTTTTTTTCGACGACAAACAAGTTTCGCAATGACTCGAACAGTTTGTGACAGGAATGGTCTTGAGTGCTGCCAAAGGGAACCGATGCAGTGATAGATCTTAAGTTCTGCTATCGAATTCTCCACTTGAATTATGTAACGTGAAATATAGCGGTTTAAACGGCGTGCACGTCACAAATTGTCTCCAAATTTTATTCGTAGATGTGCGCTGGAGAAAGGTGTCATGACCGGAAACCTGTTAGATTAAATTGTATCAGCCAGCAATATACAATTATCAGGAAATGGAAGTTGTTGTCCAATTTGCTGCTAGGGCAAAAACTGCTGGGCATCATTCTGATGGCACAGAAACCCCGTCTCTATATGCCTTATTATTCCACTATTGTCTATGACAACCTGGGTGTGAATATAATGTCCTGAGTAAAACTGCTGCTGATTTTCTACAGTTCTATTCATTTCATGGCTTGTACCATTAATTGCACCAATAGCTATGTCAAGTTTATTCCAGTTACCCATTAGGTTTGACCACTCTTCCACCGTAGGCCAGTGCAAATAATGATGTAATGTATTGTCAAGTACAGGTATCATTGCCTTTATAAGTTCTTTAACCGTTGAGATACTTATGTTTAACAACACCGCAAGAAACCTATATGAAGGATATGACCTCAATCACATGAAAACCAGAAGCACTTGGTTTCTTCCAGATAACATACTTGCAATGTTGCGAGGAAATATGATCACATTCACAAAATCAATAAAAGGTTTCTGACGACTCACCTGTTATTTGAAAAAACTCGTATCTCTGCTGAGCAAGTGACATAAAAAAACATTTCTACCGATGATGACCACATCATAATCTTGAAACAACCTTGTCCTGATATCCAGTGGAGGTTCAGGTGGGATGTGGCAAAGCAGAAGTATAATAATTATTTGGTAACGGTAGAATTCTTGAATGTCAGACGGAGGTTGGGCAAGAAACGTTACGCATCTTAGAAAGCTGGCGCCTACGGTTAGCATCCATGGTGTATACTCGAAGTAATTCCAATATTACATTCAAAAGCAGATTATACATCGGGTATATTGTATTTAATCGCATATTTGTAAGGCTGAACCGTACGATAGCTAAAGATTGAAATGTGCACGAGGAATAGTCGCTTGACTGATTTCAAGTATCGTCTAGATTTTAATTCGTGTAATCGTGTGTATTGTACATGGTATACTGCTAGCTATTTGAACAAAATACTTTGAGAACACCCCCTTTTTTACTCCATCATCCGATGTCCATCTCCACATCCCAGTCCGTTCATAAATGTCTAGTGAGATTAGTCACAGGCAGTATAGTCTGTTTGAATATAGTTCATCAGTGCTTATTGTATCAGTCGTGAAATCACACATTCATGTTAATAAACTTGTGACATATCGATTTATCTGACTACAAGGATACAAATGTTCGTGACTTGTATCTTCTTAATGCTAACACCGGGCAATCTCCCGAGAGGTTGACTAACAAAACTACTCACTAGATAAATCTTGAAATATAATATAGATCTACTTTCAGACGCAGTTAAGGCAAACAATATTATGGTTTTTATTCAATATTGTCATGCTTACAATAATAACGCCTCTATCGTGATCAGAAACATAAAACCGTTGCAATAAAAGTGTTCATTACTTTGCTTCGAAAGACAAGTTACATAACAATAAACAAGTTAATGTTTTTTACGTTTGGTAAATACATATATCGGTCTTACCGAACGGTATGTTTCCTTTCTGAAATCCATTTAAGACGTAATCGTATATATGTTTCTTAATATGCAATATTGCCTTAGATCTTTTTTGTATGTACATTTAAATCAACCATATATTTGATGTTATAACACGAAATTAGCAATTTATAGTGCAGATGTTGTTCTAGAAGTGGATTTCGGTAATGGAAAAATGATTTTGGTTACCAGTGGATAGTATATTGTATTGTCAAGCTTGGATGATCGCTGTGTGTCACCTTAAACACAGGACACGGCCAGGTCTGTCATTACGAAAGACCGATGGTGACTTCATTGTTCACTTTTTCATAGCATAATAGAAGTAAATTCATTAATCGTGTATTCATGACAAGAATTCACGGTTTATGAAATCAATATTCACAATTTGGTTTGAAATAGTAACATCTTGAACTGAGAAATCGTAAAAAAATCGTGATAAATTTCACGATCCACGATTTCACGTTTAGGATATTTAATATAAATGTCACGATATCAACGCGCACGATTTCACAAATTTCAATAAATCATAAAAGTTCTGTGACGTCGACTTCATATTGTGTATAACATAGTGATCAGTAAAGTCGTGAAGTTAATTATTTTAACATTTCACGTTTTTATGGTATGAAAATGATTACTATAGAAGTCCCCACCGGTCCTTCGTATACACCCCATGCTATTTTTCCAAGACCTCGCCGATTTTCCATTGTCTTTAGATATCAAAACCTGACTAATGAACTCATAGAATACAACGTAGCGGAGTAAAGCAAAATCGATGGAAGCAGACCAGCTCTGATAGCGAAAAACAGATGAGTCACTGATAGAATTGGATATGAATTCGAATCTACAGCATGGAAATGGTAATCCGATAAAATGTTGTATATGGTGGAATGCTCAGTCATCAATTATGTATGAAGGCATTCTACAAGTTGGATTACAGAAACATGCGTTTGTTTGGTCACTGAAGCAAGAATTGTAGGCCGATCTCAGTTGAAATTTCACATTAACTTGAATTAAAGAAGCAACCATGCAGTTATATACACGAGCATGTGACATCAACAATCGACTAGAGATGTTTTATGGGATTGTTTTTATGTTTTTTTAATGTCACAGGTGCATACATTATACGGTCCGTAAACACGTGTTTTATGTTCCAACTATGATAAATACAGGTCGTATTTAACGACATTAATAACGAAACTACGCAGTTAGAGATTATTTTGTACCAAGCTTCTTGTAATATTTCTATCTGGAATTTGGAATATATCCCCCAATTTTATTTGGAATCTTCAATAAAATAACAATATTCAATTTTTTTGTCGGACTATCTAATTTTACCATTTTTATTTGGCATCTGTTCACCATTTTTATTTGAAATATCTTCACCATTGTTATTAGGAACATCTCCACCAGGCAGTGTATGTGTTCATTCTTGCTAAAAAAAATAATTAAGCTGAAGACAAATCATTCTTCATTTCATGTTTGACTTATTTAAGGAAATTATATTTGTGAAATGAAGCATATCGTCATTTACTTGAAATATCACTTTATCTATGTGTAAAAAATCGTTGCTTTTGCGAATTTACAAAAGTCTGTCTCGGTGTCTCAGAAACACTTGTACTTATGTGTCTACCAGTGAAAGCTCTTTATCATATCAATAATTAAAAGTAGACATTTTTGGTGGAAAAGTCGAGTATTTCGTAGAGTCAGACAAGATACTAGATACGTTATTGAATTAGATAAAAGCAGAAATATCCGCCCATGTCATGAAACAAATTCCACTCACTACGATATAAATGCACTTGATTTTTGTTTTCATCGGGTTTTACGCCGTTTGTCAAATTGTTCAGTCATATACGGCGACCAGTTGATCTAACCAGTTTTCCTGGAATTAATTATCAATTCAATTCAATAGTTTATTTGTTATAGGATACCTGACCAAGACAACATATTATTTGTAATATAAATAATGCACATGTTATGGTAATGTCAACACAGGAAAAAAATACATTGTGAACAAAACGTAATGCAAATCACAAGAGAATACTTATGACAATAAAATCCGGTATGATGAGATATTGATATCAAAAGTTACGTAGCATTGTAAAATAATAATATAATGTAGTATTCAATCGATAACTATATCATAACTACAAAACATACAGTAGATGTTATATTGTAAAATGCATATACGTATCTATAATTCCTATAAAACGTCATGTGTAATAATTTAGAATTAATATTAATTATTACATCCTAATTACGAAGCATTCAGTAACGTATTTCTATGTTGTATTGCAATATATATATACATAGCATTATTCCTGAACAAATCCTGCTTCTTTGTACACATCAAGACAATACATGTGTTAAACGTATTCCTCTCTAATATCAACAAATGCTTAATTGCTCTTCCGCAAACAACTGACCACTTCTCTACATATGGAGGACATGACTATAGCAAATGTGACGGAAGAACATAACTTCCTGGACCCGGGAATTTAACCGAGATCTACCGGATGACAGTGGAGCGCTCTACCAACTGAGCTAGCCGGGCGGACTGCAATGCGTATGAACATGTTAAAATATTTAGTGAATATTCAAAACACAGAAAAAACTCAAACATAAGACCACTCATGCGATCCTTGAAAACTGGTCTTCTTATTGGGGTGATCTTAATATCGAGGTTGAATAAAGAGTAAAAAAGAGAAAATCAACTTAAAAATTGTGTTCTTTTTTCGAGGTGGTCTTGTTATTAATGTGGTCTTAAAGTGAAGCTTTACTGTAGTAAAATACATTACGCTTTTCGCACAAATGTCTTCTCTCATTTAGTTATATGGAAGCGATATTTCTTTTCACTTGAAAACTCGAATTTCACTGCATTTACTTGACTGTGTTCGTAGATTAACATGTACAGTGTAACAAAGCAGCATTCTTTGGCAGACACAGCATTTGGCTGTTGTATAGAGGTCGTTCCTCTAGAGAGGTTAAATTAATAAAAATATATTTTTACTACAGGAATATATTACACGTATACTGTTGAAGAGAGGTTGTTGCTGGCTCAAGAGAGGACCGCTCTAGACAAGTTGCACTGTATAACATTTTGTCTACGCCTGAACAATAATATATAGCTTTGCACTATAGAATGATTCAAGAAGTTAAACACTATATTTCTTTAACAATGTTTACGCGGAATTAATAACGCACTGTAATCATGCAGACGATGGCAAATGCGAACACAACAATTGATTAAACTCAATCAATACCAGAGAATCAATTAACCATTACTAATGTAGCAGTTGTTTCTTAGACGTGCAGCGGACAAAATTGGAAAATATTGTTTTCCACCAGGGTAGCCAGATATTGACCAGTTGACCGAAGGTTAAACATAATTACACTGTGTTTGTCGTCATTGTCTGTGAGATGTACCGGAGCATTGCAATGAAGGAGAATTTAACAGAACTTAGCAATCACGGCTTGAAGACATGAAGTTCGAGAAATATTGAGTACGAATAAAATTAAACGCGTACTGGCATAAGTCATTAACTGTTTCAAACAAAATGAAAAACGTATACTGTGTTATTTTCTCAATATTCGTAAAATGGGGGATTCTTAAAGTTTGCGCGAGAATCATTTTATTGGTAAGAAATTGAACCTATATTGAATTGCGATTCGTCCAGTGTATTTTTTAAAAACATCGATATACGCATCGTATCGTCATTATATTGATTGATGATACTCTGTGCTTAATCGATGATAGCCTGTGACTATGACTTATTTTTTTAAAAGTTAGCCACCATCTCATTGTGAAAGTTACAAAATGAAATTGTACATGCAGTATATATGAAGACATTTATTTATTTGTAAGCGGAAGGAACGAAGAAATACAAGAATGTCTCTAAAAAGATTCCGTAAATATTATTATGATTTCAGAACATAAGGATTTTTCAGACTATCGTGCAACCGGTCCATGATAATGGACTTACGATAGTAATGATACTGATTTATAAAACGCCTTTTAGAAGCTATAATAATCGCTCTGGAGAGGTTTAATTGGTAGTGATATTTACTGCGAGAGAACTTTGATAATTGCTGAAGGGAGTTTAATAGAGAGGGTCGCTATGGAAATGTACTGTACTGATCACAGGAGATTGGCACGAGTTCTTCAAAGGCAATCTCCTGTGATACTTATATACAACGTTAGTGTTGGAGCGTTCATAAACTGAAATGAAATAGAGCCTTATTAGGAAAAGGTGATTGTTCTGGTGTTTGTGTACGCACATTGTGGTAAAAGAAATATGTTTGTACGTCTGTGTGTTCAACCCGAGTTCAGTGTTTGTCTTAGAAATCTTGAACTGAATATTTTGTCCGCTTACTGATGGTTTGCTGCTATGTTGCACTAGTATTTCCACCACACCCACGATACGTCAGGTATTGTGTCCGCTTACTGATGGTTTGCTGCTATGTTGCAATAGTATTTCCACCACACCCACGATACGTCAGGTATTTTGTCCGCTTACTGATGGTTTGCTGCTATGTTGCACTAGTATTTCCACCACACCCACGATACGTCAGGTAGGGATTGTCGTGTTAATGACAAAATCTCGTGTTAATTTAAGTCCGTAGTAATTGCACACGCACATTATTCTGAGTGGAAATCTATAAAACGAAGCAAGGTGGATTGCAACACTGATCCATTGCAATGACTTATCAAAATCAAACTCATTTGTAGAATAATTAATTTTGTCAATTTCATCATAGAAACATGTTTGAACTTAGAAAACATGATGTATACCAAAGCGTGTTGTCAAACTTATGGAAGTGTAGTTGTGCCAACAGGAAGTATTTCGTATTTTATAAGAAATCCTGCGTATATCTATGTTCTCCAACGAAAGGCACGTGAACCACTGCACGGAAGTATTATATAAACTAACATGATCAGCTTTCTGGGATAAATATCAAGAATTATCTCCCTTGATAAGCGGCTTTGTTAAAAAACCATTTCCTCTTAATTTGATTATCTCCTCTATTGAGTTATGACAATTTTTGATAATACATGTAATGAATTAAACTTTTTCAAATGAGTTAGTGCAAATTTGTCAAAATTACGATCAGTGTTTAAGAAGGCTTTTTGTTATCAAGTGGTATAAAATTCGAACACAAATGGTGTGTACTTTTGACCAACAAAAGTAAGGACTGAATACAAATATCTTTTATATTCTTTTCATTTAAGTAACTACATCTTTATTCCATTACAACGGCAAAAGTGACGGTCACTTTATCTATATGCACAATTTTTTGTTGCGTTTTAATGGCGTTAAGGATACATACACAAACAACCTCTCGAAAGCAGCTCTCTCGCTTGAGCAACAACCTCGAATTTTCAATCTTCTATTTGTAAAATGCACCACTAATTACACTACGAAGAGTTACAATCTATCAACAACAGCTGAATAAATGTAAATCTTATAGAAACATTGTGCACGCTTAATATTGTTCTTGTTTATTTAACATATGTTCTTAATCTTGTTATCTTTGGGGAAAACATATGCAAATAAATGATCTACGATAACTTCATCGTTGTTTAGATGGCCGGCAGCATATGTTATACCACATCTAGATGTATAAGACATGGCAATTTCTCTTCAAACGCACATGTTCAACAGCATATTATCTTTGTGATTATATCATACTCTATTCTGCCTTCCAGACATTTTCAGTAGCAGAGAGGGTAATTATTACAATACAAAGGCTCTTAATATGAACATACCTAATCATAAAGTCGAAGTGCTTATAGCAGTTGATCAAGAAATGTCAAATAAATACGAAGTACTTGATTAGACATGCAGTTGTATTGTTAATAATAGCTGCGTAACAATCAACATTATTGAGTTTATTGTTAATGTATTTAATTAATATCGAACGTGATGAAGGTGTTTAATATTTATTTGAACAATTTGAAGTCGGCTTCCTGAGAAAATCAGACCTGAGCCCGAAATCATAACCGATACTCACAACTTGCGGTCCGCACTCAGATATCAAAATTAACTTCGTTGAGTTTGAATTTGACGATTTGAGTGAGCGGCATTATGTCGATGTTTCCTGAACGCTTCAGTATTCTTTACCATATTCGAGTGTTACTCTGGGACTGTAAGTCATTAGTGCTGGGGATAGTTTGTATAATTTATTCCTACCCTCAAATCTCTGATTTATATTCAAATTTCAGAGAAAATTATCGAACAAAACGTTAGCACTCATATAGCATTGTTATACACATCAGACACCCAAATCTCCAATCTCAAAATGTTTTAGGCAAATCTAAATCTTTTTACACAATATGAACATTTTTGCAAACTGACTTTTTAGACATTTATTTAAAGTCAGCTCTCATTTTTATTTAGAAACGGATCATTGATAAAAAATTATGCTGATTTGATCTATATCAAATTCAGTGATACATGTATTTTCATAATTTCTCAACAAAAATGTAAGGTTATAAAGGTTTTCACAATGTTAATTAAAATATTTTAGGTATTATGTATTATGTTTGTTTATGAACAGTACTGTATAACGCATTTAATTGCTTTCAGGAAATTGGTCAATGATTTTCAGGATCAAACTGATGCAGATCAGTTGATCCTTCATAAACACGGAACCTGGATGTTTAATTAGTAAGTGTTGCCAAGGTTCAAACCAATGCCCCCTGGTTGAGCAGCCGACGCCTTATCCACTTCTCTACAGCTCCCCAGTGTTGTGTGCCAGACTAGCGCTAGAAGGTAACCAACTGTTACAACTCCAATCTGGCAACTAATATAAGCCAATGGATATAGAAATTTCCAGTTTTACAATAAAATTTCATAAGTTTATCTCAGTAATTACTTACACATCAAACCTGGCAACAAACTTTAAAAATAAAATAGCGCCAGCCATGTTATGTTTCAAACATTCAGCATCAAAGTAAACGATTACATAAAATGCTAAAAATTTGGATCATAATAACAGCTGAGAAGACGATTAAACCATTTTATCTGCTGCATATGTCTGGATTAAGCCAGATATATCCTGTTTCCAAGAGTCCACGAATATAATGCATCTAAATTGTGTTAAACGTATTTCCGTAAGCATATACAGTAAAACCTCACTTAAAGACCACCTCAATAATAAGACCATCATAAAACAAAGACCACAATTTTCAAGTCCATCCCACTGTATAATCTCTTCATTCATCCTCAATATTAAGACCACCTCAATAAGAAGACTAGATTTCCAGGGTCCCAAGGGTGGTCTTATTATTGAGGTTTTACTGTACTAGCAAACACGTATAATATATACTGGTCAAAAGAGCTAACCCGCCATTGTGTATGTTTGAGAACTTTCACTACATTATGACAAAGTAATCTGAAACGATGAATTAGACACGTTTACATTTTTTATTGCTCTATTCGTTTGAATCCTAAATATTAAAGCATACTGCAAATAAAACCGACTATCCTTTAAAATTAAGGTGTGCAGGTAGGTATTTGTTTTAATTATTATTTTTATGGTCATATTAGTATTAACTATAGGCTGCCAAAAATACCACTCATACCCCTCATTTATTTAGTAGGGGCCATTTTCATGGATAGGAAGGGTAACGCCAAACACATTTTTTTTGTGGGCAAGAGGATGTATCCAGCAATTTGAGATAATATGTGTGTATTTGTGTTTAATTATCGTCGCCACCGGTTTCCCATATGGGCGACGCCTCTGGAAGAATGTTAGTCATTTTAGATTTTTGGAGGATAGTGCATGATACAGAAGATTCCCCAGTTCCAGAAGCACACCTGGTTCTTTTACCTGCCCGATGAAAAGCATCATACACGGGACCTCGATTTTTAGTACTGTTAGAGGGTGGAATAATACCGGCGGATGGGCACTTTTGACCATAATATGTTTTCTGTATAAGCATGCACCTAGAAACAAGTGCATGTTTTGTTCACTTTATAACCGACGGCTGAAAGGGTATTTCGACAACATGTATTTAAAAATTCAACTGTTTTTCAAAATAGAACAGCCATGACAATGATGTTGATATAAATGTTAGTTTTTCTACCAAACATTGACATGATTTCTTTCATTTTCAAAGTTTTCAGCAATTTATCGTTGAAAGAAACATCTTTCCCCGTAGCAAAATCAGAGTTCCGAAAAAAGGACGAATCTTGTTACGAATCATTCGGTTTAAACTAATACAAATAGGTTAAATATTGTGCAAAACGTTATTTTTAATTTATAGCAATGTGTGTGTCTTTTGACTATATACAACAATATCTAGCAATAAATAACATTTCGTTGGTCTAATTTCTGAAGACAGTCTATTAAAGAATCAAACTGCCACGCTACACTAATAGACGGTACCTGAGTGGTACCCTCCAAATATTTTACAAATTGTTACAAATTGCACGAGAATTGTTTGTAAAGCGTAATAATGTATTCATTGTTTACGGATGTTCTACGGTGTATAGCGCAGTTCTGGCAGGGGAAAACATAAGCCAAAAATACACAGTTATGCATATCACACCAGACGTGAGTGTTGGAAGAATTACCAAGGCGAATCACAGGATAAACGGATATAAATCCTAGCTGTGCAGCTACACTTGCCATTCTTACAATTATATATTTGATGACTCAGGACTAGGGTTCAAGTTAAGGCTCATTGATAAAAAAACATTTCTACGGTCACTGTACATATTAATTAGATCTCTTCCCACGGCTGCTTCAAATGTACGAATAGAAGATGTCGGTTACTCAAAATGAAATTGATTCACTGCTTATGTTACCCAATGAAAACGTTCATGTCTTAATTTTAAAATGACAATATCCTTGTTCTCGATTGAACTGTACGTCTTGCTCATTGTATGAGTGTAATATATTACATGCAGTCTTGCTTATTGTATGAGTGTAATATATTACATGCAGTCTTGCTTATTGTATGAGTGTAATATATTACATGCAGTCTTGCTTATTGTATGAGTGTAATATATTACATGCAGTCTTGCTTATTATATGAGTGTAATATATTACATGCAGTCTTGCTTATTGTATGAGTGTAATATATTACATGCAGTCTTGCTGATTGTATGAGTGTAATATATTACATGCAGTCTTGCTTATTTTATGAGTGTAATACATTACATGCAGTCTTGCTTATTGTATGAGTGTAATATATTACATGCAGTCTTGCTTATTGTATGAGTGTAATATATTACATGCAGTCTTGCTTATTGTATGAGTGTAATATATTACATGCAGTAAAGGGTCATTGTTTTGCTACAAAAAGTCAGACACTATTATTTGCCACAGAAGGTAGCAGTATATAAATGTGTTATAATATGAACACTTCCTCTTCAATGAGCCCAACATATTTCCTAGTGTATAAGATTTCCTCTGGTTTCTAATAAAATATTCACAAGTTTCCAACAAAATGTGGGGATTATCTTGTCCTGTTATTCTAGTTCTTGCACCTAAGATACAGAAAATGTTGTTCTATGTAATAGTAACGTGTGTATACACATCTTTTCTATCAATGGAAAATTTCAGCTGTTTTTGTTCTAGGTAAATTTCTATTTAACATAATGCAAGACATTCCATCTACGCCGTCATCTTTGTTAAAGGTATTTCTTGTTTCTATTAGATATCTTTTTTGGACAGGCAGAAAATCGATTTTGAAATATTGTTATAATTAGTACAGAATAATTATCATCAAAGAGTTTTTGTTAATCCAATTTGCTAGCAAACACAATCATGAGCCCGCATTATATTTGTTTACTTGAAAATGAAGAAATCTCTTGCAATAAATCATTGTGAAATAGCACCTGAAACTGTGGGTACCAGTACATATATAAACATCATACTCGGGGATGCGGACCAGATTCTCCCGGATAAAAGCCAGCTCGCTCGGTGTTTTTTCGGCGTGTGCAAAATTGTTGGGGGGATTTGTCCGCCTTGAGAAAATGACGGGAGAAAGTTGTCCTACTAGCAGACTGTAGCTACACTGGGTCAAAAGGGGGCTTGTTCCCATTCCTAGTCCCCGTCACATAACATACGTCATGATTAACTTCGCGTAGTGATAAGGGGCAGATAATCCAGCCTTCTTGTCCCCTTAAAGATAACAATTTGTATTTTTTCTGTCATATTTTAGCTCGATAATCAGACCAACTTACGACTAAGACCGACTTTCTTCAGCACTGATGGTGATTCCATCCATGATGGTTCACTGTATATCTGAGATATGAGATCAGGGCGGTTCGTAATTACGGGGTGTATATCGTTAAGTAATTAACACAATAAATACATTTATATATACGGTACCTGAATGTTTGTGAACGTAGTATGGGAAGCTGACAACACCATGGAAACCGACCGTGTAACTAGCCAGTAGAGTGAACTGCACTAAACTCCATCTTGCCGTCACTAGTGTGGGCTCGAGCGCTGGTCCTCCACTCTCAGACATCGTGACGCTAGTGTTAAATCATCCAAACACGTTATAAATATTCGCTTTATAGAAAAGTGCGTAAATATGTCACCTGAAATTCTGATCTTCTCTCGAACAGAAAATCAATTAAATTGTTAAAACATCAATCGCAAAATTCCGATTCACACAAACTTATGTAAATGACTAAGTACTATCACCTCACACTTCGGTACAAAAATCCTTTACATTTATTTCTCGTTAAATTAAATACCAACTGTGCTCTAAATATAGCTCACGGCTTAGTGTTTTCAAACCACACAAAGTACGACTTCAAATAATCAAATCTTACAGGCACAATTTTCTAAGTTCCCTAGCTGAGAATCACATTTCCACCAAAACTTCCGATTTCATGCAAATCACGCGGATTGCATTAAGATCGATGTGTTACTATTTTTCCTCTGATGCCGGAATGTCTAGCAGTAACAACAAAACCTCTAGCAATGCTTATTGAACCGATACCGTCCAATATTAAAACTCTGGAGCAAAGCGATGCTGTAGCAATGATCGATAATTTTATTGATTAAAACGAACTAGAAGCGAGAACCAATGAGATGGTCTCGGAAGTTGAAATTGTCATTGACACTCTCAGGATTTGAATTACACTAACTCGCAAGCTAATGACAAAGTTTAAAGTAGTTTGATATGGGAAACAAATGTTTTAGCGCGCCGATACATTTCATTAATTAACGAGGGCCACTTTTTCGTTTGAGTGGTATTTAATTTACATGAACTGATTTTAATTATTTCTACATATAATCTTCTATCATTTTCTAAATTGATAAACAAATTTACGTGTGTATCATCCATTCAAACGTAACAAACTCCTAAACATGACATTTACTAAAAATTGAACAAGACTTAACGAAAGTACAATTCCCCTGTGACTGTTGTTGCCTGACAAAGTTATATTGTTTATACGCTCAAATTCTATCTTCCAATCCAAGCCGTGAAATGTTACTGTTACAAGCAATAGCAACATCTATCGGTAGCTGAAGTATACCGCACGCCAAAAATTACGCAACATTTTAAACTGCTGTGGTATTAAAAGTTTTGCTGGGACCCATATACACATACAGTAAATATTATATTGGACCCAACTATTCGAGTCTCAGTTCCGACCAAAAATTGGAATTATTATTAGATTTGTTGATTTCGTCATGATCGGATGCCATCAAATAACATATATCGTGTAGTTGTCCCATTTGATACATTCAGAATAATTTAAAAGAGGAGATTAAGTGCATTTTAATGCAAACGGGGATAGTCTAAAGTAATCAAAATTAGACATTTGATTATTCCCAAGTATTGCACAAAATGAAGACCACAGTTTTGATATCGGTTGTATGTCCCTACACGACCACAAATGTCAGTAGATTAGTTCTCAGGACCAGTCTGAAGTTTTGACTTGTGAATGTAGTCTTCCGTGCTCTGCATATTTTCTACTTTCGAGTACAGCGAGACCTCAACAATAAGACCATCATTGCTTCCGTAAAATATCGGTTTAACGGACTTAGGGATTCCACTAGGTGCTGAATCTCAAGGGTCATTTTGATATGTTTTACCAGATTTTCCGTTTTTATAGTCAATTTACCTATAATTTAGAGAACAATTGACCCTTCAGTCAGAATCCTGATAGTCAAAATGTGGCTTTTTTTGGAAATTCCAGGGGTCAAAGGGTCAACTCCAGAGTAGAATTGAACCCTGTTAGTTGTGAGGTGGTCAGATCATCGATTTAAATACAGAAGAACGAGAGGAGAGCGGAGTGATGGCATCGGAACAGAACAGAACATATATTTTATTTAGACTTGTACAAAGTACATCGTCTATATAGATCATTTCATATATATACATAATATATACACCAAGTTTCCACGTGACTGCATAGAAAATATATTACAGCTAACACTCATTCAATAACAGTCGAGGATGAACAACTGAATATAAATACATTATTTCTTATAAATAAAACTTTCTTGTAATATATTGCCAATTTGCATAACATATTTTTATTTCTTAATTGTAATAAATCCAAGAATCTAAACATACTTGGTCTAACGTAATAATATTGTTTAATAGGCTTTTTTCTCAAATCATCAAAACATGGACAGATTCTAATAAAATGGTACTCATCTTCAATGTCTCCTGTATTACAACACTGGCATACTCTTTCATTTCTATTTATTCTATTTCTTGAAAATAATCACCTTCCAAAAATTGTACACTGGTCGATGAAAATATTATCTTATTAATGAGGTGGTCTTAATTCCGAGGTGGTCTACATGCGAGGTTTTACTGCATATCACATTTTATCATCAAAATAACTGTTTTACACACAGTATTTATAAGTAAAAATTAGAAACTTACTAAAATAGTTTGAACTCCCAAACGTTTGATATCTAGTATATTTGCAGCCGAACTATTGTGTAAATACGATTTATAAATAGAACGTATTAGTTTGAATATGTTACATGCTTATTGATAAACAGTGGGAAGAAATCCGAGGAAAATGGGTGTTAAATCGTTTCTTTATGACTCATTAAGTTAATTGAAACTATTTGAAACCAATAGTTATGCATATAGGTTTCCAACAAGTAGATTAAATGTTTCTGTGACAGAACATGTATCTCATTGTATTTGCCTCCAAACTTCTTAAAGTTACATGTAAAATATGGTTCAGAATTCAAAACGATATTGCTATACGGGGAAACCTCAATAATAAGGTCATCGTGGCTTCTGAAGTTAGAAGTGTGGATTAATTACTTAAATGGTATCTTGTTATCATAAAAATACAAGTTGAACATTTAAATATGTAAGGCATACACACATAAGCATACAGAAAGATACAGAAATAATAATGGTCTATTAGAGTAACTTAAAAATAAAATTAATATATGTGATCGATATATCTTCGATATTGTTTTTCGACATATCAATATTGTTGATATGCAAAACATTGAATCAATGACAGCCCTATTACCAGAACAATAGTAGACATTTTAATAGTACAGCATACTGTACGATATAGATGGTTGAGATAGAGACCGCTGATTGGACGGAGTGCCGTGAGCGTGGTCTAAGGTTTACACATAAACTATAGGTTATCCCCTACGACCTACTAATGAAAGACAACCATACTAGGATCATTCCTGTTAAGCTGACAAATTCAATCAGCAGTTTAGGAGGAGATGTCATTTAAAGAAAATGTTGATGAACGACAAGCGGCCAAAGATCGTAATAGCTAATCAGGTGGCTAAATTAGTGTTTAGCCTATCCTTGTGTCCCTGTTCCCTGACGTGTGTTCCCTTGAGCCTCCTCAAATGCATGCCTATGTTTTATGGATTGTTGTTTTCCCGGAGATCTGTGTGGGGAGGCACTGTCTTATGTATATGGCGTTCCCTGTATGAACTTATTCTTTCTCTTTTATATACATGTATAGAAGTCATTATCTCCCTGTGGGAGATGCGAAGTTCGACTGTTGTTTACAGGTTGTTGCTCTACAGAGGTTAAATTGGTAGTAACGTTTCACCATGAGCTAAGGCTTGTTCTTGAAGACAGGTTGTTGCTAATAAGAAGGCTGGTCAGGGGAGGTTGGACTGTTTCCTTTATTTCTCCTACTTTTAACTACAGTGAACAGAAATCATAGGAAGATAAAAAAAACTGGAATGCGCAAAATCCAAGGAGCATAACATTGCCAAAGTTCTGAGTTTCACCATCGCAAGTTTTCCTCCATTGCCTGTTCCATCATCCGCTGCTTTGCCAAGAAAAAGTGCTCACTAAGTCTTATTCTCAAGCGAAACATGAATTAAACCAATCAATATATGCCTGAAGCTATTTGAGTCATTGTTTGGAGAGAAGATTCCTTGGCAATATTCTGAGGCATTTATATTTAGGATGTGAAAAGGTGTGCCCTAAAAAAATGACAGAATTAAATTGGAGTTTGTTTTGTCGACAATTAGAAGATCAGTCTGGAAGTTCGATTGCAAACAAGAGAGTATGTTGTACAGTATAGCGTGCATCTCCCTTAAGGAAAATATATTTCAGTTGTTGTTTAGAGGTTGTTTCTCTAGAGGCGTTAGATTGGAAGTAACGTTAAACTTACCGAAACATCGACACTTTCGTTGAAAATACTTTATAAGTGCTGAAGTTAGCGACATGGACATTTTTGTGAATCTCGTCAATACACACAATTCGCTAACAATTCTTTCGCGTTAATAATAGCAGTAGTATAGAAGTGAGGGTTCTATACTACTAATAGCAAACACTTGAACAGAACTCTGTAACATACACTGAGTAATTTAATAACGAACAATAAATTATAAAACATCCACACGTACTGTGTTCTATATGCTGTTTGGTCATACCTGATACAAAGGAGAAATGCCGTTTTTGATATTTCATTTCACACAGTAACAGTGCATCAACACGCATTGCATTGTGTAAAGGAGGCAATCAGAACCAATTAGAGGTGTTCGTAATCGACTATTGTCAGATTATATAGCACAATAAATGTATTAATTCTACATCTAAAAAGTGAGCGAATGAAACTATTTCTGAATACCTTTTTCTAGTTATGACCGAGATTCACTGCATGCATTTATTACGTAACTTAGAAGTCTGAATCTCGCTAAAACTCCTGAATGTCTGAAATTCAAATTTCGCAACTTTTTGATGCGCGGAAATATCCACGTATACAGTAGGTGGTTGTTGCAGAGAGACGCTCTCGTGAGATTGCACTTTATTACATTGATAAATGTGGCAGTCTCTGAGATTTTTGGCCCAAATGCACTGAGCCTCGTTTCTGAGAAAACGGAATAAAGATGACTTCAAGTGTTTACACATTAATTGCAACAGCTAATTGAAACATTTCAGTCAAAGATTTATGATTCAGCGGCGAGCGAAACAATTATCGGTAAACATTGAGACGGCCCCTTTTCAATAGAAAAGAATAATAAACTTATATTCGTAAAAAATTATTGTATCTGAAAACATTCTTGATGTATTAGATTTGTGAAACTCAGAAATGTGTGGAGTCTTGATGACCATATTAAAAGTGCCCTAAAAATGTCGTTTTGTAACATGTTTTGTTATGTAGTGACCTACATATATCCCTGCATTCAGAAATGTTAATAACTCAATTTCGCCCAGATATGTCATTTGGGACAAAGATCTCAGAGAATGACACAAATTACAACTTCAGTAAATCTGTCCATATGGAAAGCTTTTTGGAATGACTTGATATTTTGTTAATCAATATTTATGCGCCTATCATGCATACCAATTGGCCCATTGGTACAGAATGGTGCAGGGTTTGAGCCTAAGCCGTAATATGACAGAGAACTTTGGATGCCTAGAACACCTCTTGCCCTGGTAATATGGCAAACTATCAGCATCAGGTAGATTCACGCAAGTTGTTGAGGACCGGAGGAAAATGTCGGCATTTTTTACTAATTCAAGGGCTATAACTCCAGAGATACAAGACCCAAGTAGCTGCTAATCAAGCAAAATTTGATAGAACAAGAGGGGCCATTGTGGGCCTATATCGCTCATCTGAGAACACTGCCATTCTGACTATATTGGACCATTGGTCCAATAAATTGGTATAGGTTCAATAAAAGTCCATTCAGAAGTTGAGAAGGAGATGTCATGCAATAAGTATTTTGTATATTATGTACTCATATTGTCATTTTTTTCATGAACTGAGAAATGAAAATAAACTGAAACTGAAAACATTAATAGTTTCCACTATGTACATAAAGGCAACAAGGTGATGCCCCCTGGTGGCCATATTTTTGACAGAACTTAATTATTTATACAATCTTGGAAGAGGACCACACACCAAATATCAAAACTCATTGATGGTTTCCGACAAGAATATTTTCTAAGTTTTCACTTTAACAAGCACCCGCCTCCTGGTGACCATGATTTTTGATGGAACTTAATAATTTATGCATTCTTGTAAGAGAACCACTGAACAATACTACACACCAAATACCAAGCTTCTAAGGTAATTGGTTTTGGACAAGAACATGACGATGGACATCCACTGATCCAAAAAGCTCCCATTGAGCACTTCACACTCGGGGGTGCTAAAAAACACATTATGTGCAAGTTTTCCCATCAAAACACCAATCAGACTAACCATTCACCTAACCCACCGACTGCCAGCCCATCCGTATCAGTCAAGGACATATAAAAGTAATATATCACTAAATAAGTTTTATTATGTTTATTTATCACAGATAAGAAGTATAAAACATGCAATAATATATACAACAATATATACAGTAAAGTAAGAAAATAACTATTCAATGTTGAATAACATTCTGGGGTCAATATTTACAGTTTATTGCTAAAGCTTTCTTAATTAAATGTGCTAGTAAAAAAACAATTTTAACACAACTGCAAGGCAAGCACAATGTACTGCCACAATGAAGGTTATAGAGTAAATGAAAATATCTTAAGCACAAAGAAATTTAAACCAAACTGTTGCTATGGAAACAATATTCACAATGTACATGTATTGCCAAAGTCTGTCATCTTAAAATCAGGAGTCGTTCCTAACATTAGTATTGTAACATAAATGTTTGCATGGAAACAGTAAGTATTATAAACCAAATCTAGAGTCAGCATAATATATTTACAGTCTGGATTTAAAACCTATATTTTCCAGAAGTGCCACCAAGAACCTAACATGTAACAATATTAATAAAGACTGATTTAAGTCAATATGAGTCACTAATAATCTCAAAAATGGGTTTTGATGATGGAAGTAAGCAAAATTAAAGCAAATGTGTAGTAAACATTAATAAGGCCAATAAAGAAAACATTTGGAAGTTATATTTCTAAAAAACTTTTTTCATATAACAGAAAATCTAAAACAAATGGCAGCAATGTTGAGTAAATACCTATAAATAAGTGTACATATGTCCAAAATACTATATCTTTTCAACATTTAAATATAAAATAAAACATTTGATTAAAAAGGAAAGCATTGGCCATTTTAAAATGACAGTATAGACACAAAATGTTCATATATATTTATTATGCATATTCATTACATGTTCTTACTATACACCAAGTTTGATGTCAATACGATGAAAGGAACTCAATTTATTCGCCGGAAACCACTAGTTTGACAAAGGCCGCCCGCCTGCCAGCCCGCCCAATGGCCCGCCCGCCCGCCCGCCAGCCAGCCCGCCTGCCAGCCCGCCTGCCAGCCCAACGACATACGCTATTCTAATAACCTGGTTTTCGTTGAAAACCTGGTTAAAAATTGGGGTAAAAAACAGGGACAGTCAAATTAAGTAACAGTACTAGATGTCACCAATATAAGATGAAGCCCCTGAAGTTAAGTGCAGGCTGTCAACTCTCCTCTTGACAAAAAAGAGGGACGAAGTAGGGCTATTTTTTAAACAATAGACCAAAAGTAAGGATTTCGTTGCCTAAAAGTAGTGACAGTAGGGATGATTCCTCACCTGAGGATTATCAAAAATAGTAAAAGTTCACCACACTGTACATTCTCCATTCTCTGCGCTTCATGAAGTTGAAATAAATATTTATATAATACGCCTCAGATTTGAATAAAGTAGGGTAAGTAGGGCTTTTTCAAGAAAAAGTAGAGAGCAAGTAAAAAAGTATGGAAAAGGAGAGCCCACTTGACAGTCTGTAAGTGCCCTTGACCTTGCAGGTACAGACATGACTCTTGTGCATGAATCACTTTCTCATCATGCTTCACATTTGTGTAAAGTTTGGTAAGAATCCACAGAATAAGTAAAAAATGGGTCATCAAGTGTTTTGGATAGACTAACCAACAAACATAAAGATGTAGAGTGAGATTTCTATATGGCTCCTTCTGGGCCCATCAACGTTTTTTCAGACAAACTTAGGTGCAAAGTAAAGAGAATATAAATATTATAAAGAAATATAGACACTATATCATACAAAAATTATCCGGTATAAATTAGGTCAGCCCGACAAAACTCTCCAGTGTCCAAATTTCTGGCCATCAGCTGGTTTGGTTGAGCATTTGGAATTACGTGCTGGAAGTATAACCTTGGTATTGAGCAGTCCTACAAAACAATTGGTTCAGAATGAATGTGAGTACTACATTGAGATCACCAAAATGTTCACAACAAATGTCAATATCTAAAGCATTTGTCTAATACTTTATCTACATCAATGGAGGTGAAGATAGTCTTTGATAATAAATAACATTAAGCCAAAATTGTGAAGCATTGACCAAAAACCTCTGGGTTGAGTGACCAGTACAGATAAAACTTCCCAAAGCCAGTCACACACGACATGATACCCACAGCCATTCACACACAACATGATACCAACAGCCAGTCACACATGACATGATACCCACAGCCAGTCACACTCGACATGATACCAACAGGCAGTCACACTCGACATGATACCCACAGCCAGTCACACACACAACATGATACCAACAGCCAGTCACACTCGACATGATACCAACAGCCAGTCACACACAACATGATACCCACAGCCAGTCACACACAACATGATACCAACAGCCAGTCACACATGACATGATACCCACAGCCAGTCACCCATGACATGATACCCACAGCCAGTCACACACGACATGATACCAACAGCCAGTCACACTCGACATGATACCAACAGCCAGTCACACACAACATGATACCAACAGCCAGTCACACATGACATGATACCCACAGCCAGTCACCCATGACATGATACCCACAGCCAGTCACACACGACATGATACCAACAGTCAGTCACACATGACATGATACCCACAGCCAGTCACACACGACATGATACCCACAGCCAGTCACACACGACATGATACCAACAGCCAGTCACACACGACATGATACCCACAGCCAGTCACACACGACATGATACCCACAGCCAGTCTCACACACAACATGATACCCACAGCCAGTCACACACGACAAGATACCAACAGCCAGTCACACACAACATGATACCCACAGCCAGTCTCACACACGACAAGATACCCACAGCCAGTCTCACACATGACATGATACCCACAGCCAGTCTCACACACGACATGATACCAACAGCCAGTCACTCACGACAAGATACCCACAGCCAGTCACACATGACATGATACCAACAGCCAGTCACACACGACAAGATACCCACAGCCAGTCACAAACGACATGATACCCACAGCCAGTCACACTCGACATGATACCCACAGCCAGTCACACACGACATGATACCAACAGCCAGTCACACACGACAAGATACCCACAGCCAGTCACACATGACATGATACCAACAGCAAGTCACTTTAACCGGATGCCAGGCAAATCCTTCATTATGCTGAGAAAAATTGTCAGTGACTTAAGCGTGTCATGAGCCATCAGGCCATTGACTAAACATATCAGGAAGAAAACTTACAACAAGATATCTGACAGCAGCTGGTGTAACTTGAGCACAGCCATTCAAGTATATTGTTTCTAGATAATGACAACTGTTAGCCAGCGCAAATATACTCCTATCTGTAAGGTAATTGACACCAGCTAACACAATAGATCGTAATGGGCAGCATCTTGCAAGCTCACACACGCCATTGTCAGTTACCTGTAACATAAATGGAAAATAGTCATGATAAAGGCGGCAAGATGAAGCTTATATAACTACAGCCATAGATTCTTGAAATAATAAAAAAAGTAAATGTTTCCTCAGTAGGTAACAAATGCTCCCCCTTGACATTGGAGGAAGAGACATGATATATTCTCCACATATTTCTGTGACCTTGACCTGCCTTGCGTTTAGTTGCGGCTAAGGGAAGTCGTTCACAGTTTGCGTCGCTAAAAAGTGTATTGACCACCTTGTTTGTATTCTGGTTCTTGCCTCAAAGACAGTAAAGACAGGGAACCCGCCCAACGTTCATTTTGCAATTTGGTTCCCTGTGTGCATACAATGTGATACGGTGGGCCAGGGATACAAAACAAAATGTGCACGACTGTTAGCCGTAACTGAACGCAGTCTTCGGCTACCTCGGAGTTGCTCGAGTGAGTGGACACAAAGTGGGCGCACACTTTTTGGCAAACAGTGCTTTCAGTAGCAAAATGCATGCACAGTTTTGTAACTTGAGCTAGTGTAAGCCTTAACCAAATGCAAGGCTGATATATTCTCAAAATTTGTGTAAAATTTCATTGCTCCCCCCAAATAAAATTGTTTAGAAGTTGTAATTGAGAAACAAAGTGATTCTGACTGACAGACAAACTATCGTACAGAGTAATGATGTGATTACCATTTGCCTCCATTCAATAAATTGAACATCAGAACAGATTTTTATTAAATATTCAAAAATATCAATGGCTTCACCAGCCACAGTCAAGACAATGATAAGAATAACATTTACTACCAATAGTCATGCTAATACATGTACAATGCAACCTCGCCAGAGCAACAAATTCTCGAAGTTGAAAATATTGATGTTGAAGAGTGGTTGTTGTTCAATAGAGGGTCACTTTGTAGGGGTAGATCTGAATATGTATAACCGAACAAAATCACATTGGCTAACATGACTTTTTAATACAGTTTAAAATTAAAAGACAAGATGTGTTTGCATTCAGTAAAAGCAGATGTCTCCCAATACCATTCCTTTACGAGAACATGCTGGCAAAGATATGTACCAACTATCGACAATAAGAATTCAAAGGGCCATAACTCCATGAAATTCCTCAAAATAAAACAGCTGATGAGTTAGGTAACAATTTATTGATATTTTTATTTTACACAAAGTTTGGTTAAGATTAAACCAACAGATCAGGAACAGTGACTTTGTGAAAAGGCTTGATGCTAATATATTTGTACATCAAGTTTGGTTCAGGGATTTCCCGTAAGCAGAAATATTGAGTATTTCCATTTACTGTGCATCCCTGGGACCCCTAAAATAAACTTTTATCAAGTATAAACTGCATATCTGGGACACTACAAATTTACTAAGGACCCCATTGTCACACACGAGGGTCCAAGGATCCCTAGCTGAAAAATCCTAGGGAAAACCGTGGTTGCAATTCAACCAACAGTTTAGGACAAGTAACTTTATCACAGCGTTCAAGCAGACAGAAAGCAGGGCAACAACAATAGGTCTGCACTCAACTCAGGGTTTCCACTGGGATTTCAAAATACCAGTCCTGAGAAACGCCTCTGGAAAAGTTACGAGCCCTTCAAAGTAGTTTTAACAAAAATGGTTAAAGTAGGGATACCCAGAACAAATGTGGGAGTTTCGGACTCAAAATTAGAAGTTTTCAAGGACCCTGCCACTGGCCAACTTTCTTACCTGTCTACAACTTTTGATGCGAACTTCAGTCAGATTGTGACAATTTCCAGCAAGAGAATACAAAATGTCATCAGTAACACACCGTATACCAGAGAGATCCAACTTCTCCAAATTGTGACAAGATTTCGCAACTTCATGAAGCACATCAGAGTGTAGCTACAAGAACCATAACTCTGAGTTGTTATTTTTGTTATAAGATTTAAAGTCAGTAAGATCATACATCAGAAGCTCCAACACAAAGCCAAGGACTTTGAGGACTTTCTTGAGGGCTATTTCTGAACCTCAGTTCACAAGAAAGCTAACCAAAAGACCAATAGGTCAAGACTTTAAAACCGAAACATAAATACACAAACATGGTGGTATAGTAGAGATGCCAATCTGAGTACATTTAATTAGTTTTAGAGAAGTCAAAACTATCATCCCGATATAGTTAGACAAATTTAGAGCAATAAATAAGAGATTTGACCTTTCCTACACCACCTATGAATGTTTTCTTAAGTAATTGATTTCTTAAATCCCAAACATCAGACAACTGGCATCAAACAAGCATACCATATGTAAACAAACAGTTCTTCAACAGACTTACGCAAAATCGCTATCAGATAAATGCTTCATTACATGTGTTCGATGTCAGCATTGTTTGTGCATGTACCCTGCACATAAAACAGACCATTGTACACAAATACTGACAGTTTTCATCCCTTATGCGGTAGGGAGAACATTAAAATGAAGAATTACCGTTAATACTGAGCAAAAGGTAATGGAGAAGGTATATAGAGCATCTTAGGAATTTTTAAGGAAAAGATGTGAAATTATCGTGAGAATAATAAGGTCCTTACCTGACTACTAAGATATAGTTTCCGCACTTTCAAAGCTTTCTCTCTGTTTTCAAACAATGGCAGTAAAGAGATACATGTAACCTTGGAAAGCATCCGCACAACCAACTCTTCGAGCGAGTCACAATATTCTGGGATAGCTGCCAATCCCGCATCAGTTAGTCCCTCTGTAATACCTCCACTGATATCTAATGATACTAACGTGCTACCTATATATTGCAAGACCTGAAAACATCAAATATAAGGCCATGCCTAAAAATGGTAGGTTTATACATATAGTACCCCCTTGAGGTGGGTAGGTGGGTCGAGTTTTTAAGGATGCTTAGTAACACAAAATCATGCAAGAGCAAAACATTTTAGGGGGGCCCATTTTGGTAGGTGGAGTGTTTTCAGGGTTTAACAAACAAACAATTATTATGGATGACCTAAAAAAAAAATAATAGTAAAAGTTCCTAAAAAATTACATAAAAGAAGATATATTTATGTTTAGGTGGAAGATAAAAAAAATCAGTTCATCAAGCACACATCAGGCGGAAATAACCAGAGTTTCTTCTAAGTTCATGCTTTTTCAGCTGTTTAAATGGTTTATTGCAATTTTACAACTTCAAACTTCTATGTGACATCATGCGCTGAGCGAAATTGTTCTGCAAAAACTCTGGAACTCATAGTAATGGCAAATACAGTATGAAGGGGTTTTTTGCTGCAGGAACTATATTTCTGTGAATTCTGCGGTTCAAAATTAGTCTGCACCCAGATATAACCTGTTACTTTATACTCTTAATGTGAGAAAACGAAATGATCCCAGACCAATCAATTGAATTAATGATTTTTACAGCACATACTGCAACACATACCTAGCAGTTACCAGTAGATACAAACACAGAACATACTGTAACACATACCTAGCAGTTACCAGTAGATACAAACACAGCACATACTGTAACACATACCTAGCAGTTACCAGTAGATACAAACACAGCACATACTGCAACACATACCTAGCAGTTACCAGTAGATACAAACACAGCACATACTGTAACACATACCTAGCAGTTACCAGTAGATACAAACACAGCACATATTGTAACACATACCAAGCAGTTACCAGTAGATACAAACACAGCACATACTGTAACACATACCTAGCAGTTACCAGTAGATACAAACACAGCACATACTGCAACACATACCTAGCAGTTACCAGTAGATACAAACACAGCACATACTGCAACACATACCTAGCAGTTACCAGTAGATACAAACACAGCACATACTAGAAAACTATGAACCACACAATATTCACTAAAGGGAAGTTACTGCATATATTAATTTACTACCTGGAGATCAGCCCTGCATTCCATTACGGCTATCAGTCCTATTGTTTCGCAAAGTTTTGCAATTTGCTCTCCTTGTGAAGCCAATGTGATACGGTGGACAAGGGATACAATACAAAACGTTTGCCACTGATAGCCGTAACTGAACGCAGGGCAGACCTCTGAACCCACTAGAATCGGATCTTTACACTTAACCTGTCAAAAATGAAAGTGTGCCGGACGTATGGTTCTACTGTAAACATGAAGTGTATATACACTGAGAATGCAGAAATTCAGTTTAGGGTCAAACATGACAGGGCAGTTATAATGTCCGCAGTAGTATCATACCAGTTTTGAAAAATGTGGAGCCCACAGAACAGAACACTTATATGATAAATGATAAATAACTTACTTGTTTCAATGTGTTGTCATTTAAAGCAGATACTCCACACAACTTTATATATTTAAGATGATGTAGCCGTTGTAAGCATTCTACAAAAATGGTTTCATCCATGAGTAGGAGACCAGTCAGAGACAGTTCTACAAGGGATGTCGGTAGAGTCCAAAATGTTTCCATGGAAACACCATTGCATAGACTGCTGCAGTATGATAGATCTAAGGTCTCAAGTGATGGGCAACCCATGCAGAACTAAATAAAAGAACGGACACATAATTAATTTCAATATTGATGAAAAACAAATTCTCCTGATTTTCACATTTCTTGAGCCTTCACAAAGTTATTACATGAACTTACATCAGTAGTGAACAGAGTAAAAAAATAGCTCTACCCCTTGTCCAGTATACTCCTCTCTAAGCGTGAGATAGCTTCACAGCTTTACTGGGGGATTGTGGGAAAATAGCTCTACCCCTTGTCCAGTCCAGTATACTCCTCTCTAAGTGTGAGATAGCTTCACAGCTTTACTGGGGGATTGTGGGAAAAGAGCACCTGGTCAAAGTGTGATATATTTCACAATAAATTGTGGAAGCTTCTGAAACTATATCAAGTTGATGTGGAGATATGTAAAACATCCACTAACAAGATGCTATGCACTTTTTTAAATTGTATTTTTCTCAACTATCAAACAATAGTAATATTAAAAGATCCAGTGTCATAAGAAACAAAATCAATGATGCAGACACACTGCATCCAATTTTCTGTAATTTCTCCATACTTCACCCTATCTCAGCTGAAGGGAGAAGTGACTTCTCACTAAAATCTGGTCCTAGCTTGTTCCATGGGACAACAAATTACGTAAGTCAATAATCATGAATGTTTATAATGGCTTACAACTTCATTTTCCAAGTTTAACTGCCTCTTAAAGATATTGTGAACCTCTTCATTGTTTCCTCTCAAATCAATGTGATTTCAAGTATGAATTTTTCTTGAGATTAGGAAAAAAGGAACTTATTTGGCACTGGGAATGGGGCCAATATTCGTCCCCGTGGGACAGCTAGAATAAGCCTTGCCCTTGCTGACAACATAAACTCTTGCAAGTGAAACACCTTCCCATCATGAATTATGCTTGTGCGAAGTTTCATTCCAATCCCTAAAATCATTTGAAGTTACAGTTGAAACACAAAGATTTTTAGACCAACTGATGAACTACCAAACATGTAGATAGACAGAGCAGCCTCAATAGGCCTCCAGTTAGGAAAATATTCAAAATATACAATTGAAAACAATTACAAGATTGTTTTCAATCAAATAGAGCAGTGCAGTAATACCTCAATAATGTGACCATCCTTGGGACTCTTGAACAGTGGTCTTAATATTGAGATGGTCTTAATATTGAGGTGGAATAAAGAACAAAACAATGAAAAGGGACTTGAAAATTGTGTTCTTAATTTTGAGGTGGTCTTATTATTAAGGTGGTATTTAAGTGTGGTTTTACTGTATATTTATTAGACAATACCTTTGTTAAAGATTCCCCATTGATTCTTGAACTTCCGTGAATATTTAATCTAAAAATACATGTAAAATAATATTCATGATTTTATCAATATCTCTTATATTGAGCGAGATTAAACACTGAGTATGAGGTTAAAACTGAGTATAGAGACTATAGAAGCCTTGTCATTGGTCAAATCTGAAGACTACACTCAGAGCCAATCAACAAGACACCCGACATTGAAGACTGGTTCCCTGCCACTAAATATATCCTCAGGACCCATTGTAATTAAATGGCATTTTGATAGTCTACTAGATATCTAAAATTAAACGTAAAAAACAAGTTCAAATATTCAACAACGTTTCTACATGTATAAATAAATATATATATATGATTTGTTCTTGAATTATATTTTAATGGCGGGACTTAAAGTTATATTCAGCGAAGTTTATACTTTGTATACAACCCTGTATATTGGCAAAAAATATCGACTTATTAACGGCATGTAAAGTGGTTGGTAAAGAATGATTTGAAATATAGTGAAGCTGGATTCATGTGGTGTGACCCACTCAGAGTAAACTTTCACAGCTGAATGGAGAGTGCATTTATTTTTCTGGCGCCCTGGTTTAAAATCTTTGTAACACTTACTTTTTCATATTAGGACAATAAAGAGCCAATGTCGTCAAGCATTCATTACACAGCTGGTTTAACTGCGTGTCCAGAATTTGCTGAAAATATATCCATACATGTATAACACTCAGATTCAAAATCATAGTCCTGGAAGCCTTCATACATAAATACATAAAATCACAGTACTGGAAGCCTTCATACATAAATACATAAAATCACAGTACTGGAAGCCTTCATACATAAAATCACAGTACTGGAGGCCTCAATACACAATACATAAAATCAAAGTACTAAAAGCAATAACAGATCATATATATAAAACCATTTATACTGTAGGTAATGTATATAAAATCAACGCACTGCAAGCTTTGTTGTATAAATATACTTTGTTTAGTCCCTCTAGAGTGCACTTCCTGTGACAAAACAGTAAAAACTACGCTTGGAGACCAGTCTCAGAACTCGAAGCATCTCACTTTGTTAAACCTTAAAATTGACACATGATAAGGCTGCATTCTGAGACTGGAGTATTATAGCTATTCACAAAATAAGATAAGAAACAGTGTAATTATATTTACAAGATTATTCCTGAGACTGTATGCTATTGTGGTAATCTGGGAATGCCTGTTTTTAGTGTGTTCAAATTCTTTGTCTTTTAACCACTCGCTGCTCATAACGTCATCAATGCCGACAAGATATAATTCTTGTATTGTACAATTTTTCTCTGCTATACCTGTCACCCCTGTAACGGAAACATGAGGTGTATAGTAACATTTGTTATATATCTTATCTTTGTCAAATGAACATATTCATTTAACTTCTTTCAATTAATTAAGTGAGTCAGTTGCTACCACCAGAGTACCAGTGTTACCAGTGAAAGGGCGTACTCAACACGAAGAATTATCTCAAAATTTCCTACAATTGTGGATGAAGGTACCTTGAACAAATATTTTTAAAGATTCCCTTACCAAAAGATTCTGTACATGCCACCCAAAATGAAACAATTTCAACGTACCTCTAAATGTTATCTTTGGACAATTAGTCAAATCCACATTTTTGAGTTTATCAGATTGTATGCATGCAAGACCAGAATCTGTAATTCCTCGTAATTTTCTTAAGTTTATAGTGACTAGTTCATTTTGATTCCGAGTGCACGACAATATCCCCTGATCTGCAAATACATCACAAACATGTTCATAACATCGTCAGAAATCTCTTAAAATGGATATCAATATATCTACACACTTACATATATGATACAGTGTACAAATAATTTTCATTGAAGACATAATTTTATGTCCCCCACCCCAAAAAAAACTTTTCTTTTTATTCTTTTCAAAAATGTCTTACTTTTCTTACATTTGCAAGTCTGTTTAGTACACAGGTGTTTCACTACATGAAAATTTGAAAAAAATAAGCAAATAAAAGATAAATTAAGAAGAAAAAGAGCCATGGTAAAAAATATTCAATCAACAACTGTTTTATCTTGGGCAAAGCATTCATCAGAAAATTAAGGCCCTGAGTAACAACAATTATTACTTTTATTTAGATTTTGTTTAAACCCAGAACAGGGGTTCCATTTGACCCTGTAGTATGACCATTGGACCACTGGAATTTCAAAAAAAGCCATTTTTTTACCCTATGGGATTCTCCATAATGGGTCAATTTTCTCCAAACTTTAAGTAATTTATTTATAAAATGGCAAAATCCGGTCATAAATGATCTAAATGACCATCAAGATTCAGCACAAAGTGGAACCCCTATACATGTATAATCAAAATCATACATACCTGAAACATACTGACAAAGATGAATAGTTAGAACTTCCAGTTTACAATTTGAAGCTTCTAATAATGAAAGCAACGAGTCATTTACTTGGTCACATTTATACAAATTGACTCTACGAAGTGATTGTGAAAATAACTGCTGAGAAACATGGCAGACATATTTGGGATTTAACATATCATGCCATGACAAACGTTCTATCAACTTCTCCTTGTACAGTGTAGGTAGATACTGCCCAATGTTCGGCACTTTATCGAGCGACACTTGAATCACATTTAAACATATATCACTTAGTAATTTCACCATCTTTGACTGCTGTTTGGTGGTAACATGAAGCTTGAAGAGTAATTCTGAAATATAAAGAAAACCATACATATGGCCGCCGTCTATTCTAACCCCACACCACTACACTCCTCTCCCTTCTGACAATTGAGGATCAACTACCATGGGCTTTCATACATAGCTGCCACCGTTGAAGTAAATCAAGGGGAAAAGGTGATTAGACATGATCGATTCATCATTCAATTTGCCAAAAAATATTTAGGGTGTGCCCGACTGTTCCACCTAGACCAGTTTCCTTTTCTTTGGAAATTCTGGCCTATATATCAAGGGGCCATTTTTTTCAAAATAGTATGAAACTATTACCTATTGTCCCAGTCTACCTTTACTGATTATAATTAATTTAATTGTATTTACAATGAGTGTACGTAGATTCTACCTGAAATGGTCCAACTGCTGAACAAGTCTTGAACTTACATTAGTGTCAAAGTGGGATTGTCTCATTTGATAGATTTGACAAATAATCCTCCTTATACCATATTGGACATAACTAAATGTTCATTGATGAAAAACACCCTACCTTAGAATGTGAAGAGAGTTTCAGTCATCAATTTGGCCTATACTGTATCTTCTTTTTATAGCCATGATTAAAACTTAATTGTAAACATTTCACTTGGACGCTTGAAACTGATAACAAGCTAGCGGACTTTAACTCAGCGAACGATAGTGTAAGGTAACTAACAATAGGCAAGGGCTACGTATAGAAGAAAAACGGTGCCGCATGAAATATATCCAACAAACAATTATACCTCATAGAATTCTATTTGCTATCTGTTTTTGTCAAACCTCTTACGAGGACTTAGACAATTGTGCGCGTCAAACCGCTGAGAAAAGTTAAACAGGTGGGAATGGAGTCATGGTAAGATGCTATGTTCAAACATTAAACTGTACCAGGGTGGGGAGACATAGAATATTTGCGTCGTATGGCCGATATGCTAAATTAACATTAGTGCTTTAATACATTAAACAAATAGTGATATGACATTCATTTAATATATTCTGGAATTAGAGCTTTGTTACGAGATACTTAAAGAAATTACACGCTCTATCATTAGTTTTTTCAAGCCAAGTATAACCTTGGACCAATGTTATAGCAGGTATAACGTTAATCAAGTGCATGAAAGAAATGAAGATAATTCTACTTAAAGAAACGTGTAATCAGGCGTTTTGTATTACGACCAGATAATGGATACTAACTTGGAAATAATAAAACAATTATAAGATCAATGCAGATTAACAGGATATAATAATATCATATGTATTCAAGTTCCCTGTAAAACGGGTAATTTTTATATCGCGGAATTTATGGACTAGACACAATCAAGAGACTGAACACTGAAATGCGATGGTCCCTAACAAGTTATAAATATTAAACGATCTAAAACTCAAGTATCATATTGAGTATTTCATTTTATATAAGAACAAAAGGAAAACTCAAACAATAATGACTGCTAAGAGAAAAAACCGAGCCTTAACGAGAAAATATGATCACCCAGGATGCACGTATTTCATGTGTATGACATATACTTCTAAGAATTAGAGCTAAATTGAACTGAGGTTGACCGTTTGTGACCTTAAAGTGGACACACGATAGAAACAACTGAAACAATAACGACGACTTCATGGACATTGAGACACTATATAACCTGATATCCACGTAAATTGAGCGACCGCCACCCCAATAATTCGGCAAGCAACCGCCATGCGCCTATCATAAAGCCGAAAATGGTTAGCGAATTGGAGCGGCGATATAAACGGCCGATACGGACTAGTGGTTTCCAGAGCGACCGTGAATTTCAGTGTTATCCCAATAGTTCATTGATATGGTGTGAAAATGTGGTGTCGATATGTTTAATTGATACAAAACTGTTAATTTCTATCCTGCTAAGCGGACGACCGACATGGGTGATTAATTAATTATGAATTTAAGAACAGAACAGAAATTTTATTTCGGATTTGAGCAAAGTTCCTCATACATACAACAAATGCACAACATTAAGTTGATGGTCTGAAATTGTTAGTAAAGGCGGCTAATTGTTTAAAGCATCACACTGGAAAGGTATAATATGATAATTGCTTTAACTCTAGAAAACCTGCAAACAAAAATAAATTCCGTGGAATGTCTTACAAATGCTAACATGGATAAACCAATTCAACCTCAAGACTTCAAATTTCATGAATAAATGTTTGTTTGTAAAAAAGGCAGTAGAACAGCGTTCATTTAATGCAGTATGATTTCAGAATTTCTCGTGGCTTTACTATGATGAGGCATGACTAATTTATTTTGCTGACTTAGAGACGCTACTGATGCCATTGACTTTTACGGTGTGGCAAATGACTTTATACGAGCAAAGGAATCGCGTTCTTGTGTGTTTGTCTTCTACGATGCTACATAATTTGGTCATCAAATAATATCGAGTTGATTCAGTGTAGATGTATTTTGCTATTGCAGATTACTAGCGTATTCATGAACTGCATTCCTGTAACTTCTCTTATCAATTGCATGAAAGTTGATTGAATGTATATATATGCATATTTTTACCTTTCTGTAATTTTTTACATTATTTTCCCCTAATTTTTATAAAACTCAAGATGTCATAATTCAAGAATTTCATCCAACAGAATAAAGATCTCAAAGACCAGGATGCCTAGAAATAGCTCCATTTTTATCACTATTTTAAAAAATCTCACAGTTGCAAGGGGACACCCCTCCCATACCCTCCCCATCGTCGCCCCAATGTTTGGCACCGCGAGACGCGCCTGAAATGATATGATTATAATGTTTTAAATAGCTAACTACTATATTATCAGTCATTGATATCAACTTAAAACTTTCTTCCATTTGTGAGATTTTTGTAAAATCCGTATCACGGACATATACACCATGGTTTATATGTCTGTGTCCGTATCATTAAATTGTTTCAGTACATAGCCATAGCTTATAACCCGATAGTTATTGTCCGTTACTATCGTTCGCCATTTAGCACGCTTAGAATCGAGCAATGACGTATAATTGTTCGTTGGATATATTATATGTTGCACCGTTTTTCTATACGTAGCTCTGCCTATTGTTAACTACCGTACACTGGGCTATCGTCCAACAAGTTAAAGTCCGCTGTCTCAGAAAACAGAACTAACAACATAAATTCTGAAATAAGGTTATATAATAGTAAGTTAGTACATCATTTGTACATGTAATCTAAATATACGTCTTATATTTCCAAATGTATTCTTTTAAATCATTGACACCCATCTACAGTCTTGTACATTTATAATGTCACATATTTTCGCGAATGATGACCTTTTTCACATGAAAAATGAATTTAGAACATGGGTATAGTTTCCGCAATTTCTACAAGTGCGCACTATTGTGTACGTGTTCCGTGTATTCTACTCACTTCAAAGGTTTCATTATTTAATACAATAGTTAGTTGCCATGGTTATGCTGTGTTTTATTATATATCAATGAGGAAAAAACCATGACCCCACATGGGATTGAACCCTGGACCTCTCGCACCCAAAGCAGATAGTCAATCACGTCTCTAAAGAGCTAGCCCAACAGCAAGTCTGTTGAAAGTGACCTAAATCACTACAGTTTGTAAGTGTTGGTTGTACAGGGTTGTATGCCTAGGCTATATAGTGTTAGATCTTCCCTCATTCTTCACTAACTTGTCATCACATCAGAGTGTCACATGTGTTACAGTTCTTGTCTGACATCAGACTCATGTGTAGGTGAAGGGTTATAAATTGTTCTGGCTATTAGGGCTGCTATGGTTATTTAAACCTAAGTTCAGTTATTACAGGTATTTTGGTTTGGTTCGGTTTTCAGTGCTATTTTTGCAAATATTCGGTTAGGTACGCCCATATATAACTATTGTCATTGTACATGTGTATTTAATTTTTATTTTCAGACTGCAGAACAAAATGAGTGATGTGCCAGAAAATGCGCCGGAGCATTGTCCAGGGACACAGAGTGAGGAAGCAGGCAAAGCCAGTGCCTGTGAAGGCTGTCCAAGTCAGGCTGTCTGCAGCGTCCTTCCAAAAGGTCCAGATCCAGCCATTGCTGAAGTTGGAAAGAAAATGGAATCCGTTAAACATAAGATAATCATTCTGTCAGGAAAAGGGGGTGTTGGTAAAAGCACATTCACTGCTCACTTGGCTCACGGTCTTGCAGCTGATGAAGAGCGACAAGTAGCAGTGCTTGATGTTGATATATGTGGGCCATCGATGCCAAAAATTCTCGGTGTTGAAGGTGAGCAGGTACACAACAGTGGGTCTGGATGGTCTCCTGTTTATGTTACTGACAATCTTGCTGTTATGTCCGTGGGGTTTCTACTGTCAGGTCCTGATGAAGCCGTCATCTGGAGAGGACCAAAGAAGAATGGACTCATCAAGCAATTCCTGAAAGACGTTGATTGGGGAGAAGTAGATTTTCTTGTTATTGATACACCACCTGGGACTTCTGATGAACATCTGTCAGTAGTTCAGTATCTTAGTGAAGCAAATGTTGATGGAGCAGTTATCATAACTACACCTCAAGAAATTTCCCTGCTTGACGTGAGGAAAGAGATAAGCTTCTGTCAGAAAGTGAACTTACCTGTGATTGGGATTGTGGAAAATATGAGTGGATTTGTGTGTCCAAAGTGTAAAACGGAATCACAGATTTTCCCTCCTACAACTGGTGGTGGTGAAAAATTATCACAAGATTCAAACATTCCGTTTCTTGGGAGGTTACCATTAGATCCTAGGATTGGTAAATGTTGTGATGAAGGAAAGTCCTATCTCACAGAGGTGCCCGATTCACCAGCTACTCAAGGCTTTGTTGCCATTATTGATAAGATTAAGGCTCATTGTGATAAGCTGCATGCTGAGAGAGAGAAAGAAACTGGGGAAGCTATGGACCAAGCATAGATGTACAATGTTGCAGAATTCTAACATAGGACTTTGGCAGGGGTGTCACTAATTCTTGAAGTAGCTGGAAAAGTCACTGAAACTCGGTGGGGTTTGGGTGGTTCTCCCTTTAATTATGAACATTGATACAAGAAAAGTAGCCGGGTGATGATCAGGGGTTTCACTAGGGGCTGAAACTCAAGGGTCATTTTGAGAATTTTTACCAGGTTTTACCATTTTATAGCCAAAATACCTATAATTTAGAGAAAAATGACCCTTCAGCCAGAATCCTGAAGGTCAATTTGTGGCCTTTTGGAAATTCCAGGGGTCAAAGGGTCAATTCAAGGGTCAAATGGAGCCCCTGATGATGCTAAGTTACTGGGTAAATTTACTGACTCCTTGCTTTTATTGACACCCCTTTTTGGCTGGTTTAAAATCATGAACGATACTTTTTCCTCAGAAAAATGCCTTGCATTATTTTTTAACTATGATACATTAATTAATGTTTATTTGACGTTTTTTTCAATGTGTAACAGTGTTGGTCCAATTTGTTAAAAAAGGCTGTATGGGTCATTTAGAGTATTTATACATTTGTAGTATGCAGACTGGTAGAACTATAATGCCTCTTTATTAATGTATATAGGAATGTATTGTGTTTATGAAAAAAAATCAGGAATCGAATTTTATGTTAGAAGTTATCTCATGTACACATGTATTCAGGATGACTGGTTTATACATGTATTGTTAATATATCCCTTTGTTACCATACATTTTATTTAATGAAAGTTTTACGAGTGTATCTAGAGCTGTAATTGATTCAAATTGTTTCATATCAACAATATTGAAAATCTATGATTTATCTGTATACCCTATATATCAATTATAATTCTAAATTCCTTTGAAACACTATTAACTCCTATATTTCTGTATGTTTATGCACCAGTCAATTGTAACCACGGCCCCCCCCAGGTCCGGGGAATAGCGGGGACTTTGACTTTCGGTCCAGCCAATCCCAGGTAAAATCCCCGCCCTGCGGGACAAACTGCTGGTAAAATCCCCGCCAAAAGCCCCTGTACCCCAGGGACATCCTAGGTAATAAATATCTCGCGAGATCTCGTTAAACTCCAGGAAAAGCTTGGCTAAAACGCGGACAAATCCCGTTAAAAGAACGGATATTTCCCGGCACAAAGCCACGGCCCATTCCCCACTATTTTCGGCGCGAAAACAAAACCACTGCATTCACTCGGCACTGCGGGGCCATGTGGAAGGTAAAAACACGGCCCATTTCCCCCGCTATCCCCGGTATACCCCCGGACCTGGGGGGGCTGTGGTTACAATTGACTGGTACATTATGTGTGTATGCCCTACATAATGGTATCTAAATGTTCAATTTGTACTTATTTGGCAACAGATACCATTTAAGTAATTAATCCATAGTATTATATTGCCGAAATTTGGAATGCACTTTCCACTAGACAGCTGTTTAACAAGCGGCTGACTACAAAGCAAAGTTACGCTATTTTGGCTTAATTTTAGACTGTCCCCATTCACCTGTATTTTCCCACCATAATATCAATACAAGTGTATCGAATATCAATGGACAGAAAAATCATTGATATATCGATATGGATTCTATCAATGACAGCCCTGATTTTATGTACCTATTTCCATTGTCTTAGTTTTTGTCCATAAATCATCTGTCTAATTATTCCTATTTCACATGGATTTTTTACATTTCACCTAGCACTATTTGTTTACAAGTAAATGTTTGATTTAAAAGTAACTGGTACACATAATTATACCATACTTTAATTGAGGTGAATGTGTCTCCGCGCCATTTAAAAAGTTCGAATATGTATTATTTCCATTTGTCAAAAGCAAGAGAGCTTTTGTTTATTCTTCTAAGGGAATATATCAAATGAGCAGGTTAAGGTCTTTGGCTTGACAAAAACAGAGACATTGAGGACAGAAGTATCAGGCCTTTAATGCATGCCTTGATGTAGAGGGGAGTTATCAATCAGAATATAAATATTAAAGTCAGTGTCTTTCATACCGCACTCCATTGTGCGCTAATCACCATTGACAGAAGGCCTGAAGTATTGACCTCTCTTCTTTATTATTTTTGCTAGTCAAACAGGCGGTGATAACACGTCCATGTAGCAATTGTGTTGCCAGTTGTACAATATTTAAAGGTACATAGTATTATTTTTTAGACAAAATATGCTTAGTCATAATTTGAGAAAATCTGTGGTAAATGCCTTCATACAGATGTACTCTGATACACTGATTTGTCACTTTTCTTACATGATTCCCAAAACCATTAATTAAAGTATCCGATACAGATATTTTCTATCCTGACCTACGTACAGAGTTAGCTCTAGCACAGGAAATACCTGTTTCCAGAAAAGAAAAGTTATAATGCAATAATTTAGAGAATCTCTATAAAGGAGTTAAGATGCCATTTTCTCGAAATTATTTCTTAGCATATTAAGGTAGAAAAAAAAGCTATCTACCTTAAACTCTTGACTATTTCATAATTTGCATTGTTACACTGTTTGTAGATGTGTCTGTGGGTATACTGTAGATGTGTCTGTGGCTATACTGTAGATGTGTCTGTGTGTATACTGTAGATGTGTCTGTGGGTATACTGTAGATGTGTCTGTGTGTATACTGTAGATGTGTCTGTGGGTATACTGTAGATGTGTCTGTGTGTATACTGTAGATGTGTCTGTGGGTATACTGTAGATGTGTCTGTGGGTATACTGTAGATGTGTCTGTGTGTATACTGTAGATGTGTCTGTGTGTATACTGTAGATGTGTCTGTGGGTATACTGTAGATGTGTCTGTGTGTATACTGTAGATGTGTCTGTGGGTATACTGTAGATGTGTCTGTGGGTATACTGTAGATGTGTCTGTGGGTATACTGTAGATGTGTCTGTGGGTATACTGTAGATGTGTCTGTAGGTATACTGTAGATGTGTCTGTGGGTATACTGTAGATGTGTCTGTGTGTATACTGTAGATGTGTCTGTGGGTATACTGTAGATGTGTCTGTGGGTATACTGTAGATGTGTCTGTGTGTATACTGTAGATGTGTCTGTGTGTATACTGTAGATGTGTCTGTGGGTATACTGTAGATGTGTCTGTAGGTATACTGTAGATGTGTCTGTGGGTATACTGTAGATGTGTCTGTGGGTATACTGTAGATGTGTCTGTGGGTATACTGTAGATGTGTCTGTGGGTATACTGTAGATGTGTCTGTGGGTATACTGTAATTGTGTCTGTGGGTATACTGTAGATGTGTCTGTGGGTATACTGTAGATGTGTCTGTGGGTATACTGTAGATGTGTCTGTGTGTATACTGTAGATGTGTCTGTGTGTATACTGTAGATGTGTCTGTGGGTATACTGTAGATGTGTCTGTGGGTATACTGTAGATGTGTCTGTGGGTATACTGTAGATGTGTCTGTGGGTATACTGTAGATGTGTCTGTGGGTATACTGTAGATGTGTTTGTGGGTATACATTGGTGTGAAATGTATTTTAGTGCCATATATGTGATTATGTGTTATATATTTAATAATTCAATTACAATATTTCAAATACACAGCTCATGACCTGTTTAATTTGAACACTTTTCATAATACCATATAAATAGTTTCTATCATCTATATTGTTCATTTATTTGTCTTCGATAAATATATGTCAGTATTTCAATTTTGTATTCCTTGATTTATACAACGAACACTGACTTGCGAGTAATCATTTTACTATATCTGAATAAATCTTACTCATAGATTATTACGTGTTGCTGTTCCTTAATGAACTGTAAAAATAATGAATAGATATGTGTACATCCTAGGACCAATTTACATAATAACTTGATTGTATTCTTAGAATACTTTAACTGTCTGCAAAAATGTGCTCAATGTACACAATTTTCAAGTCCATTTTCACTATTTTGCTCTTTATTCAACCTCAATATTAAGACCACCTCAATAGAAGACCCGTTTTCAAGAGTACCAAATAGTGGTCGTATTATTGAGGTTTTACTGTTTGTGTATATTGGTCCCGTTGAATGGATTGGTACAGTTAACAAAGGGAGTTAACTCATCTAACCTTGGTTCATTTTACAAAGGGAGTTAACTCATCTAACCTTGGTTCAATTTACCAAGGGAGTTAACTCAACTAACCTTGGTTCATTTTACAAAGGGAGTTAACTCAGCAAGACTCATTCACATGACCAATATGTTAGTTTGGACTTCAAAATGGTTAAGACAGAACTATCATTGTTTTCTTTGGATTGTCAAGCAAGTTATGAGCATTAATGAATAGTGCTGATGTTTGCTGTTTCTGTTGGCTTTGTAGGAAGAACATGGAAATATCCATCTCAAGATACCTGGTGGTCCGAGATGAGGGTTGTACTCTTGTGATTAATTTACTGAAATAATTAACATGAAAACTGATAGAGAGCTTGACAACCAATCTAGAGGTTGTATGTTGTCTGTGACAATTAGACTGAAGATAATGCGTCTCAAGTCATTTGTCCTCCATCTCTGATTTGTGTGGAGAAGTCGGTAGTTTTCAGAGTAACGGGTTAGTACTGGTTTATAACCCAGCAACATTGGCTACACCAACAGCCTCTCCTTGGATATCTGAAGTACTGATTAAAAAGGTGTATTTAAGCTCAAATGCAAGTTTGTCTTCCAAGTTAAATACATTGTATTGTGATAAGATGGCACTAAAAATGTCTTGTTTGCCGGGGAAATGTTATGAAAATTGTGGTAGACATTTAATTGATTATCAATTTACAACAGAAAAGTGATATTATAAAAGAAAAGCTTCTAATGACTCCATGCCACTCTCAACGTGCCCCTATCCTACTCACACTTCTCAAGTTATGCCACTCTCAACGTGCCCCTATCCTACTCACACTTCTCAAGTTATGCCACTCTCAACGTGCCCCTATCCTACTCACACTTCTCAAGTTATGCCACTCTCAACGTGCCCCTATCCTACTCACACTTCTCAAGTTATGCCACTCTCAACGTGCCCCTATCCTACTCACACTTCTCAAGCTATGCTACTTTTCTCTCACTGATGCCACACTACTATACATCACACGTAATGCCACTTGCTGAAATATACTTTTTCGCGCAGAATTGTAGTACAGTTGTGCTTTTTATCAGAATGCTAAGTCTATATGGTTTATATGTCCGTGGTCACACATAGCCTGGGTTCAGTCTCCGATGTATATTATTATTACGGTGACCTGCTCGTTGATATCCGTGAATACCGACGTATAGATATGCGGCCGTATCGACGTCGTGATGAAGCAAAATGGAAGTTACGTTGTAAGAAAGCAGAGGGCTGGCCCAGGCCCTTTGATCACAGAGGATCAACGGGTCTAGTTGATCGATATAAATATTTGCCATTTTTTTGAAGCAAATAAACACATTTCAGTACTTCTCATAAACTTACACAAAAAATACCTAAAAATCTTCTGATTGACATTGTGAACTCATACAAAACTTCATCGTGTTGCCGAGAAATTAATTGATTATACTTATGACTCACTGGAACTTATCTAGATCATGAAATCAGGATCAAATTTACAGAATCGATCCAAACTTATTAATTTCCATCTTTGTCTTAATAAGCATGAACTCTGAATTTAATGTCTGAAAAGTTTTGCAAAATGTTCATATCTGTCAAATTCTGGAAAAAATATTTATCTTTGCATAGCATTTTTTTTCAAAATTTGAATGAAACTATATTTGATCACGGACATATAAACCATGGATTCGAAACAGATTGATATCGAAGAAACGATAAGAAATAATTTACCCATAATCCTTAGCGCGCACTCGGTAAGTAACTGTATCGTGGATTTCCGACACTGTAGATTTGTTTGTATTTGCGTTTATTTATCGTCGCCACCGGTTTCCCATATGGGCGACGCCTCCAGAAGAATGTAAGTCATATTAGATTTTTGGAGGATAGTGCATGATACAGAAGATGCCCCAGTTCCAGAAGCACCCCTGGTTCTTTTACGTGCTCGATGTAAAGCATCATACACGGGACCTCGGTTTTAACGTCTCGTCCCAAAGACTGTTAGTACGGTCAGTGATGGAACGGGGTATCGAACCTGCGATCCCTGGATTACAAGTCCAAAGCTTTACCACTGGACTACGGATCCGCTACAGATCGGCGAAAGTGCTTTATATGTCCTTGATTTGATTTTTATCCTGATCCTGAAAACATTAATTCCTTTAGGGCCAAACTACGTCTAACACATCAGCGATTGCTATATATTATACTTTGTATATGTATACTTCTTCTTGAGCAATCTACATACATAACATACTTGTTGTTCTAGATTACTATATCTAAGTATCATGGTTAATTATTTTGGGTATCATATACACTTAAACCTTACCTAAAGACCTCCTCAATAACAAGACCACCTCAAAATTAAGATCACATTTTTCAAGTTCATTTTCACTATTTCGGTTTTTATTCAACCTCAATATTAAGATGACCTCAATATCAAGACCAGTTTTCAAGGATCCCAATGGTAATCTTATTATTGGGGTTTTACTGTATACTGTCAACACGGTTTCTCAAAACCCTCATGAACAGTTTGGACTCACAACCAGAAACAACTCAAAAGATAGTTCCCACATTTGCAATAGTTACCTCCCTTGTTATTAATCATCAGCCATGTTGATAGGCAAAACTGATAAGCACTTATATGAGTAATTCCCAAATATGTGATAATTGAGAAAATAACAACAGAATTTGCATGTGACAACCACATTTTCTTCAACTTACTGAGCCAACTGCCCACGTGAGCATAATGAATAAGTGTTTTATATCTGATTAGCTTATCATCATTTACATTATATTCCCCATAAACTTTTTAAGGAAATTTACCTATCAATATGGCCAACAATTCAGAACAAGGGAGGTAAATGTGGGAGCTATCATATCGCAGTAGACATGCCGGCACCAAGATGACGCTGGGCCTTCAGGGATATATGTTGTTCATGTATACAATCTTACCACTTGATTGACAGCAAAAGCATAATGGTGTTGACATAAAATTAGTATACCTACACCTAGAGTCACAACAACAGATATCATCAGTAAAGTTCTCCGCCTTCAGTTGATTATCAGTCCTGGTAATGGTTGACACTTGACACTAAATGCTGCACATATCCATCTCTGCATCAGAAATACATGACTCAAGATTGAGCACGATAACCTATGTATTTGAAATTTTCGAAACATTGTTTTATCAGTATTGACTACGCCTTATTTGAAAAATCGTTTAAGGTTAAACCTGTATTTGAAATTTTCATTATTTGCTACGGATTATTTGAAAAATAATTTTGGTTTATACCTGTAACCCATTCAGCATAGTAAATTATACCCTTGCCTAGTAGCTGACAACCCATTCCCTCTATGCTACATAGCCTGGTAAATGAACAATAAATGTTGCGACGTTTTTTCTCCTCATCAAAATCGAGTTTATATATTATTATAATCATAGCCATGCAAGAAGAAAATTATTTTTTTATTTAAAATTATCATAATAATTATATACTGTGTTAAAACTATGTACAGTCTATACAAGCTGTATTCCAAACTGGCTGCCTCTTGAATATATACTGTGATATATATATAAAAACGCACATTTATGTGCCTGTAATATGTCTTCAAATGTCATTTAAGTGTGTTTTAAACCTTATTTTAGTAAGAAAATACCCGTTGATTGAAAGAAAAATTAGTGTTCATCATTATAACATGAAATAGAATCATGTTCTTATCTAGCATCCCTGGGTAAGGTCATAAAATTTGAGAAATCCTACATATTGCGTTTTTAAATGTACTGAGTACATGTATATAATCATTGTTGCGTTATCATTTATTTATCCCAATGATACAAACAAAATTTAATGCTTCGTCATGGCTTTAAGTTACACTCTAATATTCTGCATAGAGTATCAGATATCATCCTCCATAATGGATGATGGTTCTCGTATGTTACAATGTTCGTTTATTCCACACCAGTAACCCTGATGTGTTCAATTCGAACTAACATATCATGACTTTGATATAATTATTTAGTCAATAAGATTCACGTGAGTACATCAAAAAGTTGAAGTAAGGGTTTAATTATTAATCCTGTTTGATTTCAGCTTGAAGTGACCGTTAAAGAGGCTTAAAATGTTCAATACTGTGATATGCTGAGGAATACATAATATATTGCACAGTCAATTAGATTCTACGATAAATCAGTACTTCAAATATTACGATCCTTTATATCAATCTACGACACTTCATCCCACTTTTTCTGATGTGCGATTACGGAAAAAAACGAGATGTTCCGATGTTGAGACACGTATTGGTTTGAAGTTGTGAGTATACTTAAAACACAGGCAGGTTAATTGAAATAATAACATTGATTCCGAACGTTGGAGCGAATTTGATACATCAATGGTCCGTAACTATTATTTTTTATATTTATCTACTTTATTTGAATCCACTTTTTTACATGTTTAAAAGATATTTAAAAAAAAAAATCTGAAGTAAAGAGAAACGTTAAAATCTCGAAAATACAGGATTGTCTTTTACTGTATTAGTTTTACAGAATATTGTATTGCCTTCTGCAACATCAACAGATTCTTAAGTTACGCGAACGACAGCATTGACTATAAATAAACACCGCGAATGGCCACAATGCCGAGGTAACCTTACAACGTAAACGTGACATATGGTAGGTGTTTGTGCCTGGAATAGTTTGAGTGCACATTAGAACATTCCAACAAACAATCCATCCATACCGGGGCCCAAGAATATAACTGATATTTACACTCAACACTCAAATCATTACTTTACTCTTATGAGACTGATAGTGGAAATTTGAGTGGCAAAATGCATGAACTTGTTAATTGAGTGCTGAAAATTCTGTTTGGTCCATTTTTTTATGATTTTACAACGATTATGAGATGTGAGAGACATTGTTGGATCTGAGTGCCACACTCCACACTCCACACTCCACACTCCGGCTTAATAATTGCTCCCAGATCTAATATTACACTCAAATCTCTACAAAAATTGTCCCCAAGGAATATTCAGCGCTCATTTAACATTGTTATACATTTCAACACTCGATATGAGTCACTATCAGACTTATAAGAGTAATATTTTGTGATTTGAGATTTGAGTGCTGAGTGTAAGTATCCGGTATAATCCCGGGGCATGATGCAATGTCTCGCAAGTGATTCAACTGACATATTTGGTGTGTCTGAACCCAGACTATGGGGTTAATTTAACCACGAACAAAGGAGAGATCACAGAAAGTGGGTACGACTAACATCTTCGACCAAATCCCACCATGTAAGTAAAATTTGTAAGGCGGTCACCTAAAACCTGTGACAGTGTGTAAATCCGTGAGGAAGTGAGGAAGCTATGTAGCTGGGTTTAGGATGGTCAGTGGTTTTACCAAAGGTGGCTACCTGGGGTCTTCCTCCACCCTTAAAGCTGCACAAATCACAACATGACCATGGCTGTCTATGCGACTTAAAGCCCTATGACAAAAAAGGGATAAGATAATGTCCGAGCCGAATTGTCGGATACGACAACAGATTGTCAACATTTTTATTACATTAGTATGAAATATGGGTGGGCAATTGACTTATCATGGTCATAACACTTTAGATAAAATCATGACACTTGAATAACAAGTGGACATAACAATTAATTGTAATCCCCTAATTTCATTTATCAGATTTGATAATATCTTTTTCCAGTTTTACAATTTTAGGGTCCACGGTCGGGGACAAGCGATTCGATGTTTTCTGACGTTTTCATTGTAAATGACAGAAAAATCTTGCCAAGATTTACCCATTCAACTGAAAATGTGATACAACAGATTGTATCAAAACTTTATACGATTTGCCCAATCCTTTAAGAAAATACTTCTTACGCGAAAGCATTATTTTTAATGCAGTTTTGAATAGACCAAAGTTTTGTATACGTTCCACGATTGTCACGGGGAAAATGTATTTATTTTAATAGCAGAGTTGTAGAAGCACTGACCTTATTATTGTAAAATGCAATAAAACCTAGATAATAAGACAACCCTTGGGATCTTTGAAAACTGTTCTTGTTGAGGTGGTCTTAATATTGAGTTTGAATGAAGAACAAAAACAGCGAAAATTGTTATCAATCGATATTTTAAGAATTTTTTAATCTGCGCGTTAGTGCCAAGTTTACAATTTCAATTTCGTAAAAAGAAATTGTTCAACAATGTTGCAAAACAACATTTTAACATCTGTCTCATAATTTTATTTGTGTGAATATTGTTTTTCTGTTTTTTTTTATCTCATGTTATTTTTCATGACGGTATTGGAAGTGTCAGGGTCTCTTGTATATGTAATTCAATAATAGTATGGTTGTTAGTCCAACCACGGACGTCACATCTCTATACTGTCGCTGTACAACGTGGCCCTGTCACGAAGACGCGTGTAAAACTCGGAGTACAGAGACACGTAGGCCGGGACTACATGGTTGTGTTCATTTTTAAAACTGTTTGATGTATGCGTAATGTTCTATGTATGTATGTATATAAATGAAACGGCAATAAAGATATATGTTTCATCTTTTAACACATATTACATTATATTTATATATATACAGTATAAGACTATTGATACTTGCACATTTGTTACGATAATGTGGTAATGATAGATAACATGTTCTTTCCTTTAGTATATATACGGCGTGTATTTACGTGCAATGTTATAGTAGCGGATCCGTAGTCCAGTGCTAACGCGCTGGTCTTGTAATCCAGGGATCGCAGGTTCGATTCCCCGCTTCATCACTGACAGGACTAACAGTCTTTCGGACGAGACTTAAGCACCGAGGTCCCGTGTTTGATGCCTTACATCGAACACGTAAAAGAACCAGGTGTGCTTCTGGAACGGGGCATCTCCTGTATCATGCACTATCCTCCAAAAATGACTAACAATCTTCCGGATACGTCGCCCATGTGGGAACCGGTGGCGACAATAAATAAACGCAAATACAACAGTGTCATGTTACTGTATACACATGTTTGTTCTCTATCACATGTATGTGTCATTACATAGTCATTTCAGTATGTTCTTCAACTGCAACCTTATATGTATGTTTGAATATGTGTTATAGTGATCCTTCTCCGTCTCCTAGATGTATGTTTGTATATATGTACATATTTGTTTGTCCTCAACGGCTTACTGGAATTAAAATATAATAAACTAATATATGTTTAAAGGGTTTGCTTTATGTATTATGATTTATGGATGTATGTTTATGAGACGGAAATACCGGGTATAAAACTCGCAAAACGAACTCGAAATTTTACATGTTTTCTAATATGGTTTAAATGATTCTTCAAGTGAACTAGTACAGTGTATTTATTTGTGACGTTTAAATAATGTAATGAATCAAAAACCAAATGATTAACAAACAACTCCAAATTCAAAATCACCTTTTATCAATGGGTTTTTGCTATTTAATAATTTGTGTTCATGTATTAATTAAAGTATAACGCCCGATCATAAGTTTTAATAGTTGGTTTCGATTTTTAGTAAAATAGTAAAAATATATCATATTCTGTAAAAAATGTTTCTATGCACCAATCATTACAGGACACTGCACGATGGATATTATCAAACATCATTTTATTATAATTAAACTTTAATTGATTTCTTCTAACCATATCAATAAAAATATGAATCTAAATTGTCTATAGAATTCGGTGTGTATATCTCGTAATAAATAATTCACACCTTAAATTGCGTTGAAATTGAAACAGTTAAATTTGGATACATATCTATTCAACTTTCATTACAAAATTATGACACTGGATATTTAATTGCAATCAAGATTATTCGAGGAAATAGCCGATTATTTATTAAGTGAGATATTAAAATTTCATTATTGTCGATTCAGAATTGTATAGAGCTGTGCTATATTCTAAATGCTTACTGGGAAATGAGACGATTAAAAATGCGTTATATTTCACACATACTTAGCAAGACTTGTTGACATTTGTTGTTTTTATTGTTATTTTATGATTGGAAATGTAAAAAGACGTTGAGTACCATTTTATATCCCAATTGCTGTGTTGTGAAATATAGATTTATGGTTTAAACCTGCCCAATTTAGCGTGAAATATAGTAATCTTTAAACTTCGACCATACACTAAGGAAACATAAGAGCATATTGCACCTAGAGCATCCGTTGTTTTGTTAACATACGTTTCAATATATAGTCTTCTATAAACACTAACGAAAATAATTAAACGATCACTGAAATAATAACTTCAATTCATATTTTTCTTAATTACAATAAAAGACGCCTGAGTAACCAGTCCTAGAAAAAAGAACAGAACAGAATCATTTATCAATATCTGGATTTAAGTACAGTAAAACCTCGACAATAAGACCACTCTAGGGGCCCTTGAAATCTGATCTTATTGAGCGAAGTGGTCTTAATATTGAGGTTGAATTAAGAGCAAAAAATTTACTTGAAAATTGTGTTCTTAATTTCAAGGTGGTCTTGTTATTGAGGTGGTCGTATTATTGAGGTGGTTTTATTATTGAGGTGGTTTTATTATTGAGGTGGTCTTATTATTGAGGTGGTCTTATTATTGAGATGGTCTTATTATTGAGGTGGTCTTTATGTGAGGTTATACTGTATAATACTTATCATCCAATGTATACAGTTTATAAAATAATAATATGACAGTGAGTACATGTACATTTATATATACACCAAAGACATAAACCCGATGATATCAGCGAAACCTTAATAACAAGACCACCTTTGGTTCTGTAGACAATCGGTCGTTGTTGTGAGGTGGTCTTAATTAAAGTTTAAAATATGGGAAACATATTCAAAACGGGTCCATAAATATACGATCTTTTTAATGAGGTGGTCTTAATATCGAGAAGATCATTAATTGAGGTTTTGTTATATTTGTCATAGGAACCTAAGTCTGTACTGCGGTCGATGGATTTGATTTTTTCCAAACAAGCAATACCCCACCCTGTGCAATGTACGTCGTCCATTGTGCTAAAATTATCAAGTCAATGTATAAAATACAATAGAGAATAGAGCTATAGCCAGAAATATAATTTACATTCCTAACAAATTTTGAAATGTAAACACTCTCTATCAGTAGAAACAAGATATTGTAACAAAAAGATCAAGATAATTAAAGGGTCCCCACATTGTAGGGTAATTATAGTGTCACATACATCAATATTGACATAACTTTCGCAATATTGACTTGATTAGTGCAAAAATACTGTATTTAAAATGCGTCTTTATTGTGTTATGTCTTTAAATTCGTTACCTAAGTCATTGTTTGCTGGTATTTAAATCTCGCTGTTTAGTTTCGAGTTTGTTGATGTCTTTAAAATGTCATTTCTCTCCCTACGTATATCCTTATTGTTCTGTAGTAAATAAATGGAATGTTCTATACAATTCTATTTTGTTATGGGTACAAGCGACGTGTTCTGTAATGTAAAATGTTGTCTGGCATCTATCAAAAAATAAATATTATCACGATTTCTATATTTGTTTTATCTGTTAAATTCTTACATTAAAAGAGTGATCATTTTTCAATGATAATACACGCGAGCCCAATTCGGGTGTATATGTCACAGACAGTTTGTTGAGGACAAGCATACCCATAGTCTCGTACGTCATACTGGATTCCTAACGTCAACGCTTGTCCGAGTAAAAAGTATCAAATAAAACCTCACTTAAAGACCACCTCAATAATAAGACCACCTCAATAATAAGACCATCCCAATAATAAGACCACCTCAATAATAAGACCACCTCAATAATAAGACCACCTCGAAATTAAGAACACAATTGTCAAGTCCATTTTTCACTGTTTGCTCTTTATTTTAATATCTATATTAATACCACCTCATTAAGACGACCATGTTTCAAGAGGGTGGTCTTATTATTGAGGTTTTACTGTATTTCAAATAAGGCATGTGTGAACTGGGAGCCTATGTACAACTCATTTCGTGCACAGCAAATTTTCAATAAAAGAAGTAAATGTTCATATTTTAATGAAACGCTATCTGTCCATATATGCCTACGGGAAACACTTTTTTGTACTAAAAAATTATGGAAATCAAAATTGTTGGCCATATTAATTGTTTTACTGATGTTAAATTCAGCTACGTATTTTTGTTTGCGTGTTTTACCAAGCGCGTTTTAAAACTAGTAGATATGCCAGTCAGTTGATATCTTAAAATACTATATTGGCAATGTTCTATTTTGCTAGATTGCAATATGCCCATGTCGTGCTGGCTGCAGTCACTTTACGATACTATCTTTTATAATCCCATTTCAAAAAGAACTTCAAATCATGTACTGTCTCATAATTAAGTGATCTCGTGTCTCGGGTATATTTATAGAGAATTAGCATTGGTTTTGTCCGTTGTAAGAACCACTAGCCTATCATTTACTGTTCACTACTAATCCACAACAACCCTTCAAGGATATATCAATGCCCGCAACTTTCCCCCCAAAATGTCGAGACTAACTATGTAATCCTTAGTGTAGCGCCAATTTGAGTGTTAAAATACGGTCTACTATAGTTAGGCTGGTGTTCGATCTGGACAGCCCAGCACCCAAGTAACAGTTTTGTTGTAAGTTGCCGACTGCTAGGCGGCACAGCGCACGGTACATGTAGCCACTTAGCTAAGGACAGTTTAACTTTCTGAAAAGGTTTATTTGCCCGTTTCAAATAATACTTCCTAATGACTAGTCTTAATTTAGTGAATTACTAGGTATGAGAGACACTCGGATCGGTCTGTCGTGATGCCTATCTCAATAATCTCAAACGATACCAAGAGGGTTAAATCTTATCATTTTCCATTAAATTGTCCATATTAGAGTTAATATTGTGAAAAAAGTGGGATAGTATTACCAAATACGACTATACACAATGTATTCACCACTTAACCCTGAGGTCCATGGACAAAGTTTTCTTTTCAATAAATTCATAATACTGTGTCAAATTAAGGTAATGTCCTATTATCACCAAAAATAAAGCAGATCTTATCGCGTATCCTTCTTCCCTTTGCACCCAGGGGGTGGAGTCCGGCTAGGGAAGATATTCTTTCCACAGTTATTGTGTGCAATCTTGACAATTCACGCATTTAATTTTCAATTGATGGCCACTTAATCTTAAAGGCAATTATGATTGCTTGATCATTACAATTTTTGGCACTTGGCGCCTTTAAACGAGTTGTACCCTACATAATTGGTTGACCAATCAGGGGCCATTTGAAATTGAAAACATTTTGAATGGTTAGATCAAAATCGAGATAACAGTTTGTTCATCCTCTAAGGTAACACTTTCTTGAGTATTTATATTGAGACGAAAAATGAAAAAGTCATCATTGCATTTGCAGAAGCATTTCAGAGCACATCTTAGAGAAGGATATTAGTTATCGAGAAATTCATACTTAACAATTGTTAATTATATACATTATAGTGAAATTCTGTGGACATATCTGTGAAAAAAAGTGTATTTTTTAATTACAAAATATTTCTAAACATTTTTGCGCATTCAATGACAAGTTCTAAGTCATAGAAGATATGATTGAAGTGAAAGTAGAAAGAAATATTGACGCTATTATGGATTCGAATAAAGATAACGTGAAGACGACACAGAAACCATTAAGTTTCTCTATCAGTAGTATACTTGGTGAATCATATCAGAAGAAAACACAAGATACAGAAATACCCCGGGTACCCATGGCTTACTACAGTACCATACATCACTATGGTCATCCGGCAGATTCTTCAAATTATCAACATTTTGGTAAGTATTTATATTAAAATATAATTGTGCGTATAGACATTTGCACCCACGATATACTGACATTTTCAGTTATTTTTCTTCCATTTACTTTCATCATCGAACAATAATTCTTGCAATAAAACACAGGACATGCCAATATTGACTATTTCGCGTTTATTTAATATTGTCTCTCTTAACTATTTTTGCCAACTTTACATAAATAAATACATTGTACATCATAAAATTGTAATCTGATTTTTAATAAAAAAATATTACAATACAGTTAATTTCAACTTGAACAAAAACAATTGCGGATGTAAATTGCAAAATGCCAATAAAGAAGCCTTGAAATGATTATACTGAGATGTCAAAGTTACTGAACATATTTATGATTTGTTAATTGTTACTTTTTGAACTTTGATTTACAATACAAAGTTTTGGACCTTTGCGTATTCAGTAACATATTTACCTGTTTAGTAATTACATTTTACAATGCTAATTAGTTCAATTAACAAAACACTTCTGAATGGGCATTCAATAGAGATTTAGATTTACATTATGCTGTGTGTATTGGTCAATTATTTAACATGATTTGCTATCAGTAGTAAAAGAATATACGATTTTGCTGACGTTAAAAAGAGATTTGAAACACATGTCAGAATTTCTACCTCAACGGTATGTGCTCCCAATTGCCATGAATCCGTTTCATTTTTTTTCTGGTATGAGTGACCTTAGATTTGACTGTCGGGTTTTATTACTGAAGTGGATTATTCGAGAAGTACAAACATTGAGATTTGTATGCATCTTATGACAATTTATTCTATAATGTGCATTTATAATTTTCAGAATCTCACATACCACCCCGGGCATGTAGTACACCGGAGAACGAATACCCATCCCCGACACCGTCTATGATTCCACCAGTGTTTAGAATAATGCAAGGTCACATTTCGACACCAAATATATATCCATTGGTACCAAATCAGGAATCTAGATATTATCTGCCACACAGAAACGACAGTTCGCCGGTTAACCGCCACATTGACAACAGCTCGCCGGTTAACCGCCACATTGACAACAGTTCACCGGAAGCAGAACTTGATGTTCCACGTCGATCAAATGATCGTTTATTTGAAAAATCGAGTGACAAAAGTTTGGATTCGATGGGAGAGAGTTACCAACAGTCACCCAGTCCTTTTAAAACAAAGAAGAAGAAAACAAGAACTGTGTTTTCGCGATCACAAGTGTATCAGTTAGAGTCAGCGTTTGACATGAAGAGATATCTCTCTAGCACCGAGAGATCTGGCCTGGCTTCTAGTCTCAATCTGTCTGAGACACAGATTAAAATTTGGTTTCAAAACAGAAGGAATAAATGGAAACGCCAGATTAACGGTGAGATGGATGAAATTCCAATTCCTCCAGCATTTGCTGCCAGTTACATTCCCTCACCATTAGCTCAACCGCCATCTTTAAATTCATATAGTTCCATCTTAGACTCTAGAGAAGGATTCTTACGCGGTGGTTTGGCTGTACCGGCATATTACTCACATCCTTACGCCAGAGAACAAATAACACGGGATTCATACTTCTCTGGATTGAAATAAGTTTATTATAGTGTTTGTGTACTAAATGGAGTTTAACAATATGATTTAAATATTATTCTTGTTATGTTTGTTATTGTTTTGTTATCATTCGTCATTTTGTTATTTATGCCAAATACGTCATGAACATGAAATAAATGTATATCTTAGAACATTGTTTAACTTCGTATTTTATTAACCCGTATAAATTAACGTGTAAGTATTTCTATGCTATAAAACATCCGCCATCTTGGAAAGCACTCGACATAATACATCCTGGATAAAAGCGGTGCTTGAGTTGGAATGTCTACATTATAGTATTTATTGTAACCATACAACTATACACGTGGCATAAGAACTTAAGCCTGATTAACGCTTAACATTTGTCACCAACATTTTTATCTAAGAATAAATAACAGGAACAATCAATCAAAGCAAGGGAAGATGAACGAGGCTAACAAAACACAGTAAATCCTCAGTTAAAGATCACTTGGAACTACGTCCTATATACATACACCCTTACTTAAAGACCACCTCAATTATAAGACCACATCGAAATTAAGAACACATTTTTCCGTTTTTCTGTTTTGCTCTTAATTCAACCTCAATATTCAGACAACCTCAATATTCAGACCACCTCAATATTCAGACAACCTCAATATTCAGACAACCTCAATATTCAGACCACTTCAATATTCAGACCACCTCAATATTCAGACCACTTCAATATTCAGACCACCTCAATATTCAGACCACCTCAATATTCAGACCACTTCAATATTCAGACCACCTCAATATTCAGACCACCTCAATATTCAGACCACCTCAATATTCAGACCACTTCAATATTCAGACCACCTCAATATTCAGACAACCTCAATATTCAGACCACTTCAATATTCAGACCACCTCAATATTCAGACCACCTCAATATTCAGACCACTTCAATATTCAGACCACCTCAATATTCAGACAACCTCAATATTCAGACCACCTCAATATTCAGACCACCTCAATATTAAGACCAGGTTTCCAGGGTCCCGAGGGTGGTCTTATTATTGAGGCTTTACTGTAATATCTTATTTTTCATGAGCTAGTTTTCAAGTTTTCTCCGATATTTTTACTCGATAATCAGACCACCTGGCAACGTAAACCGACTTTCTTCATAACGGTCATATCATTGAGATTGCACTGTATTTACTACTGATACTATGAACCAAACTGGTTTAGTGGTTAGTGCGCTGGACTTGTAACCCGGCGATTTTCCTCCTCATGTGGAGAAGTTGCCGGCTCCTTGTGGAAGGGTAAGTTAGTACTGGTTAGATTTCAGTCCAGGAAAAACTGGTTAGGTGAACCGGCCGCCGTATATAACTGAAATATCGTTGAGAAACGGCGTTAAACCCGATGAAACAAACAAACAAACCAAACTGGTTTTAATATAGTACTTATATTCCGACAGATTAATCAATTTGACTCTAGTTACTGACTGACGCCGTGCCAGTTCGTTAGGTAAAACTAATAGCTGCTTACATGTGCTATAAGCACGCAAATATCTCACCTAAAATCACATGTGTCTGTAAAATTGATAAGTTTGCATTTTCACTGCGTCGAGCAAACAACAAACAAGAGAAATATTGCAAATTTGACATCCATGACTGACAGACAATATAACCAGAAGTTCATAGTTCACAAGTTTAATGGTTGGATTGGCAATAAACTATGATGAAACAATGTACACTGAAAGAGGAATAACATATTTTATTTAAATAAAAAATGTAAAAAAGGTATTTTTACGTATTTGGTTAGGTATGACATTCTGGCTGACGAAAATATTTTTTTTTTATTTTTTTTTTTGCTGAATTTAAACTTTTTTCGATGAACCTTGGCTGTCACTGAAGAATGCAAGGCATATGATGTTGAATGAGACTCAAAAGCACGTAAAGAAACGTGTTTGATGGAATGACATTTAATGTTATTAAAATCATAAATAAGAAAATACTCTCCGATTTGTGAATTGCCTACTTTCGTTTTGGTGTCTAAAATAAGCTACTTTCGGTTTAGAAACTCATCAATATCAAACTACCGTAAACATACTGTCAATGATGAGACAATATATGTTATACCGCCTTAAGGTGTGCGCTCGACATGCATTCGGTCCCTCAGAAATCACGGTTACATCGTACTTAGTAACTAATCCCAGATAGAGACCATGATATTAAAGTGCACTATCATTCTACGTTTGAGGTCCTACATTACGAATCAGATGCTTTGTTGATAGTTTCCTCGTTAGATTTGGCATTTCTCACTCCGTCTAGCCATCCCAGTATTTGATTGGTTTTTCTTTTATCACAGAAGTTTTTAGAATCATTGTCACGTGATTCAGTGTAATCTATACCGTATTTGTTGACATCGTTTGTAGTTATATGTCTGTATTTGGTGTATAACGACGCATTCGTTTTTGGTCTAAATATTTTCGCTCCTCCTGGCGACCGTTCAAAAACACTGTCTTCATTCACGGTACTAAAACTTTCTATAGACACTGTATCTGAAATTGTTCTACTTTTGGAATCGTAAACATTGCACAGTGAGTTTTCATTGGCTGATTTCAGAGCCATAGACTGGTCATCATCAATCTCAGATTTTGCTTTCATTTTATCTAAATCAAACTCGGACCAGTCTTGAAGTAAGGTGGAACCAGAGTTGCTTTGTGATTTCTTCAGTCGGAATTTTGCTGCCGTCTTTTGTTGAGCATTTGATTCCTGGCCAGATAATACCTCAGTGTCAATCAAAGATACTTTGTCGTTTTCTGCAATTCGAAGTTTCCTTATAAATGATTGAATCTGTGATTTGATGTTGGCTTCCGCTCCGTTCAGAGTTATGTGTACATTGTTTGGTCTGTTCTGGATTTGACCACGTGTCATAGACCGGGAGGGATCACCCAAAATACGGTTAGATGTAGCTCTGTCTAAGTATAATCTTCTACCTTGGAACGGATTAGACGGGAGACCGTTCAAAAGAGCGCGATCATGCGACAATGATTGTCCTTTATTACTGAATTGCACACGTTTAGCTGTACCAGCAGTTTTTGCCCTTACTGGACTCCCGTGCGGTCTGCCCTTTCCGGTCCCAGTAGTTATAAGATTTGGCTGATGTTCCAATTTAGTTGGTGTTTTAAACTCCTCTTTCAGCGAATGATCGTCGGATTCATCACCACGTCTGTGTTTTAGTATACTTTTCACCGTAAGTCTGGGAGACATGTCCAAGTAGTGTTGCCTTTGTTCTTGATTCACTGAAGACGCATTCAAATTAGGCCTTATTATTGGCTTAGTCCTTAACACCGCTGATATGTTCCCTTCACCGGTATACGGAGATTTCCAAAATGTTGAAGAGGTCATCGGAATGTTAAAGGAATCTGTGTCGAAGCTTTGCGTAGTTTTACCGTAACCATGTTGACTGTATTGACTATCGGTTCTGTTTAGATGCGCCTTTCCTCGCATTATCATACTATTTCTGTCAGTCTATATAAACGGGTCTCAGCTTTAACATCTGAAAATAACATAAATACTTTTATAGGTGTTATCAATGGAATCAATGAATATTTACAAGGGCCAATATAAACCACTTGCTTGTTTTTTTCAGTTTGGGCTTTACGCCGTTTGTCAATAGTGTTTCGATTATGTTCGGCGGTAAGTTAACCAAACCAGTGCGCCTGGCGTACCTACCAGTACTTATCTGTGCTTCTGCAAACATCTGACAACTTCCAAACACGAATCCGGGATTGAAGACAAATGACCGTCAATCAAGTTTGTCGGGACACATACACCACGCCCGAACATAGGACCTAATATTGGCAGTGGATTGGTTTACCAATTCACCTTCTCGGGTGGATTTTCGATAGTTATACACTAATACCTATATACTGTCTGAGAACGAATGAATGATATATTGTCATTTGTTTTCAAATGTTTCTTATACATAGTGTACGCTGACGAACACGTGGCAACCCAGCCTTCCACATAACGATATACGGTACCATAAGTGGGAACCTTATAACACTGAACGTTTGTATCAACTAGTCAGACGCAATTTCCTACCATTAATTATTGCAATTACGTTATATGATTTAACTAAAATTTATAAATATATTATATAATGTTATTCATGAAATATTAACGAAAATACGAGTGAATAGATGATAATTATTATTTAATTGTGTATTGAAGGAATTGAGTCAAAATGATAATTAAGCAACATATCTTGATAATACATATCTGATATTATTTTCTAGTACGGAGAAACCTCAAAAATAAGACCACCATTGGTTCAAGACTATTTTGATTATCGAGTTAAAATATGAAAGAACAATTTAAAATAAAACTGGTCGACGAAAATACGATCTTAATGAGTAGAATGTCTTAATTCGGAGGTGGTCCCTAATGTAACTGTATTCTTTATTGCGAGTGACGGTGTAGTCAAACAGTGTGTGATGTTACATTAAAAAACAACTGATAGATATTCAATCTTATGATTTTATGAGATAACTATTATGGTCTTTATAAACTATTTATGTTAAATACTTTAGCTAGATGGGAACCATACAATATGATATTTACATACAGTAAAACCTCAATAATAAGACCACCCGCGGGACCCTTGAGAACTGGTCTTAATAGTGAGGTGGTCTGAATATTGAGGTTGAATAAAGAGCAAAACAGTAAAACGGATTTGGAAATGGTGTTCTTAATTTCGAGGTCTTATTATTGAGGTGGTCTTTAAGTGAGGTTTTACTGTATTTATATATTGTATATATTCTTATGTATGCTGCATATGCTTTATAGTCTCTTATAATTCGTATTAGAATGGCTTTGTGCAATGTATGTACAGTGTATGCTTGTACAAAGAAGAGACTTTAGTAAATAAATTACGGCGATCCTCTTGACTTAAATTCATTTTTAACAGTATGTCGTTTTTATACGGCGCTAAATCCTCTAAAATAATGTTCCCGTATTCAAAACCATTATTAACATGATCTTGTGCATGGTAATGAGGTAAATTTGTATTTGTAAAGTTAGTCTGAACAAATTAACCGGACTCTGACCTTCAAGCACGAATATATTATACAACGATTATGCCGCCTATGAAGTACATCGGTGAATGTTCTGTGAATCGTACATTATTGGTCCTTTTCTTTAATAAACATGATGTATACCGAAACTACACCTAGGACATTTGACAGTTGTGAAATCATTGCTTTATATCCAGAACCCCGTAACTCAACGTTTGATGGTTTTGAGTATTTAGTATCGTTGAAACCGTCTTTCCAAGCTCTTTCTATCTGTACTACCTATATTGTTCTGGAATGCACATAACTTAACTTAAATGCAATTCCAAAACCCCGTATGTAACTTTTCTTTACAGGAGGATAAAACTTTAAAGCTGTTTTTTCTTCTCAAAAAGTCGAAAAATAAGTTATGGGGTTCTGGAAATAATGCAACGAAATCTATCATGTATATCATTTGTCCGAAGAATACACCAGTCAATCTATGGACCTCTTTATCAAACTATTGTTGAATAAAATGTAATAGACAATGAAATCAAAGTTAACCTCGCTTTTTATGGACTACGACAGATTCAGTAAAACAAACGTAATCGAAAAATGAGATCAAATGATATAAAGTAAAAATGAACACATGTACAACATTTAAGATTACGTATAAATGTATATCTAGTGATTACTGCACTAAAATTCAATAATTCTGGAACATAAGGTTTGCATGTATCATCAACTTCTATTAAGTGATCAGGTTTCATTGTGCAGTACTATAAATGGTTTCAAATTCAACTTACGATTTTGGCTGGCGACATTTAGGTATTCCATTTTATTAATCAGCCCAGGTATTAGTCTAAGCCAATTTAAACGTCGTAAAGCTACGGATATTTACATATTAGTAGTAATACTAACAATCTATTTGAATCTTACTTTTATATATCCATTCAGTATGTCACCCACATCAAAAACACGTTTTACAATACCACCAGCGGTTATTAGTTGATAAATAATATTTGCTTATTATCAATTGTTAGTTTCGACTGTGGACAGTGTACGGGACCAAAATGGGTATACATATAAGATGGTTAGATTTTGATTTGTTTTTTATTCGGATCATGAAGTTCATTTGACTGAATAGAAACCGGAGCTCAATTTGAAAGCGTAATATCACGCGGTGAAAAGAGATTTATAAGAAACTGGTAAACCGCATTCGACTAATTGAAAACAAAATATAAAACGGTTCAAGCTTGATTAACGGCAAAGTATTGATAAGTCGAACGTTTTATAACTTTTTCACCTCAAAGTAAAAATGAAGACTTACATTCGTCAATATCATTGAATGGAAAAACTTCAAAATGTATGCATGAATTTGTTGATGAATTAACAAGCAACTATGATGTATGTGCTAATATACATAAATCAAACACTTAGCCTCGCTATGAACTCGAACTTTTTTGGGAAAAAAAATATTGACCGAGGTTAGAGCAAAATAAAGTGAATTTACATAAATCATAAATGTACTGAATGTTTTGCCAAACAGTTCCACTATACAAATAGATGTCTTTTCAGATTTAACATAACTTCACTTCGGTTAAAAGGCCATTTTTTTTATTATTTTTTTTTTGCGTTTATTTATCGTCGCCACCGGTTTCCCTTATGTTCGACGCCTCCGGAAGAATGTTTAGTCATTTTAGATTTTTGGAGGATAGTGCATGATACACGAGACGCCCCAGTTCCAGCACCCCTGGTTCTTTTACGTGCTCGATGTAAAGCATCATACACGGGACCTCGGGTTTTAAAGTCTCGTCCGAAAGACTGTTAGTACTGTCAGTGATGGAGCGGGGAATCGAACCTGCGATCTCTGGATTACTAGTCTAGCGCATTACCACAGGACTACGGCAGCTTTCGACATCATGAGCCTTTTATACACAATCAGGCCCCGATCTCCCAAAGCATCTCACCTAGAAATCTCAGCTCAATATGAGATTGAGACAAATCATCTCACCTAGAAATCTAAGCTCAATATGAGATTGAGGCAAATCATCTCACCTAGAAATCTCAGCTCAATATGAGATTGAGACAAATCATCTCACCTAGAAATCTCAGCTCAATATGAGATTGAGACAAATCATCTCACCTAGAAATCTCAGCTCAATATGAGATTGAGACAAATCATCTCACCTAGAAATCTCAGCTCAATATGAGATTGAAACAAATCATCTCACCTAGAAATCTCAGCTCAATATGAGATTGAGACAAATCATCTCACCTAGAAATCTCAGCTCAATATGAGATTGAGACAAAGCATCTCACCTAGAAATCTCAGCTCAATATGAGATTGAGACAAATCATCTCACCTAGAAATCTCAGCTCAATATGAGATTGAGGCAAAGCATCTCACCTAGAAATCTCAGCTCAATATGAGATTGAGACAAAGCATCTCACCTAGAAATCTCAGCTCAATATGAGATTGAGACAAATCATCTCACCTAGAAATCTCAGCTCAATATGAGATTGAGACAAATCATCTCACCTAGAAATCTCAGCTCAATATGAGATTGAGACAAATCTCATTTGATTCTCTCGAAAAGAAATGGGAACAAATCATCTTATCGTTTTCGTTTTGTAATACCGTTTTTTGAGCCCGGTCTTAAATGAGGAAAATATCAACAATTTGAGACAAAATTTGAGTTGAGATTTAGCTCAAATTTAGATGCTTCGGGATAAAGGGGTCCAGGACTTGAAACAAGGGTAACAGCCAACAGCACAGTAAGAGGGGTAACATTTTGGTCATTTTTTATTTTGCTCAAGCCTTATAAAACGGCAATAACTGTGTTATATTCTTTGTTTTTAAGTTATTGAACATAATAGAATGCTGCAATAAATCAGAATAGCATATTTGAAAATCTTATAATTATGGAGCTCTGTATATTTTCGTATTACACGAGCTTCCACTATATATGCATACTTATCAATCATGTTATGTATAAAAATAAAAACCTAATCCTTATTTATAATCCTTTCATTTCAGCGATTCTTAAAACATCTCTAACTAAAATAATGGGATCCGTGTGTTTGTCTACATAATCTGTCTCTCTATGGTTGGAACAATGCGCTGAGCTTTATATGTACATAACATTATGTGTCACTGAGAACGTGGGAGATTTATGAACAAATGTTTTGAGTTCGCTTCGACTCAACAGATAAAGTCCCCTGCCTTGTCAGATAAACAGGGCTTCCAAGCTAACAATCTATAAGTCTCGTTTTTGCTTATCTCAAAACAGTTCTACAACAAGCTTGCACATTTCTGCGGCTAAAGATTATCGACTTATGCAGATGAGAGATAATGTTTGAGTTATTTAAATTCTCGACAACGTTTTGACTGTGCACACATTAATTGTGAAATTCCAACCTGAATGCGTAAAAAAGTAGGAGATTGAGGTCCCTTGAGACTCATGTTCATTCTTGACTGACATCATGTTAGCAGTGACAGTGGCAACACATGTATCATTGCTAGCAGGAAGAGGAGTCGTACAACTACCCACGTGCCACCAGTAGCAACATACTGGTCAAAAGAGCTAACCCAAAAGACACATAATTGAAAAACACTGGATGTAAGTTTAGCAGGTTTACACCGACCTTTTTTCGATAGTTCAATGTCTTTAAATCATGAATATCATAGTTAACTGCAATTTATATGAACTGAAGATGAGAAGAATATAAAGAACTTTATACAATATAAAGGTTAAATGATGCGCTCAGGAACATTGTAGAAACTATTTGACATTTTAGACCAATATATGTAATTGAGTCGCCACAGCATTATACAGTATAACTGCTACATGTACCAGAAATACACGGTCGTTGTATTGCATCACTGCATCTAGTCTTCACATTACCGCGGTTATTTCTTAAGCATTTTGAATGTTAATATATTAATTGACTTGAAAACTGATGTGTTTTCATATGATACCGCATTATTGTACTGGTTTGGAATAATATATATAACCTGTAAAGTAGGCTAGATATCGTATTCACCAGAGGCTTGTCCTAGGACTAAACCGCGCGAAGTGAGAGACGCTTTGATTACACAATTCAAATCTATATTTCAGTATCCACTCTATATAACATTTAGTTCAAACACGAGGAATGTGACTACTAAAATACAATATCAACTTTTTGATATGGATAGCCATTGCTAAGTGTATACACTAACATATTTTTGTTTTGGACGAAAATCTATATATTAATCATTTCTTTAATGCGGAAAGACGATGTACGGATAAATCATTCGTTCAGCCATTTATCTCGAGTGCGAATAGCTCGTACATAATATGAACAGTATACTGAAATCTAATAGAAAAGGTTCTTTACACACATTTTAAAGTCGATATTAAAACAATATAGACTGTATATCACCTTCGTAAACTAGACACATTAATAAATGCTTACCTGGAGATAAATCCATGCAGCCTTCCACGCGATATAACCAATACGGGAGAGTGCCAAAACTTGTTTTAAAATACTTGTAAAGAATACATAGTTGTACAAAATGCAATTACCAAAAACAAGACGATCCTATTTAAACATTATAATTACGAGGTTCTATCATTACCTTGTCAGTTCAAAGATAATCGGAGATAAAAACTCGTATTTCCGATACATAAGTTTTTTGAAAAAAGTGTACCGCTGTCATTGAGGTTTTGTCATTATCTATTCGATAGTTTGGCATGAGGTATACGTTTTTTAAAACAAACACTTCTTATCTACAAATACTTATAAATATCATAGATACCCACTACCTGTCATCAATTTATAACTCGAAACCTTTCAATGACATAATAAATTTATGCGATCATTATTGTAGTATCGTTGTACATTGCGGCGCATTATTTTCGTGCAGTTGTCGTAAAACAATGCATGTAATCACTACCGTACATAGTGTGCGTACTATACCTTACATAGTCTGGTTCCCTGCGTACTATACCTTACATAGTCTGGTTCCCTGCGTACTATACCTTACATAGCCTGCATGCTCCCGCGTACTATACCTTACATATTCTGCATGCTCCCTGCGTACTATACCTTACATAGTCTGCATGCTCCGTGCGTACTATACCTTACATAGTCTGCATGCTCCCTGCGTACTTTACCTTACGTAGTCTTCATGCTCCCTGCGTACTATACCTTACATAGTCTGCATGCTCCCTGCGTACTATACCTTACATAGTCTGCATGCTCCCTGAGTACTAGACCTTACATAGCCTGCATGCTCCCTGCGTACTATACCTTACATAGCCTGGCTCCCTGCGTACTATACCTTATATAGTCTGGTTCCCTGCGTACTATACCTTACATAGTCTGCATGCTCCCTGCGTACTATACCTTACATAGTCTGCATGCTCCCTGCGTACTATACCTTAAATAGTCTGGTTCCCTGCGTACTATACCTTATATAGTCTGGTTAACTGCGCACTATACCTTACATATACTGACTCCCTGCGTACTATACCTTATATAGTCTGGTTCCCTGCATACTATCCCTTATATAGTCTGGTTCCCTGGGTACTTTACCTTACATAGTCTTGTTCCCTGCGTATTTTACCTTACACAGTCTGGTTCCCTGCGTACTTTACCTTACATAGTCTTGTTCCCTGCGTAGTTTACCTTACATGCTCACAGGGAAGACTGGGCTTGCCCAACTGTGTTGCCTCTTTAAATAAAGTCCTTATTATTATTATTATTATTATTATACATGGTCTGGCTCCATGCATATATACCTTACATAGTCTGGCTTCATGCATATATACCTTACATGGTCTGGCTCCATGCATATATACCTTACATAGTCTGGTTCCCTGCTTATTTTACCTTACAAAGTCTGGTTCCCTGCGTAGTTTACCTTACATAGTCTTGTTCCCTGCGTATTTTACCTTACATAGTCTGGTTCCCTGGGTACTTTACCTTACATAGTCTTGTTCCCTGCGTATTTTACCTTACATAGTCTTGTTCCCTGCGTATTTTACCTTACATAGTCTTGTTCCCTGCGTATTTTACCTTACATAGTCTGGTTCCCTGGGTACTTTACCTTACATAGTCTTGTTCCCTGCGTATTTTACCTTACACAGTCTGGTTCCCTGGGTATTTTACCTTACATAGTCTTGTTCCCTGCGTAGTTTACCTTACATGGTCTGGCTCCATGCATATATACCTTACATAGTCTGGCTCCATGCATATATACCTTACATAGTCTGGCTCCATGCATATATACCTTACATAGTCTGGCTCCGTGCATATATACCTTACATGGTCTGGCTCCATGCATATATACCTTACATAGTCTGGTTCCCTGCTTATTTTACCTTACAAAGTCTGGTTCCCTGCGTAGTTTACCTTACATAGTCTTGTTCCCTGCGTATTTTACCTTACATAGTCTGGTTCCCTGCGTACTATACCTTACATAGTCTGGTTCCCTGCGTACTATACCTTACATAGCCTGCATGCTCCCTGCGTACTATACCTTACATATTCTGCATGCTCCCTGCGTACTATACCTTACATAGTCTGCATGCTCCGTGCGTACTATACCTTACATAGTCTGCATGCTCCCTGCGTACTTTACCTTACGTAGTCTGCATGCTCCCTGCGTACTATACCTTACATAGTCTGCATGCTCCCTGCGTACTAGACCTTACATAGTCTGCATGCTCCCTGCGTACTATACCTTACATAGTCTGGCTCCCTGGGTACTTTACCTTACATAGTCTTGTTCCCTGCGTAGTTTACCTTACATAGTCTGGCTCCATGCATATATACCTTACATGGTCTGGCTCCATGCATATATACCTTACATAGTCTGGCTCCATGCATATATACCTTACATAGTCTGGCTCCATGCATATATACCTTACATAGTCTGGCTCCATGCATATATACCTTACATAGTCTGGCTCCATGCATATATACCTTACATAGTCTGGCTCCATGCATATATACCTTACATAGTCTGGCTCCATGCATATATACCTTACATAGTCTGGCTCCATGCATATATACCTTACATGGTCTGGCTCCATGCATATATACCTTACATAGTCTTGTTCCCTGCTTATTTTACCTTACATAGTCTGGTTCCCTGCGTAGTTTACCTTACATAGTCTTGTTCCCTGCGTATTTTACCTTACATAGTCTGGTTCCCTGCGTACTTTACCTTACATAGTCTGGTTCCCTGCGTATTTTACCTTACATAGTCTTGTTCCCTGCGTACTATACCTCACATAGTCTGGTTCCCTGCGTACTATACATTAACTAGTCTGGTTCCCTGCATACTATACCATGCATAGATAGAATATGTAAAACAACTTGTACGTGTATAAAACTCCGACAGTGTCGATTTCAAAGCGTGAGGAAAAGTCAGCTAGTGAAGGGTATGAAGTGATTTATTTGGATCTAAATCTTGAAGACTTATCGCCTTGACATAGACAAAATACACAACAAACGCAAACTAAAAACTGATGTAATATTTAATCATGACTCTGCTCTATCTAGATACAAAATGTATCATGCTGTATACATAAATCGTATAACGACCAAATAAGGCAGAATTATAAAACATTTGAACAGTATGCAAACAATGCAGCTGAAAATCAAGCAATTTATTTAAACCATTTTTTGTTTATTATTGTTTACAATCAAGTTTTGTAATCAATACTCAATATGAAGGAATCACCATTATTAAATCCGACTTCCTTGGTTGGGAAAGGGGATGTAACTGGATTAAATGCAGTATGTATAAATAGCTGGTCAACCGACTAAGTTATGTCCCTTTAGTCTGCTGGTGAATACGACCGTATGATAAAGGGTTAGTGTAAATATACGGAACAGAATTTAATAGATTTCAAACAACTTTGTCACCGTGGCCACTGTCCACGCCGAGAGAGTCAGGCTGACATAAATGTCCTTAATAGGTTAAGTTTGCACACTTCCAGGGGTCAGTCATTTTCAGCACAAGTAGATTTTAAATCATCAAGACAATCACATGAAAGTTACATTTCCATTTAACATGTATGCATAAAATGTATTTTGAAAACCTGTATAGGTTGATTTATTCTGTAAAAAAATCACTTTTGTAATGTTTGACATCACTTAAAAATGACTGCTCCTCCCACGAACAAAATGAAAAAAGAATAAAGATAGAAGCCTGGCCGGCGACTAATAAGCCTTAAACGATACAGCACAAGCTCAATGATAAGACCAGTGTCGGTTCTGATAGACCAGTGTCGGTTCTGATAGACCAGTGTCGGTTCTGATCAAACAGGTCCATGAAAATAACTGTTCTGTACACAACTATATGGTTGGGATATATTGTCTTTCAACCTTTTGTCTATTTTCAGTTTACATTTTGTATATTGATCTGGTGATCATGCTGGTCCACGTGCGTGTTGTCGTTTATTGTGTAAAATACAACGAATCAGCAATTGGACAATTACTGCCACACAATCAAAAATGTGAAATTATTATACACTATCTTTTGTCAGACACGTTTTGACTTTCGCAAGTGCGATAATCCAAATATCGTGTTTCATTTGTCGCGACTTACACAGAACAACTTTAAACAAGAAATCTCTTTAAAAAAAGATGATCGGCGCAATCTGAAGCAAGCACATTTTTTGCAATCTAAATGTTAAGATTTGTTGTATGTTGTACAACATAAAAATCGCAGGACATTTTAGCAAGGGGTTTCATCAGAGTTTCACTAATATATCACTATCATGGAATACTCTGGACGAGACTACAAACGATATATCCAACGTCTAAATATGTCCATGGAAACAAATTCAGTGACCTTGAAATTGTTGTCGTCTTTATATCCGTGAAATAAACGAAAAAAAACAATAATAAATTAATTATAAGTTTTATTTATAATCAAGTTATCCATTGCAAATATATATCTATGAACTTCATTTACCGGGTAAGTGAAGTTCATAGATATATATATTTATTTGCATATTGAACACTGAAAAGGGTTTTTACAAAGCAGCAATTATCATTGTTACAGTAATAAGCAGCGTGACAAATGGCGAGAAAGCATGTAATTTAGGTTTGTGAATTTTAGAAATTTCATTATTTCGAGAAATAAATCATGTTTTTGTTTAGTTGTTTTCATAAAAGATTACAGATGTTTTACGTGCGTTCTTTTAATGCGTTCTCGTGAGAGACAGTGTATGCAATATACAGCAAAATTATGGCACATATTACATATTACCATTCTAAAACAACATAGTTAAGCCAAATTAATATGACATACAATTATTATAATGCAATACAACATACTGCATACAGCAATACAACATACTGTTGAGTCATACAATTCCTGTGCATATATTTACTCATACATACACATACATACTCACACATACATATATAGATATACACGTTTATAAGCTATTTCATCAATATTATGCATAATTATCTTTATAATATGCTAGTTAGTAGTTTAAAGTACATTTGTAAATGTACCGCAATAATGTTAATAAAGTCTTTATGGTGTAAGATGAAATACTACATTACATCATAATTACAAGAAGTAAAAATGTAATTCTTACAGGCGGGACTTTTTATCATTCAACACTATCCCGATAACAATACATGAAAATAAAGGAATTGTGTCAAAATGAAATTTGAGTGAAGCTGTCGCCAATATTCCGTCATACGTTGTCGACTAAATTCAACTCTCACATTGACCGAGTTCCCGCACTGCATGATAGACATACCCATACCCTGAACACCTTCATGATAACAAAAGCCTAAACAAATTATAACCATTTATTGTTCCCACTTATACCCCCATCTACTGGAATTATGAACCATATCATTGAGCATTTCAAAATCACAGCTAGTTCTACTCTGTTACCTAGACCCTGTTGCCAACCATCTATACTCTCTTAGGCTACAATGTACGTTGCATTGCTGTAACATTTTTCATTGATGCAACCAACCATCTACGTCCACGCAATGTATAAGACATGCCAGAGAGATAAAGGCGGAATTACAATTCATTTTGAACATTACCTATACAATACAGGAGTGTCGTCAATAATTAATTGCATGCAGGATTGTATATCTACTTGATGCTATGTTGGATACATCTGCAAATACTGATGATTGACAATATAACACGGCTATACTGGTCAAAACTGTCCTTAACTGCCATTTTCTATTTTGAACATCTTCACTACATAATGATAACTTGGTCTGAATTGATGCACGCGATTATGACATTAAGTTTACATCTTTTTTTTTCGATAATTCAATTCATTTGAATGATAAATGTTATAGCTTAGTGCAATCAAAATAAAAAGAATATGTCACACATTGATAGCAGCTTTTAGTAATTCTGTGAAACAGTACTGGCGGTTTAGCACTTCTGACTACAAATGTAGTATAACAAACTGTTAAAGATGCAATTACTGCTGTTGAAGAGCGTATGAATCAAATAAGAATTCAACAAAAACAAAATCAAACATCAATACCTATCACTGATACATCACAATCTACAATGCCTACCCTTAGGTCATGTACAATGATTCAACTCATCTACAAAGTATTAAGATAATCAGCTAAATCACGTGACAAATTTATACAATTTATCTCCAGTATTTTTACTAACCTATCACATAATGTGGCAAAATAAAACACAACTTTTAGGGAAATCGTCATTACGCGAGTATAATCAGGGTATTTTGATTTTTTCAAGCTGTCAAAATTTAGTATCTTAGCAGAATCGACAACAATAAACAACAATATGTTTAAGACATGGTTGGCATTCTTATACTTGTACATGATAATTAGCACCAAAAGTCTTGGGTTCATATATTTTACGTAGACTTTTATCGGAATATCTTTGAAAATCATCTTGGTAGATTGGTAGAGGACCACTAAACAATATTACATATTAAATATGAAAGCTCTAGGCCTTATGGTTCTGGAAAGGAAGATATTCTGAGTTTTCAATTTTAAATATATTCTTAGCTCCTATGCGACCTATTTATGACACAGACCGTAACCATTTGAACAACTTTGAAAGAAGACCATCCAATGAACATTCCTGAAAAGTTACTTCAAATTGGGCCAAGCGGTTTCAGGAGGAGATGTCGTTTGAATGCAAAGTTAACAGACTGACGCACACAATGACGCACGCACACACGACGGACAATTCGCCATGACATAAACTCTGGCCTTTGGCCGGAAATGCTACAAATCTTAAGGGAAGACAAAATAAAACTATACAGTAAAGGTATGGAAGAGCGAACAACACTGGATTGCATAACATTCGAACATGATGAAAAACTGTATAACACAAAGGTTTCACGACAATTAAACTGTCAAAGGAAACATCAAATACTTCATAAGTTGACGCCATGACCACTTTGCACTTACACTTTTGTTTTACAGTTTTCTATTTATTATGTTTGCAATAAGGAACTCCCCCGCAGAAATTACTCTAAATATGATAAGAACTTTGTTATTGTTGGCACGGATTTCCACAATGCTAGGTTGATTTGTGGCAAGTTCCTGAAAACAGAATACAGGTATGACAAGGAACTACATGCTCGGCTCTGTCGTCAGCACGCCTCGACTCACAACATAACATATACAGTAAAACATCACGTTAAGACCACCTTAAAATTAAGACCACCTCATTACTAAGACCGCATTTTATAAAAGCTCTAGGCCTTATGGTTCTGGAAAGGAAGATATTCTGAGTTTTCAATTTTAAATATATTCTTAGCTTCTATGCGACCTATTTATGACACAGACCGTAACCATTTGAACAACTTTGAAAGAAGACCACCCAATGAACATTCCTGAAAAGTTACTTCAAATTGGGCCAAGCGGTTTTAGGAGGAGATGTCGTTTGAATGCAAAGTTAACAGACTGACGCACACAATGACGCACGCACACACGACAGACAATTCGAATGACATAAACTCTGGCCTTTGGCCGGAAATGCTACAAATCTTAAGGGAAGATAAAATAAAACTATACAGTAAAGGTATGGAAGAGCGAACAACACTGGATTGCATAACATTCGAACATGATGAAAAACTGTATAACACAAAGGTTTCACGACAATTAAACTGTCAACGGAAACATCAAATACTTCATAAGTTGACGCCATGACCACTTTGCACTTACACTTTTGTTTTACAGTTTTCTATTTATTATGTTTGCAATAAGGAACTCCCCCGCAGAAATTACTCTAAATATGATAAGAACTTTGTTATTGTTGTCACGGATTTTCACAATGCTCGGTTGATTTGTGGCAAGTTCCTGAAAACAGAATACAGGTATGACCAGGAACTACATGCTCGGCTCTGTCGTCAGCACGCCTCGACTCACAACATAACATATACAGTAAAACATCACGTTAAGACCACCTTAAAATTAAGACCACCTCATTACTAAGACCGCATTTTCATGAACCAGTTTTATAATCTTCTTTCTCATTTAATCTTAATAATTAGAATACCTTGCATTTGAAAACGACTTTCTACCCAACCAATCATGTTCTTATTATTAAGGTTTCACAAACATATTTCATTGACTATATAATTTGTAAAACAATCGTGCCCGAGCCATGGCTATCTATGTCACCAAATCCCATACAGAAACAATGATGGTCAATTGTTACCGTTAAATGGCAACTTTTACATCAGTTTGTTGTCTTAACTCATCAGTTATTTTGTTTTTAATCTCAGTAACCATTTCCTTAGTCTCAGCAACAATACAACAATAATGAGTTGTTGGCCATGACAGTTCCCTTATCAAACACTCATCGCGTGCCTTGGCTGCTTGTTGTCTCCGAGTTACGCTTTCATCAAATGCCTGCAATTGAAAAGTCCTATAAAAACATTACCAAGAGATGTTTGTCAAACAGTATGCCCCCTGTGACATTGACATTTGACCCCGTGACCCCGAAATCACTAGGATTCCTCTGCTATCCAAGATGAATGTGTGAACCAAGTTTGAGGATGACAGGTCAAGGGCTCTTGAATTATTGATCGGATACGAACAGGTTACGGACCGACGGACATGCCGACCGACCGACATGTGCAAACCAATATGCCCTCTCTTCTTCGAAGGGGGGGGGGGCATAATAAAATATGTGCATTATCTTTTTTACGATTTATCAAATATGACTCATTGCGTGGATAAAGATTATTCATTTGCATGTAACAGATTTAAACATTTTCTAGATAGTTAGTACATGTACTGTTGCGTTTTGTAGACCGCAAGTTTGGCGCAGACCATCCCTATTACTCCAGAACACGAAACTTACCCTTCAGCTAAGAAAACAAATGGTACAAGTATAAGTGTACACATGCAAATGCTGTAACAACTTGCCAGATATACAAGGTTGCAAAATTGTCTAAAGGAAACAAACATCATACTATCGTTTCGAGGAGATAACGATAACCTCAACGTGAATATATGACGATAATACGTTAAGTATATGTCGTGTTTAATTGAATTTATACATTAAAACACAGTTGTTTTGAATATGTAACAAACACCAACCTTTTTCTTGTCTTCCTGCCGACAAACAATGTAAACACTCTCAAGACCTCTATCACCTCTACCAGGACCGTGGATAAAATTGACGATGACATCCAGCATAGTTTCAACCACTATTTCCACCGGGTATTGATGGACACCCGCACACAATGCGGGTATTGCAATGCTTCTGTACCCTTCGGCTACAGTCTTCGACAAACAATCGTGAACGACGTCTTTCAGTAGCTGTAACACATAAATAACACCTGTTGACAAATTAATACACTAACAAAAGTTCTAAGTACTCCACTGACATATTTAGCAAATAAAAGTGAATATGTAAAATCGAGTGTGACCGCCGTTTACCTGGATAAAAGCTCGCTACTGCTCATTGACATAATGAAATTACGAATACAATTCTAGGGAATATTTGGCCATCTTCTGTTGCCTGTTCTGGTGTGGATAACTCATCTACACTGACAAACGTTACCGTAACAAATGACAGAAACACTCGATAATGACCGATTCTGTTAATACGTGAATTTAAATTTCTGTGTGGTATTATATAATTGGGTAAACAATGAATTGTCTTTATTTTGTGCTGGAATTTTGTTGAAGCATTACAGACATATTGGAACTTTCTGTTTGTAAAAATTCTATTTGATATATTCATATTTAATTGCATTATACTAAATATGTCACCGGAGTACGTTTGTTAAGTGTGTTTATAATTATTATCTGATATACATATACTGACTAACAGAGAGAGGTAGAATGGTAGGCATTTAGGCAAACATACTATCAGAGACAGTTCGATTGGACGGCTTTGAGTTACAAGCGAGCGCACATTCACAAGCAGACGGACGAACAGGTATTCAGTCAAACACACCTTCGGTAGCAGACAGGGTGGACAGGTATTCAGTCAAGCACACCTTCGGTAGCAGACAGGGTGGACAGCATTCAGTCAAGCACACCTTCGGTAGCAGACAGGGTGGACAGCATTCAGTCAAGCACACCTTCGGTAGCAGACAGGGTGGACAGGTATTCAGTCAAGCACACCTTCGGTAGCAGACGGGGTGGACTGCATTCAGTCAAGCACACATTCGGTAGCAGGCAGTGCGGACAGGTATTCAATCAAGCACACCTTTGGTAGCAGACAGGGTGGACAGCATCTAGTCAAGCACACCTTCGGTAGCAGGCAGAGCGGACAGGTATTCAGTCAAGTACACCTTTGGTAGCAGACAGGGTGGACAGACATTCATGCAAAACTAGATATACAGATGGGTTTAGAACCACTTATGTGGTTTCCAATTATTCACCTTTTTACAGTCGTCCTTCTTGTCATTATCATATTGTTGCAGAAAAGCATGCAGTATCTTCTTACAGGACAACGTTCCAGGATCTCCCATGATGACTTTCCCAACTGGGATTGGTTTAGGAGCGTCGATTAAACAAGATTTTGCTTTAGGTCCAGCATTTTTTAATATAGACGTTGAAATAGTTTTTTCATCATTTAAATCAATGTTTGGTCCAGCAGAATTGACGATAACATCAACCTGAAGCAAAGGAAAACATTAACATGACAAAGGCAACTGAAGTAGGTACATGTACTTGATTTGTTGCTACTAAAATAACAGATAAAACACTCATGTGGCCTCGTACATTACAGAAATACTAAACTACATCACTATGTCTTAATATCATTAATCAATAATGATGATACCTTTTTTTGTTCGACGCGACCTATTTCTATTTCGACATCAACTCCCTTCATCACTTGCAGAATATGTGGCATTTGTCGGTATTCTGGTAAGCATTTCAGTGCTGAAACATTTTGTTCCTTTCCTATCCATAGATTTTCGACATGCACATTTTGTACTCTCCTTTTCCATTCTACAATACCTTCCTTGGTACCTTTCAGAATAACAACTTCATCTGCGAGAATGTTACTGAAAGGAAGATCTTCGTAGTTTTCGACGATTTTCTTCAGCGCATTATTCAAAAAGAAACACCAATGTATTCCGTCTCCACTCAGTGTTGATTCAGTGCCTGCTGTTTCAGCGATTGACTTCATTATTTTCCTTTGAAGAGCTTGCTTGGTTTTAATAACTGTTACAGGAATGGGGTTTGCACCACTTGACATCCTTGCTATCATTTCCCATAAAGAGCGATAAAAAGACAGGTCAAACTCGTCACGTATTGTTGCAAGTCGACCACTTACCAAATCAGTGGCTAATTCTACATGCCGTTTTGATCTACCAACAACAATGACGTTTTCTTGAACCCATTTCCATACTACTGTCCAGTGCATCTTCCGCATAAAAGAAGTAATTGTATCGCCAAAAGTTTCGTCTTTGAACAGTGAAATAATATACATATCCAGCTTTCTGATTTCACAAGAATAAGTTTGAATTTTCCTAGTCACTAAGTGTATATATGCTAGCACATCTTCTTCAAATCCGTTGACTGTCAGTTTATCATCCTTTAAATCCACACTTGTTCCACTACAAGAAAGATCATTTACCAGTAAATCTAGTTTCATTTTGTCTTGTTCACTTAGATCTAAGACTTTGCATACAACACTTCCGTCTGCAACAACTTTAATATGTTCATCAACAATTCTGGTGTCTTCTCCACGTTTAGATTGTATCACAAATGCAACAGAGTTCTCTTGGTCAACTTTGTACACTCTAATGCTTCTGTGTTTTAGGAAGGCATGGCTGAAGTGTTTGACTGCATACAAGTACTTGTCCCTAGTTATTTCTACCAGTTTGACATTCAATTCATTCAGTAATGATTTTGTGATGTGCACCATTTTCTCTTTGAAGTCATCGGCGTCTTTGACTGTCTCTGTGTCCGCGTCTAAACTTATGATGATATAATCCCGATTGCTGGTAAGGTCAACTTTAGCTGCACACATGGCATTGTCTTGCAGCTTATTTTCAAGAAATGTCAGAGAGTTTCCGTTATTTACGTCTATAGACGTGACTGCAGCATACTCGAGCATCAATACCTCTGCTTTGTCAAGTGTGAGTTCCAACTCCTGAGAAAGACAAAATATGTTTGGAAGTCAGTGTGGCTAGTATCTTTCAGTCGAAACTAGTGCGCACAACATACACTGAATGTTCGGACTGGGCGAAGTTCATTGATTTTATGCTGTTATATCTTTCATATCAAAGACCTGTTATTTAGGTCTTTGGTTTTGCCTATCAAAATGGCGGACAGTTAAGAACAAGGAACGTAAATATTTTAGATGTAGGAACTATGTATTAGTAAAAAATACATTCCTTAACACATTTATTTTCACTGGTTTTTATTATACTGAAAGTTAATTTGTGGCTGCTTTGCAGTACGTGCGTGTTATGATATTTTACTACATGTATATTACTTTTATCTACGCTCTGGGAAAAATCAGCATGACTTGGATGTTATAGAAGTATGAAAGATGAAAATGTAACTTTAATCGGCTTGCCTCGCATTCCACTGATGGTGATCGTTCATATATCAGTTCGTCGCATTCAACTGATGGTGATGATTTATATATCAGTTTGACTATATTCCTCGAATGTGGAAGTTCTTCGGATGATGCCCCATATGATGCCCCATACCCAAATAAATCTGAACTACATATACTCTCCATGCTGTAATATATCTGAAAACGAACAGTCATGCATTGTACTCAATTATAATTAAATTACAATATGATCTTGAAACAAAGCACAATCGATATTGACATTGTTGCTTAAAATTTTATTCTGTGGTACGTTTAGATAATTATCTGTAGATAGTAAGTTATAAAATACATGAACAACACTTTAAATTTTACACTGGTTATGCTCGCTAATAGGCGCTAACATTTCATATCGTCAGCCAATACTATGGAGTGTTTCTTTTGATAGCAGCAAAGATGTGTAAGCATTCAATCAATAAAAAAAATCTAATTGCATGATGATTATTATATAAATGTTCATATGAATCATCCATATTATATCAAAATATTCAAGCAAATCAGCTTTCAGTAAAAGCTTATCGAATCACGGTTGCCTCGCTAGCAACCAAGCTGGACTAACAGTTACATAATAATCTTTGCACACATCTGAAAGTTTCTGATCGATTGCAAACGTTATAGGCCAAGAGGATTTTGCCTAAACTCTTCAAACGTTAAGAGAAGTTTATCGCTGCTGAACACGGAACAGTTGCATGATGACGTGTTGGGTAGTCACATGGCCGAGCCACGCCCTTTACCTGATCATTATATCTTGATTCTCCAACAAAACTTCCTGTAGAGGAAGGTGTAAGTAACGTCCAACTTTGGTCCCTATCACTGTAGTCTCGTGCTAAAATGTTAATATTTATGTATACTACATGACGTATATGATGTACATGTATATAATATACACATCATAATACTACTCATCAACGGGATGCACTGAAAGCCACACGCAACATATGTACATACATTGGTAATATTCAACACTGAATCAGTTTTGTCCTGAGATATATAAAGATGTTTTGGTTTATGTCATATGATCTTCGTCTTTTTTTCTGAACATTACTGATATCCAGCTACAATTTGGATGAAAACACCGAAAATCATTGGTTTACAATACAGCGTCTGTCCAGTACAAAATGACTATTCCACAACTCCCATTGAAAGTTCCTGTAACAACAACAACGTCTTCAAAGGAAAAGTGCTAAAATTAATGTATTTGCCATTTTTTTCTAATCGTGTCTATGGTGGGCATTCAGGTCATATTTGGTCGTAGCCGTACTAACATGGCTTTTCGTTTTGCAAATAAGTGATGTGTAAACCAATCAAACTTTACGTTAACCACCAAAGCAATTTCTCCTCAACCAAACAACGTTTGTAACCTTGACGTGGATTGGTTAACCTTTCGATAAGGCGTACGTGACCTTACCGAAATCCACTGAATTTCGGTAAATTTACCGAAATCCATTCTCCGTTACACATATTTTATATTGCACAACAAATCTTAACCTTCAAATTCCAACTAATTTGCTTGCTTCAGATTTCGCCGACCATTTTTTTTCAAGATATTTCTTGTTTTACATTCCAATAGCACAAACTGTCCCAATGTTGTTTCATCGAGATAATTCCCCATTCCCATACATGTTTGCCCTTATATCTTTTCAACTCTTAATGTTTTGTAGGTTGGTGTTTCCCCGGGTTCCGTGTGGGGAGGCATTATCTTGTGTATGTGGTGTTCCCTGTAACAACTTAAAATTTCCTTTATAATTGGTCAATAGTCTGGAGTTCCTTCCCCTTTCACTATGTTATCGGTACTGTTTGCAATATCAGTACGACGGGAACCAGACTAATTGGTCAGTTGTGCTTTATTGATATGTTTTAAACAGAAGAAGAAAATTAATAATGTATTAGTGGTCATGTAAATAATTCCATGGCACAAATATAACTTGAAAATATTAGTCAATATAAGTCAACATTTAATTAAAAAAAATTAAGATAGATTTACAACAACACTAACATCGAAAGCCATAAACCAGCCATATACGGTATGGTCTCCTCAATAAAAACACAGTGACCAATAAGAATGTTTGTTCATTGCTATGCACTTATCAATGTTTTCCCAGAGTGGGACTATTATAGGACTTTAGACAGAATAAGATTCTCGACAGGTGGGAATTTGACACGCCGAATCATTCCGGGTCCTGGGAAATAGACTTGGGTCAGACTTTTAACGGTTAAAGATCCCGCAAGTTGGGAATTAGACATCTCACACTATGGGGATTTACAAACAAATGCTTGGCTGTAGGGTGGGAATTAGACCCCAAAATAGACAAATTGTCTAATTCCCCAGTGTCAGCACGCCATTCCCCTCCCCGGGGCAAAATATTGTTAGGTGCTTACTATGTACAACATTTGATCACAATAGAAGTTCGCCTTAGTGTCGAATACAATGTTTATATTGTGTCATAGTTCGACTACAGGTAACATTGATACATGTACTTTGAAACAAATATCGGGAAAATATCACGGAATAGATGCCAGGTACGAAAGCAGGTTTGATCAACGGAAGATTACGATCAGCCTTGAGTGATGATAGGGTATACACTTAATATATTTTGGATTGACTCCACATAGTAAGTAATACATTCGCTAACAATACATGTTTACCAAATGAAATACAAATAATCAATGTTTACCACACATGTGTTATATCATATACAGTAACATAATTTACAAGTTTAATGTTAAAAGTTATTAGTTAACTCTTCAAATGTAAATAACAAATGGAAGTATCTAGAGTTGTCTCTCTTGTATTATCATCATGTATATATATCATATAGTGCTTGTATAAAATGCAAATGCATGCCACTTTGTTATGAGTTGCTGTATGACTGCCATACTGTTAAGTACACATTAAAATATAGTACATGTATACTGCGAATCCTGGTTATTTATTATTATTCATATGGTACATTCAAATACCATAACATTTAATGTCTAAAATATTTGATATGTGATTGTCAAACTACGAGAGATAACAAAACAATTATATAACTTATCTCGTCCCAATACTTTTATATGACGATAAATACTTTCGTAGTTTATTTATGTACTTGTATTTCTAGATTTTACAGGAACATGTATACACCGATTTGAAGAGTTTACATTTGTATAATACTGTCATTGTGTACAATAAAACCTCACTTAAAGAAAACTTAGAAATTAAAACCACTTCATCAACAAGACCGTTTTTTCATGGAAAAGATTTTAATCTCACTTCCATATTTAACACGATAATCAGACCACCTGAAAACTAAGACCGACTTCCTTCACATCCATTGGTGGTCTTATCATTGAGGTTTCACTCTATAAACATGTACATTGTCTAATTTTAAGAATTCAGACTGGTAGATATGGTCCTAATAGAATTCCGAGAGATGAACGATTATGTTTATATTGTAACACTAGAGACATTGAGGACGAGTTTCATTTTGTTTGTATATGCCCATGTTATAGAGAAATTCGAAACAAGTTTTTAACACCATACTTTACAAAAAGACCGTCTATGTTTAAGTTTATAGAACTTGTTAACTCATCCGACAAATCGATTTTAATAAACTTTGCTAAATACATTAAGCATTCACTAGCAAAGAGGAAGTCTGTACAATTAATTAATGTTTAATAGCTGTTGTTTGTCTCGACCTCACCACGGCAAGTGCATTTATTGTTTAAGAGCATTTATTGTTTATCCGTATAACCATGTACATGTTTATATATATATATACTGTTAATATGTAATAATGACAAATACATATGATACCGTTCTCTATGATTAATGTACTATAAATATATCTGTTCTTTTAAAATTGATAAACTCAGCAGACCAATTTATTAAACTAGACTAAATACACCAACTATTCGACTTCAAAGTGAAACACCTTACACTATCTGTATAAATAGTGAACAAGCTTGTCCTCGTTCTTTTATGATTCCTGTTGTTTTGTTTATCTTTCCACAATCTATGTGAATATACATGAGTAACAACTATTACATTTTTTTTCTTTATATTTTTTTTTTATTATGTATTTTTCTTCCTTCTCCAACTCAAATTGTTAATACTATGTCACGTGATTTATTGTATTGTATATTTTGTGATGAACATGACTATGTACAATGTACACGTCTTTCAAATAAACTTATGTTCTGTTCTGTTCTGTCAAATTTGTCCAACAAAACATTGATAAGTAATGAAATTACATAATGTGTGGTTTTCAAAGAAACATGAATATAACCATACGCTTTTGATAAAACGTAGGTTTTTAATACTATTTATAGAACAGTACAAAAATAGTCGTTTATCCTAAACGAAATTTGCATTTGTTTGATTTTGGCTAACATGATTTTTGCGCAGCAGGATTAAGTCAATTAAGGTTCACTATTATGGCAGAAGCACTTAAGTTTGAAAGTGTTTAAAATGCTAATTGACCAATACTCGTAATGTAATATTCTAACTTACTAATGATGCTAACAATTTATTTAGGTCGTTCCTCCCCAAAACTCACAGACATATAAGTTTATAAGTACGTGCCAAAACTTAAATATATTTAATTTTAAAAATCACATCTTCAATGATAGAAACAACTGATTTAATTTGTTCCATGATTGAATGTGGGATTATCGACCTATTAAATAACATTAGTGCGTCTAAAATGGTAAAATATACGCGTATTTGAAATCGAAAGTAGGAAAAAACACATTTACGTTTTATTTATTTATGTGGAAAACCAAACTAATTTTTCAACTTGTACACTTAATATTTCATTGACTCGACACTGCCCCGCCATTGTATGAGATCTGTAACTAAACCATGTTTTTAATATTGTACAACTTCACTCGGTTTTTTTAAATTTCAAAATTGTGTAATGATAATTATAATTCCTGTAATAGGATTGCCACATTTATAGACGGAGCTCGGGTATACATTTGCCAAACGCATTTATTGTAGTGGGTAAATGTTTCCTTACAAAGTCAAAATAAATCGTACAATATGTCTCTATAAAACCCAGAGATTACCAACCTATCGTACTCTACTTTCGTTTTCGATAAGTAATTAAGTGCGTAAAATGTAAATAAACAGAACACTTTAATAACATAACTACGTTTATTTTTTTAACTAAATTGTTATCGTTCAGGTCCATCATTACACAAAGAAGTTTTACCTGCCATGTCTGAAAATCATTCGAGTTCATGTATCCTTAGATCTACATGCCGTTGCAGTCTTCATTTCACCACGGAAATACCGTTCGCGAGTTACGTCACGTGATGAAAAGGAAGTATATGGCGCGCTGTATCATAAACTCTCGGTTTTACACAGCCGAAAGTTAAAAAAAACTATGAAGACGCACTATTCAAGTCTCCGAGTTATTCATTTATGCCGTATACACTCATCAATGGACATTCGTACGTTGCAACTCGTATTGAATTATATACGACTAATTAAGTTATTAATTTAGTATAATTACAGTTGTAAACTAATCATAGCAACACATATACTAGGCGTATAGTACATGTGTAAATATATATCGTGAAATTAATTCATATTTAACACTATAAGACTAATATGCAGTTTCGAACTGTTGTTCATTCAAATAGTTAACAGGTCAAGATCGATGTATGCATGCACACGCCTGCGCGTCATTGGAACAACAACATTTTGTTATGCGTCGAAAATTATCCAATGGTTCTCCCGTTGTCGCGCCAATGAGTCCAAAATTGACGTGAACGGTGAGTGTGGCCTTATTGTTTTCCCTTTTAGAGGTTTATACGTGTAAAATTAAAACAATCGGGAATGTAGTTCCACATAGGATTGCTATGCCTTATGTAAAAGTTGGGAACAAATACCAAAACCCGATCTAGAACTTTCATAACTTGTTCCAATGAGACGCAGGCGTGATGTATGTAACATGCTACTGAGGAGCAAAAACAAGAATTAATGCCCATATAAAAATGGTTGAACAAAGAAACATAACACAAACACAACTATATCGAGACTGCTTGTAGGCAGTAACAATAATGTACAACCAGATGAGGGAAATGAATCAGAGACGGGGCATAAATGACTTCCGGTGCATTATCTTCCGCCAAGTTGTCACGGAAAGCATACGCCTCACCCCCGCGGTTCGAACCTTCGACCTCGAGATTGGCAATGCTCTAGATACACACTGTGCTCACATGTCAGTTTAATCACGTGAAACCGTTGAAAATTGTCAGAAATTTACCAGTCTACCAAAAATAATTATCTATCTAGATTTATACAGAACTTTACGGTTAAGTATTACCTGATTTAAGGAGTCTAAATGCACGTGATTCATGAAATCCCAATGTAAATAACAAATTCCGCATATAATGATAATTTGCTATCATAAATTTATAAACGACTGTTATCATTTCAATTTTAGCACACTGCTGGTTCAAAGTTGACAATGCGGGAAATCAGTTTCATCTCGAAAGATAAGTACATGTATACCACGGGAATGTTATTTTACCTACCGCTGTCTTGGTTTATTAAAGTTGTAAGAAAATCACTCACAGGATGTGGATGAAGACAACTTGAACCATATTTGTTTAAAACTCTAATAGATGTTTTTTTGTAATACTTGGTTTTCCAGGGAGCATTTTAAAGGTCACCTCAATAATAAGACCACCTCATACTTAAGAACACCATTTTCAACTCCATTTTCATTGATTTGCTCTTTATTCAACCTCATTAATTTATGAAGACTACATCAATCAATATAAAGACCAGTTTTCAAGGGTCCCAATGGTGGTCTTATTCTTGAGGTTCTGCTGATTTATGCAAGCCAATTTTTTATTGTTCGTTATTATTCCTTAATGGTATTGTGCTCGAATAGTTATCTGGCACGCGTGAATTTTCCGAGTCTTACATCTGTCACTATCAATGTTTAAAATTTGTATTTAAATCCAACTGCAGATGCCGTGGTCTGTTTCATATACATTAGCTGTATCTAGTGTGGAGGCCAATATTAGACTAGCTGTATCTAGGTGGAGGCCAATATAAGACTAGCTGTATCTAGTGTGGAGGCCTATATAAGACTAGCTGTATCTAGTGTGGAGGCCTATATTAGACTAGCTGTATCTAGTGTGGAGGCCTATATTAGACTAGCTGTATCTAGTGTGGAGGCCAATCTTAGACTAGTTGTATCTAGTGTGGAGGCCAATATAAGACTAGCTGTATCTAGTGTGGAGGCCTATATTAGACTAGCTGTATCTAATGTGGAGGCCTATATTAAACTATCACATGAATTGCATTTATGATATATTACTTTCTGACCAGCCCTTGTATACAATATGTATTTAATCATTCACAAATATAAAATCACATAAAACAATTAATTAGGCGTAAAAATATTTGTTTCACGTTTCCCGACCTACCCTATTATTCGCCCCAGTCCTAGAACATTTTTTAAATTTCTGTGAATTTTTCTTTAGGTTCATATTTCTGCCCAGTTATTAATGCTTCGAGTATTCCAGCTATGGAGCAGCAGATTCACCTTCATTAAACATGATACATGTTAAAAGGGAAAGAGGATTAGTCTTTATTTTAATCTATGTGTATTTTGCTTCGTTTGAAAATTATCTCAATAACAAAATTTCAAACCTACCTACCCTATTTTTTTGGGCAGGAAAACCTGAAACAAACATTATTTTAAGGCCTTAATGATATCAATCTTTCTATACAAAGACACAGGTAGAATCCTAAAAAAGCTCGTGCTTTTTCACTGTAAATGTCAGCTATTTTGGTCACATCAAGAATTAATCCAGTATAAATTTACATAGCTTTCTGCAGCAGGTAAATATTGGAATTAAAGGATCTCTGAAAGTTGTTCAACTAATGTTGCAGAAGACAAACAGAGACATCCAATATTATCAAAAAGTAACGAGGTTAACTTGATAATTACCGCACTAAGATAAACAAAGCTCCCCCCAAAGCTGAAGCAGTTTCATTCAGTAATCAAGTAATCCACCGTCTGAAACATTACAAATTTGCACAAGAAAAAACGTAAGTCGAACATGGTTTGATATTGCTTTAATTTATTTGTCTGACATTGTTGTTTAAACAGTACAACAATAACATGGCAATATTTATATACATTTATTCAATTCAATTACAATGCAAGGTAATACCGCTCAACAGACATATAAAATTTCCTAGACAAATCAAATAAATGGAATCAACATGATGTTGGAGTGTTGCAGAATTAGCTTATCAGCAAGACAGAATTGGCCATACAAAGATTTTAAAGTCCTAACAGTTGTTTGAGTTTGGAGAGCAAGATTGGATACATATGCAAATACTAATGATTGACAATATAACACGGCTATACTGGTCAAAACTGTCCTTAACAGCCATTTTCTATTTTGATCATCTTCACTACATAATGACAACTTGATATGAAACGATGCACATTATTTTGACAAGTTTACATAGACTTTTTCGATAATTCATTTGAATAATAAATAAAATAGCTTAGTGCAATTAAAATAAAAAGAATATGTCACACATAGTATCAAGCAGCTTTTAGTAATCATGTGAAACAGTACTGGCTGTTTAGCACTTCTGACTACAAATGTAGTATAAAAACTGTTAAAGATACAATTATTGCTATTAAAGCGGGTATGAATCAATTAAGAAATTCAACAAAAACAAATCAAACATCAATACATATCACAATACATCAGAATCTACAATGCTAACCCTTAGGTCATGTACAATGATTCAACTAATCTACAAAGCATTAAGATAATCAGCTCAATCACATGACAAATTTATACAATTAAAAAAACTAAAAACAATTACATTACTTATCTCCAGTATTATTACAAACCTATCACATAAGGTGGCAAAATACAACACAATGATTAAGAACATCGTCATTACGTAAGTATAATAAGGTTATGTGGGTTTCAAGTAGCTTAGTACAATACAAAACAATACAAATAGTTTATTGCATAAAAACAAAACATGTTTTATAGCAACATAATGTACTTAATAACAAAATAACAAAAGACATGGATTTGCAGGAGCACATGATGTTATACAGTGCATATTCAAATATTTAAATTTCATTAAAATGTAGAATAGTAGAATCGCCAAAACTAATAAAAATACGTTTAAGAAATGGTCGACATCCACATGTAAATGCGTAATCTGTTAAAATGTTGTTATATATTAGTTCACATATGACTCAATATTATTCAAATCAAATACATCAACCGGCTATAATACCTTTTGGTAAATGGAAATGTAAAGTAGAATAAATGGAAATGGGAATACGATTTTAATGAGCTTGTAGAAAAAAAGTTACAGGACACTCATGTTTATAGATGGAGATATTTTTCTTGGTTGTAAAACATAAGACAACTCATTAAGTTACATAGATATATATTCAATAATACCAACTATTTAAATAAATTACACGATTTACCTTCCTGTCGTTAATTAACAGTGAACTAAACTACTGGGAATGCCACATACATTAGACAGTGCCTCCCCACACAGACCTCCGGGAAAACAACAAACAGAAGGCACCCGAGGAGGCCAAAGTGTACATACATAAGGGAACAGGGGCGCATGGAATGGTCTGACCGACCATAAGGGATAACTGGAGAATCAAAGAGGACAAACAGAGAGGGATTAATGGATGGAAAAGATCACAGGACAAGTCAAGACAGCTGGCAACTATAGGCTGAAACTGGGGAGAAAATAACATGAGCACTATAAAAGTGAATGAATTGCACAGGGATGAAGGGAATTTAACATACATGTATAATACAAAAAGAAACAATAACCATACAGCAATTTATAGCCTTGGAACTGTCAGTAAATATACTGAGGGTTTAAGTCCGTTTTATTTACCCGAGAATGATTGTAAACAAATTGTGACATCGAGAGTCAGTGAAACATGTTTTAGAAAATATTGACCAATAGACAGTGTGAACACAATGATAGTATTCTCAACTAATTTTGAATCAGCTATTCTGTACATACATGTATTACATTAAGCACACATTATTGTTAAGCACACATAAATACATAATGCAGAAAAAATCGTATATTGATTAAATTACTTTGTACCGATATTGATGAAATTATTGTAGACATGTTGAAAGATTACTAGTAATAAAATTTTGATAGTGTGTTTGAGTGTCTACTAGTATGTTACCCCTTTATAAAACCAAAGAAAGTCAAGTTTATTAAACATTCCCCATAGTTGTTTTTACTGACAACCAAACCATTACTTGCACCCATATCCCCATACATGTTTACTAATGTTTTGAAGACTGTTGCTTTCCCGTGGTCTGTGTGGGGAGGCATTGTATGTGTGTGTATGTGGCGTTCCATACAACAATTTAATCTCAATTTTTAATGCAATTTGCGGTTATTTTGGGGCATTATTCATAAGCATAATCAGACTGAAAATCAGACTTAGACTTTTAAATTATAAATCCTAATGTAGCTCCTACGTTTTTTCGACAGTACATATTTTAAATTGGAAAACGTGTAGAGTTGGGTACCAAAACCATTCATTTAGATTTAATGAAACTAAAATGCTGGTAAATAGAACTTTTGCAAAATCTTAAGTCTGAGTTTTAGGCTTACCATGTTTGTCAATTAGGCCCTAGGAAATGCCATTTTAAAGTAACAGGGACTCTCCGCAGAAATCATTAAGGTACACAATAAATAAAACAAGAGACTCAAGAGGGCCAGACGCTCCACTGGCAAAAATGTGCACATGGACCTTTGATAAACTTTTTTCTTAATTATTTTCTATTTAAATCTATAGAAAACAATCGAACAATTGAACTATAGGAGACCAATTAACAATGGTCACATACCAAATATCAAAACCCTGGACCGTGCGGTTTCGGTAGATCTTCAAAGATTTTCCCATGAAAGCCTATAGAAAACCCGTGACCCCGGAATGGAGCCTGTTTTGACCCCAGGTGTTTACTATGAACAATCGTGGTAGGGGACCACTAGACAATGATAAATACCGGATATCTAAACCTGGGTCTTATTATTCTTGACAAGAAGATTTTCAAAGATATTCAGATAAAAGTCTACGTAGGAAATGTAAACCATGGCCAATATTGACCCAAGGGACATTCTTGGTAGAGGATCACTAAGCAATATCACATATTAAAAATGAAAGCTCTGTGCCTTATGGTTCTGGAAAGGAACATTTTCAAGAATTTTCAATACTAAATCTATTTTTAGCTCCTGCGACCTATGTATGTCACAGGCCATAACCACTTCTTTGACAGAGGACCACCCTAGAAACATTCCTGTCAAATTTGGCCAAGCGGTTTAGAAGGAGATGTCGTTTGAATGGAAAGTTAACAGACTGACGCACATAATGACGCACACATCCACGCACACATACTTGACGAACATCTCGCCATGACATAAGATCTGGCCTTTAGCCGGTAGAGCTAAATATTAAGGGAAGGCAAAATGAATCTATACAGTAAAGGTATGGAAGAGCGAACAACACTGGATTGCATAACATTTCAACATAATGGGAAACTGTATTACACAACGGTTTCACAACTAATAAACTGTCAACAGAAATCTCAAAGACTTCAATAAGTTGACATGACCACTATGCAATAAAATTTTGGTTTTGCAGTTTGTTTGCAATAAGGATCTCCCCCGCAGGTATTACTCTAAATATGCTTTGAACTTTTTTATTGTTGGCACGGAATTCCACAATACTAGGTTGATTTGTGGTAAGTTCCTGAAAACTGAATACAGGTATGACAAGGAACTATATTCTCGGCTCTGTCGTCAGAACGCCTCGACTCACAACATAATATATACAGTAAAACCTCACGTTAATACCACCTTAAAATTAATACGACCTCATTACTAAGACCGCATTTTCATGAACCAGTTTCATCTTCTTACGCATATAATCTAAATAATTAGAAAACCTTGCATCTGAATACGACTTTTTTCCGACCCAATGGTGTTCTTAATATTGAGGTTTCACAAACAAATTTCATTGAATCTTAAATGTTTAAATTGCACTGCAAATTTTGTTAAATTATCGTGCCCGAGCCATAGCTATCTATGTCACCAGATCCCATACAGAAACATCAAATGGTCAATTGTTACCGTTAAATGACAGCTTTTACAACAGTTTGTTGTCTTATCTCATCATTTATCTTGTTTTCAATCTTAGTGACCATTTCCTTTGTCTCAGCAACAATACAGCAATAATGAGATGTTGGCCATGGCAGTTCCCTTATCAAACACTCGTCGTGTGCCTTGGCTGCTTTTTGTCTGCGAGTTACACTTTCATCAAATGCCTGCAATTGAAAACTCCCATAATAGCATTAATAAAATATGTGCATTATCTATTTTACGATCGATCAAATATGACTCAATGTGTGAATCGTTTGCATGAAGTCATTCTTAATAGATTTAAACCTTTTCTAAATAGTAAGAACATGTACTGTTGCGTTTTGTAGGCCACACATACCATCCATATTTTTCCAGAACACAATTTTTTCTCTTCAACTAAGAAAACAAATGATACAAGTGCAATTATACATATACAAATGTTGTTACAACTTGCTAGGTACACAAGGCTTCAACATTTTCGAAAGCAAACAAAAGTCGTACTATCGTTTCGAGGAGATAACGATAACCTCAATGTGAATATATAACGACAACACGTTAATTATATGTCGTGTTTAATTGAATGTATACGTTTAAAACACAGTTGTTTTGAATATGTAACAAAAAATCAACCTTTTTCTTGTCCTCCTGCAGACAAACAATGTAAACACTCTCAAGCCATCTACCAGCTCTACCAGGACCGTTGATAAAATTGATAATGACATCAAGCATAGTTTCAACCACTAATCCCACCGGGTATTGATGGACACCCGCACACAATACGGGTATAGCAATGCTTCTGTACCCTTCGGCTAAAGTATTCGACAAACAATCGTGAACGACGTCTTTCAGTAGCTGTAACACATAAATAACACCTGTTGACAAATTAATACACTAACAAACGTTCAAAGTACTCCACTGACATATGTAGCAAAGAAAAATGAATATGTAAAATCGAGTGTGACCGCCGTTTACCTGGATAAAAGCTCGCTACTGCTCATTGACATAATGAAATTACGAATACAATTCTAGGGAATATTTGCCCATTGTGTTAACATCTTCTGTTATCTGTTCTGGTGTTGATTAACTCATCTATGGGCACGATATGGGATAGTATCACTGATAAACGTCTTCGTAACAAATGACAGTCACACTGGATAATGACCGATTCTGTTAATACGTAAATTTAAATTTCTGTGTGATGTCATATAATTGGGTAAACAAAGAATTGTCTTTATTTTGTGCTGGAATTTTGTTGAGGCATTAGACATATTGAACGTTCTGTTTGTAAAAATTATATTTCATATATTCATATTTAATTGCAATATACTAAATATGTCACCGGAGTACGTTTGTAAGTGTCTTTATAACTATTATCTGATATACCAACCAACAGAGAGAAGCAGAATGGTAGGCAGGTAGGCATTTAGTCAAGCACGCCTTCGGTTGCAGGCAGGGCGTAAAGACATTCATGAAAAACTAGATGAACTGATTGGCTTATAATCAATTACAGTAAAACCTAAATTAAAGACTACCTCAATAATATGACCACCTCAAAACTAAGAACAATTTTCAAGTCCATTTTTACTGTTTTACTCTTTGTTCAACCTCCATATTAAGACCACCTCAATAAGAAGACCAGCTTTCAAAGGACACAAATGTGGTCTTATTATTGAGGTTTTACTGTACGTGGCTACCAATTATTCACCTTTTGACTGTCGTCCTTCTTGTCATTATCATATTTTTGCAGAAAAGCATGCAGTATCTTCTTACAGGGCAACTTTCCAGAATCTCCCATGATGACTTTCCCAACTGGTATTGGTTTAGGAGTGTCAAGGAAACAAGATTTTGCTTCAGCTCCAGCATTTTTCAATATAGACAGCGAAATAGATTTTTCATTATCAACATCAATGTTTGGTCCAGCAGAATTGACGATGACATCAACCTGAAGCAAAAGGAAACCTTAACATGACAAAGGCAACTGAAGCAGGTACGCGATATGTTGCTACCAAAATAACACATAAAACACTCATGTGGCCTCGTACATTACAAAAAAACTATAATACATGGCTATGCCTTAATATAATTACAAAACTATTAAACATTACTTTTATGGTTAACATGTATGTATAAATTCCGATCAATAATGTTGATACCTTTTTTTGTTCGATGCGACCACTTTCTATTTTGACATCAACTCCCTTCTTCACTTGCAGAATATGTGGCATTTGTGGGTATTCTGGTAAGCATTTCAGTGCTTGAACATGTTCATTTCTCATCCATAGATTTTCGACATGCACACTTTGTAGTCTCCTTTTCCATTCTTCAATATCTTCCTTGGTACCTTTCAGAATAACAACTTCATCTGAGAGAATGTTACTGAAAGGAAGATCTTCGTAGTTTTCGACGATTTTCTTCAGCGCATTTTTCAAAAAGAAACACCATTGTACTCCTTCTCCACTCAGTGTTGATTCAGTGCCTGGTGTATCAGCGATTAACTTGATTACTCTTTCTTGAAGAGTTTGCTTGGTTTTAATAAATACAGGAATGGGGGTTGCAGCTGTTGGCATCATTGCTATCATTTCCCATAAAGATTGATACAAAACTAAGTCAAACACATCACGTACTGTTGCAAGTTGACCACTTACCAAATCAGTGGCTAATTCTACGTGCCGTTTTGATCTACCAACAACAATGACGTTTTCTTGAACCAATTTCCATACTACTGTCCAGTTCTTCTCCCGCATAAATGAAACAATCTTATCGCCAAAAGTTTCGTTTTTGTACAGTGAAATAATATGCGTATCAAGCTTTCTGATTTCACAAGAATAAGTTTGAATTTTCTTAATCACTGAGAGTCTATATTCTTGCACATCTTCTTCAAATCCGTTAACTGTTAGATTATCATCATTTAAATCCACACTTGTTCCATTACAAGGAAGATCATTTACCAGTAAATCTATTTTCATTTTATCTTGTTCACTTAGATCTAAGACTTGACATACAATACTTCCGTCTATAACAACTTTAATATGTTCATCAACAATTCTGGTGTCTTCTCCACGTTTAGATTGTATCACAAATGCAACAGAGTTCTCTTGGTCAACTTTGTACATTCTAATGCTTTGATGTTTTTGGAAGACATGACTGAAGTGTTTGACTGCATACAAGAACTTGTCCCCAGTTATTTCTACCAGTTTGACATTCAATTCATCCGATAATGATTTTATAATGTGCACCATTTTTTCTTTGAAGTCATCGGCGTCTTCGACTATCTCTGTGTCCTCGTCTAAACTTATGATGATGTATTCCCGATCGCTGGTAAGGTCAACTTTAGCTGCACACATGGCATTGTCTTGCAGCTTTTTCTCAAGAAATGTCGGAGAATTTCCGTTCTTTACGTCTATGGGCATGACTGCAGCATACTCGAGCATCAATACCTCTGCTTTGTCAAGTGCAAGTTCCAACTCCTGATGGAGACAAAATATTTGTGGAAGTCAGTGCGGCTAGTATCTTTCATTTGAAACTAGTTATGCGCACAACATACACATAATGTTCGGACTGGGCGAAGTTCAATGATTTTATGCTGCGGTAGTATATTTCCTATGATTATAAACTAAAAACCTTTACGTATACGAGGGTTGTTCTGGAAGTTCGCGGAAGTGTGTTATAATTTTTTAAAGGGACCGAATAATGAAAAACAAAAATGACAGTGATAAGTATCTTTTTTCGAGTGCTTAATTGCCAGAATTTCATTAAAATACAATAAACAATAAAATTTTATTACATGTATATGTAAAATAGAAACTTCCTTAACACATTTATTATCACTGGCTTTTATTATACTGAAAGTAATTTGTGGCTGTTTTGCAGTACGTGCGTGTTATGATATTTTACTACATGTATATTACTTGTATCTACGCTCTGTGAAAAATCAGCATGACTTGGATGTTATAGAAGTATGAAATATGAGAATGTAACTTTAATCGGCTTGCCTCGCATTCAAGTAATGGTGATGGTTTATATATCAGTTTGACTATATTCCTCGAATGTGGAAGTTCTTCGGATGATGCCCCATACCCAAATAAATCTGAACTACATATACTCTCCATGCTGTAATATATCTGAAAACGAACAGTAATACATTGTACTCAATTATAATGAGATTACAATATGATATTGAAACAAAGCACAATCGATATTGACATTGTTGCATAATATTTTATGCTATGGTACGTTTAGATAATTATCTGTAGATAATACCTTGACCTTATAAAAGATGAACAACTCATTGAATTGTACACTGCCCTACTGAACGCAGGGCTGGTTATGTTCGTAAAGAAGGGAATAAATAGGCGCTAACATTTCAAATCCGACTATCGTCTGCCAATACTATGGGGTGTTTCTTTTGATAACAAAGATATGTAAGCATTCAATCAATAGAAAGAATCTAATTGCATGATAATTATAATATAAATTTTCATATGAATCATCCATATTATATCAAAATATTCAAGCAAATCAGCTCAGTGTTCAGTAAAAGCTTATCGAATCACGGTTGCCTCGCTAGCAACCAAGCTGGACTAACAGTTACATAATAATCTTTGCACACATCTGAAATTTTCTGATCAATTGCAAACGTTATAGGCCAAGAGGATTTTGCCAAAAATCTTCAAACGTTAAGAGAAGTTTATCGCTGCTGAACACGGGACAGTCGCATGATGTCGTGTTTTGTAGTCGCATGGCTGAGCAACGCCCTTTACCTGATCATTAGGTCTTGATTCTCCAACAAAACTTCTTGTAGAGTGGTAAGGTGTAAGTAACGTCCAACTTTGGTCCCTTACACTGTAGTCTCGTGCTAAAATGTTAATAATTATGTATACTACATGACGTATATGATGTACATGTATATAATATACACATCATAATACTACTCATCAACGGGATGCACTGAAAATGGCACGCAACATTTGTATATACAATGTACATAGGTAATACATGTACTCAACACTGAAGCAGTTTTGTCCTGAGATATATAAATATGTATGGGTTCATGTACATATGTTCTTCTTTTTTTTAAATATAATTACTGATATCCAACTACAACTTGAATGACAACACCGAAAACATGATTGGTTTACAATACAGCGTCTGTCCAGTACAAAATGACAATTCCACAACCCCCATTAAAAGTTCCTGTATCTACAACGTCGTCAACGGAAAACTATTAATTATACTTGTAACTTTTTCTAATCGTGTCTATGGTGGCATTTGAGTCATATTTGGCTACACGTGTGTCTATTTTTTATATTTCAATAGCACAAAATTTCCCAATGTTGTTTCATCGAGATAATTCCCCATTCACAAACATGTTTGCCCTTATACCTTTTCAACTCTTAATGTTTCGTAGGTTGATGTTTCCCTGTGATATGTGTGGGGAGGCATTGTCTTGTGTATGTGGCGTTCCCAGTAACAACTTAAAATTGCCTTCCTAATTGGTCGTTTGTGCTTTATTGCTATGTTTTAAACAGTAGAAGAGAATCAACAATGTATATGTCGTCATGTAAATAATTCCATAGCACAAATATAACTTGAAAATATAAGTCAATATTAGTCAACGTTCAATTGAAGTTTAAAGACAGATTTACAACAAAACTAACATCGAAAGCCATAAAACAGTCTTATACGGTATGGTCTCCTCAATAAAAACACGATGACCTGGGAAATAGACTTGTGTAGGCGTTTTAATAGATCCAGGAAGTGAGGTATTAGACATCTCCAACTGTGGGAATTTACACAAAATGCTTGGCTGTACGGTGGAAATTAGACCCCAAAATAGACAAATTGTCTCATTCCCCAGTTTGCTGTATGACTGCCATACTGTTAAGTACACATTAAAATATTCTATAGTGCGAATCGTGCTTATTTATTATTATTCATATGGTACATTGAAATACCATAACATTTAATCATGTCTAAAATATTTTCAAACTACGAGAGATAACAAAACAATTATGTAACTTATCTCGTCCCAATACTTATACATGTATATGACGATAAATACTTTCCTATACTTTAATACTTTTTACAGGTAAACGTGTACATCGATTTGAAGAGTTTACATTTGTATAATGCTGTCACTGTGTACAATAAAACCTCACTTAAAGAAAACATAGAAATTAAAACCTTTTCATTAACAAGACCGTAATTTCATGGACACGTTTTTAATCTTCCCTCCATATTAAACACGATAATCAGACTACCTGAGAACTGAGACCGACTTTCTTCACAACCATTGGTGGTCTTATTATTGAGGTTTCACTGTACAAACATGTACATTGTCAAATTTGTCCAGGAACAATAAATTTAGAAATAAAACAATTGATGAATAATGAACTAACATAACGAAGGTTGCATTTGTTTGATTTTGGCCAACATGATTTGAAATTGTTTAAAATGCTAATTGCCCTATACTCGTAATGTAATATATAAAGACGTATAAGCTTTCTAACTCAGTCTACTTACTAATGATGCAAACAATTTATTTGATTCGTTCCTCTCCAAAGCTTAAATATTTAAGTTTTAGAAATCACAGCTTCAATTTTAATTGAAACAACTGACTTTAAATAAGTTGATCCATGAGTGAATATGGGATTATCGACCTATTAAATAACATTAGTGCGTCTAAAATTGTAAAATATACACGTAGTTGAAATCGAAAGTAGAAAAAACACATTAACGTTTTATTTATGTTTTTTTCTAATACTTGGTTTTCCAGGGGGCATTTTAAAGGCCACCTTAATTAATAATAAGACCACCTCAAAATTAAGAACACACTTTTCAACTCCATTTTCATTAATTTGCTCTTTATTCAACCTCATTATAATGACCACATCAATATAAAGACCAGTTTTCAAGAGTCCCAAAGGTGGTCGTCTTATTATTGAGGGTCTACCGTATATATGTTTCACGGTTTCTACAACATGACATAGTTTGAGGTATACGTGTAAATATATGTGGCGTTTTGATTTATTTTATGCAAGCCAATTTTTATTGTTATTCCTTAATGGTATTGTGCTCGAATATTGATCTGGCGCGAAGGAATTTTCCGAGTCTTACATCTGTCACTATCAATGTGTTACATTTTTATTTACAGGTATATATACATATCTACGTAAGCTATTTATAATGTACACATACACTAACATGTGGAAAACCAAACTAATTTTTCAACTTGTACACTGAATATTTACATCAACATGACATGGCCCCGCCATTGTCAGAGTTCTGTTACGAAACCCTCGTTTTATTGATATACCCTGATACAAGGTGTATCTGTAAGGACTATTTCACTCGTTTTTTAATATTATTATGTGTACAATGATAATAATAATTACTGTAACATGAGTGCCACATTTTCTGGACGGGCCTCGTGTATACATATGCCAAACGCACTTCTCGTATTGAGTAAAAGTTTCCTTACAAAGTCAAATTAAATATTGCCTGTATAAAACCCAGAGATGTGTTGCTGTACCCTACTTTCGTTTTCGATAAGTAAGATCGTAAAATGTTAATAAACAGAACATTTATTAACATAACTAAGTTTAATTCTTTAACTAAATTGTTATCGTTAAGGTCCATCATTACACAAAGAAGTTTTACCTGCCATGTCTGAAAACCATTCGAGTTCATGTATCCTTAGGTCTACGTACCGTTGCAGTATTCAGTTCACCACGGAAATACCCTTAGCTAGTTACGTCACGTGATGAAAAGTAAGCATATGGCGCGCTGTATTCGCCATCATAAACTCTCGGTTTTGCAAGGTCGAAAATAACAAAAAACTATAACCACGCGCGTGTGTAAATTTAAGGCACTATTCAAGTCTCCGAGTTATTCATTTATGCCGTATACACTCATCAATGGACATTCGTACATTGCAACTCGTATTGAATTATGTACGACTAATTAAGTTATTAATTTAGTATAATTACAGTTGTATACTTATCATAGCAACACATATACTAGGCGTATATTACATGTGTAAATATATATCGTGAAAGTAATTCATATTTAACACTATAAGACTAATATTCGAACTGTTGTTCATTCAAACAGTTAATATGTCAAGATCGATGTATGGATGCACACGCCTGCTCGTAATTGGAACAACAACATTTTGTTATGCGTTGAAAATTGTCCAATGGTTCACCCGTTGTCGCGCCAATGAATCCAAAATTGACGTGAACGGTGAGTGTGGTCTTATTGTTTTCCCTTTTTGAGGTTTATACGTGTAAAATTAAAACAATCGGGAATGTAGTTCCACATAGGATTGCTATGCCTTATGTAAAAGTTGGGAACAAATACCACAACCCGATTTAGATCTTTCATAACTTGTTCCAATGAGACGCAGGCGTGATGTATGTAATATGCTACTGAGGAGCAAAAACAAGAATAAATGCCCATATAAAAATGGTTGAACAAAGAAACATAACAAAAACACAACTACATGTATATCGAGACTGCTTGTAGGCAGTAACAATAATGTACAAACAGATGAGGGAAATGAATCAGAGACGAGGCATAAATGACTTCCGGTGCATTATCTTCCACCAAGTTGTCACGGAAAGCATACGCCTCACCCCCGCGGTTCGAACCTTCGACCTCGTGATTGGCAATGCTCTAGATACACACTGTGCTCACATGTCAGTTTAATCACGTGAAACCGTTGAAAATTGTCAGACATTTACCAGTCTACCAAAAATAATTATCTATCTAGATTTATACAGAACTTTACAGGTAAGTATTACCTGATTGAAGGAGTCTAAATGCACGTGATTCATGAAATCCCAATGTAAATAACAACTTCCGCATATAATGATAATTTGCTATCATAAACAAAGATAAACGACTGTTATCATTTCAATTTTAGCACACTGCTGGTTCAAAGTTGACAATGGGGGAAATCAGTTTCATCTCGAAAGATAAGCACATGTATACCACGGGAATGTTATTTTACCTACCGCTGTCTTGGTTTATTAAAGTTGTAAGAAAATCACTCACAGGATGTGGATGAAGACAACTTGAACCATATTTGTTTAAAACTCTAATAGATGTTTTTTTGTAATACTTGGTTTTCCAGGGGGCATTTTAAAGGTCACCTCAATAATAAGACCGCCTCAAAATTAAGAACACCATTTTCAACTCCATTTTCATTGATTTGCTCTTTATTCAACCTCATTAATTTATGATGACCACATCAATATAAAGACCAGGGCCCGTATTACAGAAGCTTCTTATCCTTAAAATTTTCCTTAAATGACGAAAAAATCTTAAGTTTTACATTTTTATCCTTAAGATTTCAGAAAATTCTTAAGCAGTATTACAAAATGTTCTTATCTTATTTTTTCACTTAAAGTAAGCGATTTTCTCCTTAGATTTTAAGGAAAGCTAGACCTCCCTTATCTTGTATAAAAAATCTTAAGTTATAGAATCGCCTCCATTTTCTGAACCAGTGAACAGCACAATTATTCGACATCTACGATTTCAACACAACGTTCATGTCAAATCATCGAAATCACGTTATCTTGAAGTTATCCTTGTACATTTGAAATCCACTGACCATTTTGTGACCGACATTAATACAATCTGTGATTGACTAAGTAAAATTATTGACAATAACTAACTAGTATCACTGCATGAGTTATACAGACATGTTAAGAGCTACGTGAGATACCAAAGGAAACGTTAATTTCGTGGAAAGTTTATGTAAGGATCACAGCACCATGATGACTAATATTATAGGTGTAAATATAAGCTCACCTCTGTGGACAATTATTAGAAACGACCCCAGTATGCGTGCAGCAGGTATTGCACTGCTCACAGTTGTATGCATTTTTGTATCTAGAGAGTTTGTACAATTATGCAAAAGTTGAAACTTATTGACTGAGGATATAATGATCCATTTACTTCGTGAATGTCATATCAAAGAGAGTGGGATAAATTCTGAGTGGACACTTTTGTACCATTTGTTTTATCATGACATGTATGTATCATTTATGATGATGAGCTGTAATGATCAGTTTAGATATTTGATCAAGATATGTACCAATACCCTTGGTGGGAGTTTAAAACATTTGTCACTGGCACACGCACTGGTGCAACTTTTGTCTCGTAGGTAGTGTGCTAGTCCAACAGAGATGTTAAGAATAATATTAGGTTTATATCATAAATGTTTTTATGTTTCGGATAAGGTAATCATGATGTTTGACTAAGGAAGCAAAAGTGAATTGAAACTGGTCCTGTGTCATGCTATTAGTTGACTGATATGTTAAACTTGGATCATGACTGAGAATACTTTTTACTATTTTGTTATATCTCTCTTTATATGCTCATTTTAAGATTATAGTATTGTTTTTCTCTGAATCTGTGTGTTTCATTTGATAATAAAATTAATATTTTCATAGATTGTATGTGTCATTTTTTGCATATGTATGTTTATTTCTTTGTATCAGTTGAAGATATGTTATGCTCTCCAGTTATTGGAGGTAATAAAAGTTTATATTACATTTACTAGTAGTTTTCAATCATGATTTAAATATTATGCTTTGAAATACACAGTTCTATTGAAATATAAATTACTGTTATATAGTGTGTGTATTTCTTTTTCAACTTAGTTATCTATATATGGCCCTATTTCTGCACTAGACTAGTATTTATACTAATCACAAGTGCTAATGTAGCTGTCACATAGTGCCGGGTAAGCCTATCGTGTGCCACCGTGTGGTAAATTTCGTGCGGACGGTGGAACACGGTGAGGGCACACGGCGGGGCGTTGAGCGATCGGTGAACACGGTTGGGGCCCGTTAGTGGCCGGCAAGACCCGGCGAAAGTTTTGAACATGTCCAAAACTTTCGCCGTGTGGGTACAAGCGGTGGAACACGGTAAGAACCCGGTATGAGGACGGTAAGAGGACGGTATAAGGACGGTGGGCCGGTACGAGGCCGTTATGGAACCGTTCATGGGGCGGTGACGACGTGTTACCGTGTTCATGCCGGCCTCATACCGGGCTCTCACCGTTTGCTCAACGTTGACCCACCGTCTCATACCGGCCCCTTACCGGTCTCTTAACGTTTAACCGGTCTCTAAACGACCTAATAACGTCCTGTAACCGTTCCACCGTCTTCATAACGTCTCCATACCGGCCTGTTGCCGTGTGTTTTCATTGCGCCCGTTTAAAAACCGTGCCAGACACCGTGACTCCATAGTTTACTGTATAAAAACGACGACAATTGTCAAAGCTTCATTTAGTGCCTGCTCTCCATCGGACCAGTCGTATTCATGGAGTGTCATGAGAGGCTTCGGAACATGTATATGTTGGCCCTTGCCCAACGTGAACGCGACCAACTAAATAACGACCTGGCATTCCACGTCCGACGGCAGCAAAGACGGGCTCGCCGCGGCCAACGGGGGAGATGTGCATGGACCAGGGGATGGATCAGTCGTCGCAAACAGTTCGGCGTGTACCATCAGCTTATGGTCGAACTTCAATAACTTTATGAGAATGCCTTCGGAGATGTACGATGAAATATTAACCCGTATAGAACATCGCCTCACAAAGCAACATACGTCGTATCGGGAGCCACTCGACCCAGGACTCAAGTTGGCTGTTTCGCTGAGGCACATTGCCTCGGGTGAAAAGTACACCGAACTCCAGTATGGCTGGTGCATCCCACCAAACACGATCTCCATAGTGGTCCTGGAAGTCTGCCAGGCAATCTGCGATGAATATATAGATGAAGTGATGACCCCTCCGACGACACCTGAAGAATGGCAAGTCATAGCAGAAGGATTTCTGAAGCTGTGGAACTTCCTACACACCATAGGCGCCCTGGACGGGAAGCATGTCGCCATCCGCTGCCCAGCCACGTCAGGATCCATGTATTCTAATTACAAGGGGTTTTACTCAATCATCCTTATGGCTTTGGTCGACTCGGACTATAAATTCATCTGGGCAGATATTGGTGGTAAGTATCTCATCATCATTTAATTTTTATTAAATAGACCCGTTCATTTTAATTTCAGTCTGTTTATTTCATGTTTCCTAATACGATTCTTTGTTGTTGTGTATTTTCAGGAAAGGGAGCAGCGTCCGATGCTCAAATCTATAATGCGTCAGAGTTGAAAGAATGTATGGACGACGGTTCTCTGAACCTCCCCGACCCCTCTCCACTCCCCAACGACACCCAGGATATCCCGTACTTTATCATTGCGGATAATGCATGCGGTCTGAAACCCTCTCTCATGAAACCTTATGGTGGCAGAGGAAGGACAGTAGAGGAGCGAATATTCAACTACCGCCTTTCCAGGGCCCGTCGCTGCGTGGAGAATGCGTTCGGCATCCTCGCCAACAGGTTTCAGGTCTTGCTCACAACAATGGGTCACTCTCCATCCACGGTACGCCTCATCGTCAGGACATGTATGGTACTTCATAACCTGATGCGCATACGCTACCCCCAAATGCAAAACTGATGTGTGACCGGACGGGTGAATTCCCAGCTTTAATATACCGTGTGTGACGTCAGCAAGGCGGCGCGAACGTTTAGCGAACGGTATGGGGGCGTTTCGGGCGGTAAGGGGCCGGTAGCCACACGGTGAGGACCCGGCATGGACCCGGCAAGAAAACGGCCAACACGGTGACACTGGCTGGTACGAGGACGCTGTAAGCGTTAAGGACCCGGTATGGAGACGGTATGGAAACGTTGAGTACACGGCTGAAAAAATAAAAAAAATGCGGACGGAGAGATTAGCACCGCTTGTCATTTTAATCAAACGGTATGGGCCCGTTGGGCTTAGCCGGTGCTATGTGACAGCACCATAAGTTCTTGTTTCATTTAGGTTCGTATGTGCATGCTTTTGAGCAAAATTTATCAGGGGAAAGGTACCATTTGTGGTGACTTATGATTTTTTTCAACAAGCTTTGTGATACTACAGTTAAAAACATAAAACATGCATCTAACCAAAGGATTGGTAATAGTGGTTGCTTATTATATCACAGACAGCTGCAAATGTTGGGTTGAAATTCATACAAATTGTCTGTTCTCAGTACACAACTCATGACAGGACATTATAAGAAAGAGCAAGCATATTGTATCTATATTATTATTGGTATGGATGGACTGGGTGTGTGTTGTGTTTGTGCCATGCTGGATTCATTCAGTCTGAATTACTGGTACTAATTCGCCTCAACAACTAGATCACGACTTACCGATTGTATTATTCATGTTATATCATACAGATTTACTGTGCAAAACTTCTCACACAACATACAGCAAATTTCCATCAGTTATAATGCAAAATGTTCAAATATAATGCAACAACAATAAAGATTTATAGGAAATGACGGTTGTACTTGTTACAACTTAACTAGGTAAAATCATTTATTTGCTTGGAGTTTAAGAGTAAAGTCTGCTACATTCTGCGCACGCATTATTTTTTTAATTTCCGGTTCTATTTTTGGACCGGGAAAACCCCATGTACGTTAGCAACAGTCTTAAGAATTTGCTTAAGATGAAAAATAAGGATAAGGAAATTTTAGTTAAATTTCTCTTAAGTTGGATCTGTAATAGTACTTAAGATTTTCCTGAACCTTATCCTTACCGAAGTACAAACCTTAAGATTTCTGTATTTCTTAAGGTATATCTTAAGAAGCTTCTGTAATACGGGCCCAGTTTTCAAGGGTCCCAATGGTGGTCTTATTATTGGGGTTCTACTGATTTATGCAAGCCAATTTTTACTGTTAGTTCTTTAATGGTTTTGTGCTCGAATAGTTTCCGAGTCTTACATCTGTCACTATCAATGTTTAAAATTTGTATTTGTATTTATCTACGTAAGCTATTAATAATGTACACATACACTATAGAAGTGACAAAGGGAGAGAACTCGTGACAATATCCTGTGTTGTTGCATGGAAGTGCGAGATCTTACCACTGCGCCACTGTGTCTCCGGTTAATCTTGTTCGCTATTTTAGTATGTAAAACTTTTTTTAATACAAACATCACGTTAAACATGAAGAATAATGAGTGCTAAATGTTAGTATTGACCTGGCAATATAATTTAGTTTCATTTTCAAGTTCCCATTCAATCATTCGTGTTAAATGCTTACCATATCATCTGCTACTCATTTTCAATCATAACTTTGAGACTGGTTCCTACTATACTGGTTCTGCGAGTTTCATTGTTATACTGCTGAGTTTGTGTCACTGTTATTAAATTTGATTATCAAACAGAACTGGGATTATTATAGATGTATCCACTACATAATATCGCTGGTCATGGATTGGTGGCGTGTCAACTGTATTACGTGTGGCCTTCCAAATCCCCATCGCAATAATATGCATTTTATAATATACTGTTGCCACAATTTATGTACAGCACAAGTTGCACAACCAATATGCACGCAGTACAATACGACGTGTGTTTTGCAATTAATGTATTCTCAATAATTCTAAAAAAAATACAGTATAATTATATCTAGTAATTAAGCTAGGTAGATGTTAAATTAAAAATCCAACTGCTGATGCCGTGGTCTGTTTCATATACATTAGCTGTATCTAGTGTGGAGGCCAATATAAGACTAGCTGTAGCTAGTGTGGAGGCCTATATTAGACTAGCTGTATCTAGTGTGGATTCCTATATTAGGCTAGCTGTATCTAGTGTGGAGGCCAATATTGAGACAATCTGTATCTAGTGTGGAGGCCTATATAAGACTAGCTGTATCTGGTGTGGAGGCCTATATTAGACTAGATGTATCTTGTTTGGAGGCCAATATTAGACTAGATGTATCTAGTGTGGAGGCCTATATTAGACTAGCTGTATCTAGTGTGGAGGCCAATAGTAGACTAGCTGTATCTAGTGTGGATGCCTATATTAGACTAGCTGTATCTAGTGTGGAGGCCTACATTAGACTAGCTGTATCTAGTGTGGATTCCTATATTAGACTAGCTGTATCTAGTGTGGATTCCTATATTAGACTAGCTGTATCTAGTGTGGAGGCCGATATTAGACTAGCTGTATCTAGTGTGGATTCCTATATTAGACTAGCTGTATCTAGTGTGGATGCCTATATTAGACTATCACATGAATTGCATTTATGATTTATTACTTTCTGACCAGCCCTAGTATACAATATGTATTTAATCATTCACAAATATAAAATCACATAAAAAAATTAGTTAGGCGTAAAAATGTTTGTTCCACGTTTCCCGACCTACTCTATTATTCGCCCCGGCCCTAGAACATTTTTTCGGGCGTTTTTTCTTTTGGGTAAAATTTCTGTGAATTTTTCTTTAGGTTCACATTTATGCCCAGTTATTAATGCATCGAAAGGGAAAGGGGATAAGTCTTTATTTTAATCTATGTTTATTTTGCTTCGTTTGAAAATTATCTCAAAAACAAAATTTCCAACCTACTTACCCTATTTTTTGGGCAGGAAAACCTGAAACAAACAATATTTTTAAGGCCTTAATGATATCAATCTTTCAATACAAAGACACAGGTAGAATCATAACAAAGCTCGTGCTTTTTCACTGTAAATGTCAGCTATTTTGGTCACATCAAGAATTAATCCAGTATAAATGTACATAGCTTTCTGCAGCAGGTAAATATTGGAATTAAAGGATCTCTGAAAGTTGTTCATCTAATGTTGCAGAAGACAAACAGTGACATCCAATATAATCAAAAAGTAACGAGGTTTACTTGATAATTACCGCACTAAGATAAACATAGCTCCCCCCAAAGCTGAAGCAGTTTCATCCAGTAATCAAGTTAAACCACTATCTGAAACATTACAAAGCACAAGAAAAAACGTAAGTCGAGCATGGTTTTATATTGCTTTAATACAGTTGTCTGACATTGTTGTTTAAACAGTACAACAATAACATGGCAATATTTATATACATTTATTTAATTCAATTACAATGCAAGGTAATACCGCTCAACAGACATATACAATTTCCTAGACAAATCAAATAAATGGAATCAACATGATGTTGGAGTGTTGCAGAATTAGCTTATCAGCAAGACAGAATTGGTCATAGAAAGATTTTAAAGTCCTAACATATGTTTGAGTTTGGAGAGCAAGATTGGATACATATGCAAATACTAATAATTGACAATATAACACGGCTATACTGGTCAAAACTGTCCTTAACTGCCATTTTCTATTTTGGTCATCTGTACTACATAATGACAACTTGATATGAAACGATGCACATTAGTTTGACAAGTTTACACATACTTTTTCGATAATTCGTTTGGATGATAAATATTATAGCTTAGTGCAATTAAAATAAAAAGAATATGTCACACATAGTATCAATCAGCTTTTAGTAATCATGTGAAACAGTACTAGCTGTTTAGCACTGCTGACTACAAATGTAGTATAAAAACTGTTAAAGATACAATTATTGCTATTAAAGCGGGTATGAATCAATTAAGAAATTCAACAAAAACAAATCAAACATCAATACATATCACAATACATCAGAATCTACAATGCTAACCCTTAGGTCATGTACAATGATTCAACTAATCTACAAAGCATTAAGATAATCAGCTAAATCACATGACAAATTTATACAATTAAAAAAACTAAAAACAATTACATTACTTATCTCCAGTATTATTACAAACCTATCACATAAGGTGGCTAAATACAACACAATGATTAAGAACATCGTCATTACGTAAGTAGAATAAGGTTATTTGGGTTTCAAGTAGCTTAGTACAATACAATACAATACAATACAAATAGTTTATTGCATAAAAACAAAACATGTTTATAGCAACATAATGTACATAATAACAAAAAAACAAAAGACATGGATTTGCAGGAGCACATGATGTTATAAAGTGCATATTCAAATATTTAAATTTCATAAAATGTAGAATAGTAGAATCGCCAAAACTAATAAAAATACGTTTAAGAAATGTTATAAACTATTGTTAAAATGTTGTTATATATTAGTTCACATATGACTCAATATTATTCAAATCAAATACATCAACCGGCTATAATACCTTTTGGTAAATGGAAATGTGAAGTAGAATAAATGGAAATGGGAAAACGATTTTAATGAGCTTGTAGAAAAAAAGTTACAGGACACTCATGTTTATAGATGGAGATATTTTTCTTGGTTGTAAAACATAAGACAACTCATTAAGTTACATAGATATATATTCAATAATACCAACTATTTAAATAAAATACACGATTTACCTTCCTGTCGTTAATTAACAATGAACTAAACTACAGGGAACGCCATATACATAAGACAGTGCCTCCCCACACAGACCTCCGGGAAAACAACAAACAGAAGGCACCCGAGGAGGCCAAAGTGTACATACATAAGGGAACAGGGGCGCATGGAATGGTCTGACCGACCATAAGGGATAACTGGAGAATCAAAGAGGACAAACAGGGAGGGATTAATGGAGGGAAAAGATCACAGGACAAGTCAAGACAGCCAGCTGGCAACAATAGGCTGAAACTGGGGAGAAAATAACATGAGCACTATAAAAGTGAAAGAATTGCACAGGAAGAAGTGAATTTAACATACATTTATAAAACAAAAAGAAACAATAACCATACAGTTATTTATAGCCTTGGAACTGTCAGTTAAAATACTGAGGGTTTAAGTCCGTTTTATTTACCCGAGAATGATTGTTAACAAATTGTGACCTCGAAAGTCAGTGAAACATGTTTTTGAAAATATTGACCAATAGACAGTGTGAGCACAATGATGGTATTCTCAACTAATTTTGAATCAGCTATTCTGTACATACATGTATTACATTAAGCACGCATTATTGTTAAGCACACATAAAGACATAATGCAGAAAAATCGTATATTGATTAAATTACTTTGTACCGATATTGATGAAATTATTGTAGACATGTTGAAAGATTACTAGTAATAACATTTTGATAGTGTGTTTGAGTGTCTACTAGTATGTTACCCCTTTATAAAACCAAAGAAAGTCAAGTTTATTAAACATTCCCCATAATTGTTTTTACTGACAACCAAACCATTACTTGTACCAATATCCCCATATATGTTTACCCTTGCACCTCCTCAGTGCCTAATGTTTTGTAGAATGTTGCTTTCCCGGGGTCTGTGTGGGGAGGCATTGTATGGGTGTGTGTGTAGCGTTCCCTACAACAATTTAATCTCAATTTTTAATGCAATTTGCGGTTATTTTGGGCCATTATTCATAAGCATAATAAGACTGAAAATCAGACTTAGACTTTAAAATTATAAATCCTAATGTAGCTCCTACGTTATTTCGACAGTACATATTTTAAATTGGAAAATGTGTAGAGTTGGGTACCAAAACCATTCATTTAGATTTAATGAAAAGGCTGGTAAATAGAACTTTTGCAAAATCTTAAGTCTGATTTTTAGGTTAACCATGTTTGTCAATTAGGCCCTAGGAAATGCCATTTTAAAAATCATTAAGGTACAAATACATAAATAAAACAAGAGACTCAAGAGGGCCAGACGCTCCACTGGCAAAAATGTGCACATGGACCTTTGATACAAAAAATTCAACATTATTCTCTATTTAAATCTATAGAAAACAATCGATCAAAAACGTATAGTTTGAGCAACCATGGTAGGAGACCAATTAACAATGGTCCCATACCAAATATCAAAACCCTGAACCGTGCAGTTTTGGTAGATCTTCAAAGATTTTCCCATGTAAGTCTATAGAAAACCCGTGACCCCGGAATGGAGCCTGTTTTGACCCCAGATGTATACTTTGAACAATCGTGGTAGGGGACCACTAGACTATGATAAATACCGGATATCTAAACCTGGGTCTTCTTATTCTTGACAAGAAGATTTCAAAGATATTCCGATAAAAGTCTACGTAGGAAATGTAAACCATGGCCAATATTGACCCAAGGGACATTCTTGGTAGAGGACCACTAATCAATATTACATATTAAAAATGAAAGCTCTGTGCCTTATGGTTCTGGAAAGGAAGATTTTCAAGAATTTTCAATACTAAATCTATTTGTAGCTCCTGCGACCTATGTATGTCACAGGCCATAACCATTTCTTTGACAGAGGACCACCCTAGAAACATTCCTGTCAAATTTGGCCAAGCGGTTTAGAAGGAGATGTCGTTTGAATGGAAAGTTAACAGACTGACGCACACAATGACGCACACATCCACGCACACATACTTGACGAACATCTCGCCATGACATAAGATCTGGCCTTTAGCCGGTAGAGCTAAATATTAAGGGAAGACAAAATGAATCTATACAGTAACGGTATGGAAGAGCGAACAACACTGGATTGCATAACATTTCAACATTATGAGAAACTGTATTACACAACGGTTTCACAACTAATAAACTGTCAACAGAAATATCAAAGACTTCAATAAGTTGACATGACCACTATGCACTTAAACTTTGGTTTTACAGTTTGTTTGCAATAAGGATCTCCCCCGCAGGTATTACTCTAAATATGCTTTGAACTTTTTTATTGTTGGCACGGAATTCCACAATACTAGGTTGATTTGTGGTAAGTTCCTGAAAACTGAATACAGGTATGACAAGGAACTATATTCTCGGCTCTGTCGTCAGAACGCCTCGACTCACAACATAATATATACAGTAAAACCTCACGTTAATACCACCTTAAAATTAATACGACCTCATTACTAAGACCGCATTTTCATGAACCAGTTTCATCTTCTTACGCATATAATCTAAATAATTAGAAAACCTTGCATCTGAATACGACTTTTTTCCGACCCAATGGTGTTCTTAATATTGAGGTTTCACAAACAAATTTTATTGAATCTTAAATGTTTAAATTTCACTGCAAATTTTGTTAAATTATCGTGCCCGAGCCATAGCTATCTATGTCACCAGATCCCATACAGAAACATCAAATGGTCAATTGTTACCATTAAATGACAGCTTTTACAACAGTTTGTTGTCTTATCTCATCATTTATCTTGTTTTCAATCTTAGTGACCATTTCCTTTGTCTCAGCAACAATACAGCAATAATGAGATGTTGGCCATGGCAGTTCCCTTATCAAACACTCGTCGTGTGCATTGGCTGCTTTTTGTCTCCGAGTTACACTTTCATCAAATGCCTGCAATTGAAAACTCCCATAATAGCATTAAAAAAAAATATGTGCATTATCTATTTTACGATTGATCAAATATGACTCATGTGTGAATCGTTTGCATGAAGTCATTCTTAATAGATTTAAACCTTTTCTAAATAGTTAGAACATGTACTGTTGCGTTTTGTAGGCCACACATAACATCCCTATTTCTCCAGAACACAATTTTTTCTCTTCAACTAAGAAAACAAATGATACAAGTGCAATTATACATATACAAATGTTGTTACAACTTGCTAGGTACACAAGGCTTCAAGATTTTCGAAAGCAAACAAAAATCGTTCTATCGTTTCGAGGAGATAACGATAACCTCAATGTGAATATATAACGACAACACGTTAATTATATGTCGTGTTTCATTGAATGTATACGTTTAAAACACAGTTGTTTGAATATGTAACAAAAAATCAACCTTTTTCTTGTCCTCCTGCAGACAAACAATGTAAACACTCTCAAGCCCTCTACCAGCTCTACCAGGACCGTTGATAAAATTGATAATGACATCCAGCATAGTTTCAACCACTAATCCCACCGGGTATTTATGGACACCCGCACACAATACGGGTATAGCAATGCTTCTGTACCCTTCGGCTAAAGTATTCGACAAACAATCGTGAACGACGTCTTTCAGTAGCTGTAACAAATAAATAACACATGTTGACAAATTAATACACTAACAAACGTTCAAAGTACTCCACTGACATATGTAGCAAAGAAAAATGAATATGTAAAATCGAGTGTGACCGCCTTTACCTGGATAAAAGCTCGCTACTGCTCATTGACATAATGAAATTACGAATACAATTCTAGGGAATATTTGCCCATTGTGTTAACATCTTCAGTTATCTGTTCTGGTGTTGATTAACTCATCTATGGGCACGATATGGGATAGTATCACTGATAAACGTCTTCGTAACAAATGACAGTCACACTGGATAATGACCGATTCTGTTAATACGTAAATTTAAATTTCTGTGTGATGTTATATAATTGGGTAAACAATGAATTGTCTTTATTTTGTGCAGAAATTTTGTTGAGGCATTAGACATATTGAACGTTCTGTTTGTAAAAATTATATTTGATATATTCATATTTAATTGCAATATACTAAATATGTCACCGGAGTACGTTTGTAAGTGTCTTTATAACTATTATCTGATATACCAACCAACAGAGAGAAGCAGAATGGTAGGCAGGTAGGCATTTAGTCAAGCACGCCTTCGGTTGCAGGCAGGGCGTAAAGACATTCATGAAAAACTAGATGAACTGATTGGCTTATAATCAATTACAGTAAAACCTAAACTAAAGACTACCTCAATAATATGACCACCTCAAAACTAAGAACAATTTTCAAGTCCATTTTCACTGTTTTACTCTTTGTTCAACCTCCATATTAAGACCACCTCAATAAGAAGACCAGCTTTCAAAGGACACAAAGGTGGTCTTATTATTGAGGTTTTACTGTACGTGGCTACCAATTATTCACCTTTTGACTGTCGTACTTCTTGTCATTATCATATTTTTGCAGAAAAGCATGCAGTATCTTCTTACAGGGCAACTTTCCAGAATCTCCCATGATGACTTTCCCAACTGGTATTGGTTTAGGAGTGTCAATGAAACAAGATTTTGCTTCAGCTCCAGCATTTTTCAATATAGACAGCGAAATAGATTTTTCATTATCAACATCAATGTTTGGTCCAGCAGAATTGACGATGACATCAACCTGAAGCAAAAGGAAACCTTAACATGACAAAGGCAACTGAAGCAGGTACGCGATATGTTGCTACCAAAATAACACATAAAACACTCATGTGGCCTCGTACATTACACAAAAAAACTATAATACATGGCTATGCCTTAATATAATTACAAAACTATTAAACATTACTTTTATGGTTAACATGTATGTATAAATTCCGATCAATAATGTTGATACCTTTTTTTGTTCGATGCGACCCATTTCTATTTTGATATCAACTCCCTTCTTCACTTGCAGAATATGTGGCATTTGTGTGTATTCTGATAAGCATTTCAGTGCTGGAACATTTTGTTCCTTTCCTATCCATAGATTTTCGACAAGCACATTTTGTAGTCTCCTTTTCCATTGTCCAATATCTTCCTTGGTACCTTTCAGAATAATAACTTCATCTGAGAGAATTTTACTGAACGGGAGATCTTCGTACTTTTTGACGATTTTCTTCAGCGTATTTTTCAAAAAGAAACACCAATGTACTCCTTCTCCACTCAGTGTTGATTCAGTGCCTGCTGTATCAGCGATTGACTTCATTATTTTCCTTTGAAGAGCTTGCTTGGTTTTAATAACTGTTACAGGAATGGGGTTTGCACCTCTTGGCATCCTTGCTATCATTTCCCATAAAGACCGATACAAAACTAGGTCAAACTCGTCACGTATTGTTGCAAGTCGACCACTTACCAAATCAGTAGCTAATTCTACATGCCGTTTTGATCTACCAACAACAATGACGTTTTCTTCAACCACTTTCCATACTACTGTCCAGTTCTTCTTCAGCATAAATGAAATAATTGTATCGACAAAAGTTTTGTCTTTCAACAGTGAAATAATATACATATCCAGCTGTCGGATTTCACAAGAATAAGTTTGAATTTTCCTAGTCACTAAGTGTATATATGCTTGCACATCTTCTTCAAATCCGTTAACTGTCAGTTTATCATCCTTTAAATCCACACTTGTTCCACTACAAGAAAGATCACTTACCAGTACATCTAGTTTCATTTTGTCTTGTTCACTTAGATCTAAGACTTTGCATACAACACTTCCGTCTGTAACAACTTTAATATGTTCATCAACAATTCTGGTGTCTTCTCCACGTTTAGATTGTATCACAAATGCAATAGAGCTATCTTGGTCAACTTTGTACATTCTAATGCTTGGGTGTTTGTGGGAGACATGGCTGAAGTGTTTGACTGCATAGAAGTAATTGTCCCTAGTTATTTCTACCAGTTTGACATTCAATTCATCCGATAATGATTTTATAATGTACACCATTTTCTCTTTGAAGTCATCGGCGTCTTTGACTGTCTCTGTGTCCGCGTCTAAACTTATGATGATATAATCCCGATTGCTGGTAAGGTCAACTTTAGCTGCACACATGGCATTGTCTTGCAGCTTATGTTCAAGAAATGTCAGAGAGTTTCCGTTCTTTACGTCTATGGACGTGACTGCAGCATACTCAAGCATCAATACCTCTGCTTTTTCAAGTGTGAGTTCCGACTCCTGAGGAAGACAAAATATGTTTGGAAGTCAGTGTGGCTAGTATCTTTCATTCGAAACTAGTTGTGCGCACAACATACATAGAATGTTCGGACTGGGCGAAGTTCATTGATTTTATGCTGTTATATCTTTCATATCAAAGACCTGTTATTTAGGTCTTTGGTTTTGCCTACCAAAATGGCGGAAAGTTAAGAACAAGGGAGGTAAATATTGTAGATGTAGGAACTAAGTATTAGTAAAAAATAATTTCCTTAACACATTTATTATCACTGGTTTTTATTATACTGAAAGTTAATTTGTGGCTGCTTTGCAGTACGTGCGTGTAATGATATTTTACTACATGTATATTACTTTTATCTACGCTCTGTGAAAAATCAGCATGACTTGGATGTTATAGAAGTATGAAAGATGAAAATGTAACTTTAATCGGCTTGCCTCGCATTCAACTGATGGTGATCGTTTATATATCAGTTTGACTATATTCCTCGAATGTGGAAGTTCTTCGGATGATGCCCCATATGATGCCCCATACCCAAATAAATCTGAACTACATATACTCTCCATGCTGTAATATATCTGAAAACGAACAGTAATACATTGTACTCAATTATATTGAGATTACAATATGATCTTGATACAAAGCACAATCGATATTGACGTCGATGCTATATATTATATTATGTGGTACGTTTAGATATCGATCTGTAGATAATACCTTGATCTTATAAATCACATGAACAACACACTGAATTTTACACTGGTTATACTCGTAAACAAGGGAATAAATAGGCGCTAACATTTCAAATCCGACTATCGTCCGCCAATACTATGGGAGTGTTTCTTTTGATAGCAGCAAAGATATGTATGCATTCAATCAATAAAAATAATCTAATTGCATGATGATTATTATGTACATTTTCATATGAATCATCCATATTATATCAAAATATTCAAGCAAATCAGCTCAGTGTTCAGTAAAAGCTCTTCGAATCACGGTTGCCTCGCTAGCAACCAAGCTGGACTAACAGTTACATAATCTTTGCACACATCTGAAAGTTTCTGATCGATTGCAAACGTTATAGGCCAAGAGGATTTTGCCTAAACTCTTCAAACGTTTAGAGAAGTTTATCGCTGTTGAACACGGGACAGTTGCATGATGACGTGTTGTGTAGTCACATGGCCGAGCCACGCCCTTTACCTGATCACTAGGTCTTGATTCTCCAACAAAACTACTTGTAGAGGGGTAAGGTGTAAGTAACGTCCAACTTTGGTCCCTATCACTGTAGTCTCGTGCTAAAATGTTAATATTTATGTATAATACATGACGTATATGATGTACATGTATATAATATACACATCATAATACTACTCATCAACGGGATGCACTGAAAATGGCACGCAACATATGTATATACAATGTACATAGGTAATACATGTACTCAACACTGAAGCTTTTTTGTCCTGAGATATATATGAAGAGGTTTTGGTTCATGTACATATGTTCTTCTTCATTTTTGGCATAACATTACTGATATCCAGCTACAACTTGAATGACAACACCGAAAATGATTGGTTTACAATACAGCGTCTGTTCAGTACAAAATGACAATTCCACAACCCCCATTGAAAGTTCCTGTATCTACAACGTCCAGGAACAATACATTTAGAAACATTTAGAAACAAAACATTGATAAATAACCAAAATACATAATACTTGGTTTTCAGAGAACAATAAATATAACCATACGCTTCTGATAAAACGTTGTTTGTTGATATTATTTATAGAACATTACAAAAATAGTCGTTTATCCTAAACGAAATTTGTATTTGTTTGATTTTGGCTAACATGATTTTTGCGCAGCAGGATTAAGTCAATTAAGGTTCATCAATATGGCAGAAGTATGGTGGCATATTACTGCCACCAGTTAGCATGATAGCCTGTTTCTAGTTTTATGATATTTATCTTACCGAAAATGTATCACGAATATTAACTAGATAGCTAGATAATTATCGTAATAATTAAGTGGTTAACACGAAACAATTCGCGATCGCTATCATGGTAACTGGTGGCAGTAATATGCCAACATACAGAAGCACTTAAGTTTGAAAGTGTTTAAAATGCTAATTGACCTATACTCGTAATGTAATATATAAACAAATGTCTTACTTACTAATGATGCTAACAATTTATTTAGTTCGTTCCTCCTCAAACTCACGGACATATAAGTTTATAAGTACGTGTCAAAACTTAAATATAATTTCACATCTTCAATAATAGAAACAACTGATTTAATTTGTTCCGTGATTGAATATGGGATTATCAACCTATTAAATAACATTGGTACGTCTAAACTGGTAAAATATACGCGTATTTGAAATCGAAAGTAGGAAAAAAACATTTTAATATACGTTTTATTTATTTATGTGGAAAACCAAACTAATTGTTCAACTTTTTCAACCCGCCATTGTCTGAGATCTGTAACTAAACCATGTTTTAATATTGTACTATTTCACTCGTTTTTTTTAAATTTCAAAAATGTGTAATGATAATAATAATTCCTGTAACAGCATTGCCACATTTTTAGACGGAGCTCGGGTATACATTTGCCAAACGCACTTCTTGTAGTGGGTAAATGTTTCCTTACAAAGTCAAAATAAATCTTACAATATGTCTCTATAAAACCCAGAGTTTATCAACCTACCGTACTCTACTTTCGTTTTCGATAAGTAATTCAGTGCGTAAAATGTTAATAAACAGAACACTTTAATAACATAACTAAGTTTTTGTTTAAACTAAATTGTTATCGTTAAGGTCCATCATTACACAAAGAAGTTTTACCTGCCATGTCTGAAAATCATTCGAGTTCATGTATCCTTAGATCTACATACCGTTGCAGTATTCAGTTCACCACGGAAATACCGGTAGCCTGGAATCCTGGCCAAACCTCCTATTGCAATGCGTCGGTAAGGCCAGGCGTAATAGAATCCACGTGACTATGTTTCAGTGCTGATCAGGAATGAAGTTTATCACGTGATCAAGATACGGGATAAAGAAAATGCGCGCGCATAAGGTAATCTTGTCCAATCAGATAATCGAAGTGATTGTATTCCGCCTGGCTATACTGACAGCGTTAGCAATCAGTGAGCCATGACCCCAGGCTAAAATACCGGTCGCTATAGTTACGTCACGTGATGAAAAGTAAGTAGATGGCGCGCTGTATTCGCCATCATAAACTCTCGGTTTTGCACAGTCGAAAATATAAAAAATATATATTCACGCGTGCGTGTAAATTTAAGGCACTATTCAAGTCTCCGAGTTATTCATTTATGCCGTATACACTCATCTATGGACATTCGTACATTGCAACTCGTATTGAATTATGTACGACTAATTAAGTTATGAATATAGTATAATTACAGTTGTACATGTATTCTAATCATAGCAACACATATACTAGGCGTATAGTACATGTGAAAATATATATCGTGAAATGAATTCATATTTAACACTATAAAACTAAGATGCAGTTTCGAACTGTTGTTCATTCACACAGTTAACATGTCAAGATCGATGTATGCATGCACACTCCTGCGCGTCATTGGAACAACAACATTTTGTTATGCGTTGAAAATTTACCAATGGTTCTCCCGTTGTCGCGCCAATGAATCCAAAATTGACGTGAACGGTGAGTGTGGTCTTATTGTTTTCCCTTTTAGAGGTTTATACGTGTAAAATTAAAACAATCGGGGAATGTAGTTCCACATAGGATTGCTATGCCTTATGTAAAAGTTGGGAACAAATACCAAAACCCGATCTAGAACTTTCGTAACTTGTTCCAATGAGACGCAGGCGTGATGTATGTAACATGATACCGAGGAGCAAAAACAAGAATGTATGCCCATATAAAAATGGTTGAACAAAGAAACATTACAAAAACTCAACTATATCGAGACTGCTTGTAGGCAGTAACGATAATGTACAAAAGATGAGGGAAATGAATCAGAGACGAGGTATAAATGACTTCCGGTGCATTATCCTCCGCCAAGTTGTCATGGAAAGCATGCGCCTAACCCCCGCGGTTCGAACCTTCGACCTCGTGATTGGCAATGCTCTAGATACACACTGTGTTCACATGTCAGTTTAATCACGTGAAACCGTTGTAAATTGTCCGAAATTTACCAGTCTACCAACAATAATTATCTATCTAGATTTATACAGAACTTTATGGTTAAGTATTACCTGATTGAAGGAGTCTAAATGCACATGTTTCATGAAATCCCAATGTAAATAACAACTTCCGCATGTAAAGATAATTTGCTATCATAAGTATATAAACGACTGTTATCATTTCAATTTTTGCACACTGCTGATTCAAAGCTGACAATGGGGGGAAGTCAGTTTTATCTCGAAAGATAAGTACATGTATACCACGGGAATGTTATTTTACCTACCGCTGTCTTGGTTTATTAAAGTTGTAAGAAAATCACTCACAGGATGTGGATGAAGACAACTTGAACGATATTTGTTTAAAACTCTAATAGATGGTTTTTTGTAATACTTGGTTTTCCAGGGAGCATTTTAAAGGTCACTTCAATAATAAGACCACCTCAAAATTAAGAACACCATTTTCAACTCCATTTTCATTGATTTGCTCTTTATTCAACCTCATTATGATGACCACATCAATATAAAGACCAGTTTTCAAGGGTCCCAAATGTGGTCTTATTATTGAAGGTCTACTGTATATATGTTTCACGGTTTCTACAACATGACATAGTTTGAGGTATACGTGTAAATATATGTGGCGTTTTTATTTTATGCAAGCCAATTTTTATTGTTAGTTATTATTCCTTAATGGTATTGTGCTCGAATATTTATCTGGCACGCGTGAATTTCCCGAGTCACACATCTGTCACTAATAGTCTATCAATGTTTTACATTTTTATTTATCTACGTAAGCTATTTATAATGTACACATACACTAAGTGTATTACACTATAGCAGTGACGAAGGGAGAGAACTCGCGACAATCTCCTTAGTTTTTGCATGGGAGTGCGAGTTCTTACTACTACACCACTGTGTCTCCGGTTTTTATAATACAACCATCACCTTAGATAACGAGAACATGAAGAATAAAGAGTACCAAATGTTAGTATTGACCTGGCACTATAATGTAGATTCATTTTCAAGTTCCTATTCAATCATTCGTGTTAAATGCTTACCATTTCATCTGCTACTTATTTTCAACCATAACTTTGTGACTGGTTCCTACTATACTGGTTCTGCGAGTTTCATTGTTATACTGTTGACTTTGTGTCTGGTTCCTACTCTACTGGTTCTGCGAGTTTCATTGTTATATTGCTGACTTTGTGACTGGTTCCTACTCTACTGGTTCTGCGAGTTTCATTGTTATATTGCTGACTTTGTGTCTGGTTCCTACTCTACTGGTTCTGCGAGTTTCATTGTTATATTGCTGACTTTGTGTCTGGTTCCTGCTCTACTGGTTCTGCGAGTTTCATTGTTATATTGCTGACGTTGTGTCTGGTTCCTACTCTACTGGTTCTGCGAGTTTCATTGTTATATTGCTGACTTTGTGTCTGGTTCCTACTCTACTGGTTCTGCGAGTTTCATTGTTATATTGCTGACTTTGTGACTGGTTCCTACTATACTGGTTCTGCGAGTTTCATTGTTATACTGTTGACTTTGTGTCTGGTTCCTACTCTACTGGTTCTGCGAGTTTCATTGTTATATTGCTGACTTTGTGACTGGTTCCTACTATACTGGTTCTGCGAGTTTCATTGTTATACTGTTGACTTTGTGTCACTGTTATTAAATTTGATTATCAAATAGACCTGGGATTATTATAGATGTATCCACTACATAATATCGCTGGTCATGAATTGGTGGCGTGTCAAATGTATTACGTGTGGCCTTCCAAATCCCCATCACAATAATATGCATTTTATAATATACTGTTGCCACAATTTACGTACAGCACAAGTTGCACAACCAATATAGTACAATACGACGTGTGTTTTGCAATTTATGTATTCTCAATAATTCTAAAAAGATAACAGTATAATTATATCTAGTAATTAAGCAGGGTAGATGTTAAATTAAAAATCCAACTGCAGATGCCGTGGTCTGTTTCATATACATTAGCTGTATCTAGTGTGGAGGCCAATAGCAGACTAGCTGTATCTATCGTGGAGGCCTATATTAGACCAGCTGTATCTAGTGTGGAGGCCTATGTTAGACTAGCTGTATCTAGTGTGGAGGCCAATATTAGACTATCACATGAATTGCATTTATAATATTACTTGATCAGCCCTTATATTCAATTTGTATTTAATCATTCACAAATATTAAACCAATAAAAAAATTAATTAGGCGTAAAAAAATATGTTTGTTTCACGTTTCCCGACCTACCGCATTTTTGCCCCGGCCCTAGAACATGTTTTCGTGAGTTATCATTTTTTTCTTTTGGGTAAAATTTCTCTGCGATTTTTTCTTTAGGTTCATATTTCAGCTATTTGTCTTTATTTAAATCTATGTTTTATTTGCTTCCTTTGAAAATAATCTCAAAACAAAATTTCAACCCTACCTACCCTATTTTTTTAGGGCAGGAAAACCTGAAACAAACATTATATCTAAGGCCTTAATGATATACAAAGACACAGGTAGAATCCTAACAAAGCTCGCGCTTTTTTACTGTAAATCCATTGTCAGCTATGTTGGTCACATCAAGAATAAATCCAGTATAAATGTACATAGCTTTCTGCATCAGGTAAACTATTGGAATTAAAGAATCTCTGAAAGTTGTTCAACTAATGTTGCAGAAGACAAACATTGAAATCCAATATAATCAAAAAGTGTCGGATGTTTACTGCACTAAGATAAACATAGCTCCCCCCAAAGCTGAAGCAGTTTCATCCAGTAATCAAGTAAACCACAGTCTGAAACATTACAAAGCACAAGAAAAAACGTAAGTCGATCATGGTTTTATATTGCTTTAATATATTTGTCTGACATTGTTGTTTAAACAGTACAACAATAACATGGCAATATTTATATACAATTATCCAATTCAATTACAATGCAAGGTAATACCGCTCAACAGACATATAAAATTTTCTAGACAAATTAAATAAATGGAATCAACATGATGTTGGAGTGTTGCAGAATTAGCATATCAGCAAGACAGAATTAGTCATAGAAAGATTTTAAAGTCCTAACAGATGTTTGAGTTTGGAGAGCAAGAAATTTGGCACAAACTGAAAATATCTGGAAGTGAACTGAACGTGTTTTATGAACAATAGCTGTTCGTATGAAGAGAATACATGTATAAAAGTGAAAATGTATTTAAATGCTGAAAAACTTTAGTATTTATGTTGCAAATGACAAAAACACACTGCAACTAAGTATATTGGCAAAACATTCATAGACAAGTGTTTTTTTCTTAACATAGTGTACATGCGTCTTTTTTATCCAACATTTTCTAACTCAGGCAAGTAATATCACAATCACAAAATAAAACAAGTCTGACAAAACCATCTTACCCCAAGTTTGGACAAGTAAAAATTAATTCTGCCATGCACAAAGTCTCCTTGTTTACATTAAAACACTAAGCCAGCCATTATGGTATTTTCCAGCTTTTCCTTATTGCTCCCATACAGCAGCAGCGAGGTGTAGACACCACCCATCGACTAGACCCACTAATGCTGATACATAACTTATCTGTCCTAATATTGAATGCACGCATTCCAGCTTTGTTCCAATGTGTTCCAACATGAAGGAGGGTTCCACCATAAACAGTAATATCCAATTCAATAATTAACATTAATCAAATTTCATTGCTGAAGAAATCATATGTTAAGGAACATTATGGATTCAGTTTAGAAGCACAAAAAAATGTCAAATTACAATATTGGCAAGACATACACAGAATTGTCATCACAGAAGAGACAGGGAATAGAAGAACACCATTTCAACATGCATACTTAAAACCAGATAACACAGTCTGGTTTAAAGATAGTTATTATTTTTGTTACTATCGTATAACAGCACAAGGTCATATATTCGGAACTCAATCTACTATTCATCACAATAAGGCCAATAAATTATTAGCTTGACCATATGAACGAAAGATGAAAAAATACATTCCAGTCAATAAACTATCACAGATATGATAATAGTATTGTTACATAAAAGGTATTGCAAATTCTTTTAATTGTATTGGGTGCATTAAGACTAGTAACATCTGACAAGGTATGCATAATAATTGCATGTTCCCTCAGAATGCGAATTTCATTAGCTTTTTTTGAAGAGTGGCATTTGTTTCATTGATTAAAAGCGGTTGCTATGGTGACTGGTGATGATTTGATTTCAGGTGGGACTTGATGAATGATATTTGATAATCTCCAGTCTGACATAAAGCGAGACTATAGAAAATGTCTATGCATGAAGCAACGTTTTCCATGAGAAAGTCTATAGAGGTAAATTTCTGTACAAGCATGGTCCCTACAAATGAACTACTATGAACAGTACAGCACGATACACAGAAGGCAGACAGGGTAAACAGTTTTCACACGTTTAACATTACATAATCACACTTTACAGGAATTATTTAGCATTTTTCTAGGTTTATTTATAAAAACATTAATTAAACTTCAAAATACAAAGAACATTTGAGAATTTTTCAGTAACTTATTTAGGTGTATCTTAAGACACGACATACGATCAGAGTACAAGATGTGGAATGGTGAAAGTAAGGGGGAGACACTCAATATAAACCAACTGTAGCACAATATATGCTTACAGTAATACATACAACAACATGTCCCATACAATTCACAAAATACATGATCAAAATATTGTTGCGATGAAATGAATTGATATTTAAATGAAACATTCAGAAGCCCTTTCATAGTATCATTTTGTTCATGAACAGATATACTTTGTAAGTATACACACTTTTACATGAGTACAAAGAAAACATCACCACACAAGTGTGTCAACAATACAGAAACTAATTGCACCAAATTGAAATAATTAGCACTTACTAAAGTTAGAATGGCCATAGTAACAAAGTCAAAAATGTGTAGCAAATCAACACCATGCATGTAAGCTACACTTAAACTTACAAAATAAACACAGGTTGTTATGACAAATAGCACTAGAAGTTTGTAAATTACTACATATTAAGGTTTCAGATGACAAGCCATTTTTCCTAAACAATTACCAATCCCTTAAAGACAGTATGACATAACTTTAAAGCTATGACTTTCCAAACAGAATGTTTGACATTAACACAATAGTATATTAAGTAACATCAAAGGCCTGTGCTCTGCAATCTATGAATTAAGACATTGTTACGAAATTCCACAATACTGAATACAGTATTTCAGTGTTTTAGTCTTCCCCAATGACAAAACATGAAAGCAAAGATCATACGATCCAACCTGAGACAGAACTAACATTAATCCCACAACACATTTCAATCATTGCACGTATTTGCAGTTTAAGGAAATGACACAATAAAGTTTAATACAGCACTTCTAAGTAAGCATAATTTCTAATTTAAAAAAATGCACAAATTACACCCAAATGAAAAAAAAATCTATTCAAACACTGTATTTAAGATTTAAAACTTGCAAAGACAGAAAGCTACAAAAAGCTCATTTGACCCAAGTATTAGTTACATACAGACAATTAGATAAACCAGTTACATGTTATTTGGTCTAGTACAAGTTATATTTACCAAGAACTTGTTTAAAACAAGTCACAGAGTAACTGACCGCAAATTATTTTCATTTTGCAACTCAGTACATGAACAATTTTTTGACAAACATGATGACGGAATTTATATTCCCACATGATATGCTATATATCTGTAACCATAGAAGTTCTTAGTATGAAGCATTTCGGCTCTCGATCAAGTCTATAATTCTCTTGCTACTATGACAACACTTAGATTCTGTGTTACAGTTTATTGACACAGAATACAGCACACTTCTAACATCATGAACACAACTCGACCAGCATTAACTGCCTATTTCATAATTCAACAGTCCAAGTCACCACAGGGGATGTACAACACACAGTTGTTTATCCCTGTATATAACATATCCGTTCAATAGTTCCAAGTTAACCCTTAATTCCTGTTATCTAGTCTTTTGATGAGAATAAATACAGATTATTGGTAGCTGCTACTGCTAGTATATTCTCCTGTGGATGCCAAGCTGAATGAAGAATTTTCCTATTGAAATCCAAGCAATCTACACTAATCTCTTCTTTCTTCCGCTTTCCACCGCTACAAACTTTGCGTGGTTTTAAGACAGTTTTTGGCTTCATATTCTCTCGACTGGCTTCCAGGGTAACATCACGCTTTGAATCACGATCAAACATACGAAAGAAGTTGTTGTAGGAACCAGTCATTATATGCCTGTTAATGTATAAATATTTATATTTTAGCACTAAAATTGTACATTTGTGTATACATTTAAGGAAGATGAATTTTTCAAAAACTTAAAACAGTGAATGAAAACATTCTCATGAAAAAAAAATTGTAGACAGAATGTGAAATGAGCAACAGAAAAACAAGTCTCTTCTAATATACATATTCAACTTTTAAATATGAAAATGCATATCAATATATTCAGCTATTGATTCAGTGAAGGAACATGTATACAACTTATATATTAACATGATAATTATCATACAGTATCAAGAGACTGGAGCAATATTTGGACCCTTTATTATATGCTAATTAACGATAAGAAACACAACCTACCTATCATTACCACTCCAAGCACATTCAAACTTGTCAAATATACAATCATTTTCGTATAATGAACACAGTTTACTTCTTAGGAACTCGTGGACTTGGAACGTTTCGATCGGCTTCGAGTCCATATGAAGGTCCCAGACTTTTACAGACAGATAATCCCGTGTAACCATATAACGACCATTATGACTAAATTTCACATCCGATATACTAGATATAATCTCTGAGAAAAAGCTCCTATTTGTGGGATCCTCGGGTTCTTCAAACACTGAAACATGGACAAAAGTTGTTAATTATTTAATGCAATTAGTAAAATATGAGACAATATATCTACACAAGATTGATATGTTATTATGTATCAATTGGTTTATATATATATAGGGGTTTCCCACTAATCCTGTGGTACAAACAACAAAATGTACTGTTACAATCATGCTTGAATCTCAATAAAAACAAAGATAGGATTTAACATGCGACTTCAATCCATTCAATTAATCTAAAATTAATTTTCTTTGTACCACTGGTAAAATTAGAAAATTCCAGATTTCATCTATCAAATGAATCTGACACACTAAGCCCGTCTGTGTGAGATTCCTATTTGTATTGTATACAACATGGAAAGTATACAACAATCATGTACATTAAAACACACAATCACAGTGATGTCTGACATTAGTTTCCATTAATTATACATATACAGAAAAGAATTACTGGCTTTAAAGATTATCTTTGTCTGCAGGTAACGGGGCATGATGACAAAGCAGTCCATCTTGCACGAAGCCTACACTTTCCTCTCCCTGTAGCTATCATTGCACACAAACAAGTAATATCTGTGCACACAAGTGTCTTACAGGGTATTTTTAAAATTCAAACATACAACTGAATTGAGAAGCTAACAACAATTATAAGAACACATTATCATGTCTGCAGGTAACGGGGCATGATGACAAAGCAGTCCACCTTGCACGAAGCCTACACTTTCCTCTCCCTGTAGCTATCATTGCACACAAACAAGTAATATCTGTGCACACAAGTGTCTTACAGGGTATTTTTAAAATTCAAACATACAACTGAATTGAGAAGTTAACACAATTAAAAGAACATAATTTCATGTCTGAAGGTAACGGGGCATGATGACAAAGCAGTCCATCTTGCACGAAGCCTACACTTTCCTCTCCCTGTAGCTATCATTGCACACAAACAAGTAATATCTGTGCACACAAGTGTCTTAACAGGGTATTTTTAAAATTCAAAGATTTTCAATCATACAACTGAATTGCGAAAGATTATAAGAACATATCATGTCTGAAGGTAACGGGGCATGATGACAAAGCAGTCCATCTTGCACGAAGCCTACACTTTCCTCTCCCTGTAGCTATCATTGCACACAAACAAGTAATATCTGTGCACACAAGTGTCTTAACAGGGTATTTTTAAAATTCAAAGATTTTCAATCATACAACTGAATTGAGAAGCTAACAACAATTATAAGAACACATTATCATGTCTGCAGGTAACGGGGCATGATGACAAAGCAGTCCACCTTGCACGAAGCCTACACTTTCCTCTCCCTGTAGCTATCATTGCACACAAACAAGTAATATCTGTGCACACAAGTGTCTTAACAGGGTATTTTTAAAATTCAATCATACAACTGAATTGAGAAGCTAACAACAATTATAAGAACACATTATCGTGTCTGCAGGTAACGGGGCATGATGACAAAGCAGTCCATCTTGCACGAAGCCTACACTTTCCTCTCCCTGTAGCTATCATTGCACACAAACAAGTAATATCTGTGCACACAAGTGTCTTAACAGGGTATTTTTAAAATTCAAAGATTTTCTATCATACAACTGAATTGCGAAGATTATAAGAACATATTATCATGTCTGAAGGTAACGGGGCATGATGACAAAGCAGTCCATCTTGCACGAAGCCTACACTTTCCTCTCCCTGTAGCTATCATTGCACACAAACAAGTAATATCTGTGCACACAAGTGTCTTACCGGGTATTTTTGTTTACATTAGCTGTATAACACTACTGACAGCATTATATTTCATGAGATTTGTAAGAAAATACCAAATATGCTAAACATGGAAAGATTACGAAATAAATGAACTCGCTTATTTAATTATAAAAATCTAGTACTACTGGTAAAGATACTATAAATATTCCTGCCAACTCTGGTCTAATGGTTGTCTAATCAAATGTCATAAACAGGTTCCACAAGTATAATATTAAATGTTAAAAATGTTTGAAGTTAACGGGGCAAAATAACAAAACTGTCTATCTTGCACGAAGCCTTTACTTTACTTTCCCTGTTGTTATCTTTGTACACAAACAATAAATGTCAGCGACTAAGTGTCTAAACAGGTTTCAACAACGAAACAGTAACTTCGTCTTGTCACAGAATCAACAAGCAGATGCATTTCATGAATTCATGTACATATGTTAGAAGTTTTCAACAATCTCTAAATAGTGTTTTACAAATTCAAAAGATTTCCAATTATACAATTGAATTAAGAAGTTACCAACGATTACAAGAACATATTATCATGTCTGCAGGTAACGGGGCATGATAACAAAACTGTCTATCTTGCACGAAGCCTACACTTTACTTTTCCTGTTGTTATCTTTGTACACAAACAATGAATGTCAGCGACTAAGTGTCAAAACAGGTTTCAACAACATGACAGTAACTTCATCTTGTCACAGAATCAACAGATGTTGAAGCAGTTGCATTTCATGAATTCATGTACATATGTTAGAAGAGTTTTCAACAATCTCTAAATAGCATTTTACAAATTCAAAAGATTTTCAATCTGACAACTGAATTGAGAAGTTACCACAATTAAAAGAACATAATTTCATGTCTGCAGGTAACGGGGCATGATGACAAAGCAATCCATCTTGCACGAAGCCTACACTTTCCTCTCCCTGTAGCTATCATTGCACACAAACAAGTAATATCTGTGCACACAAGTGTCTTAACAGGGTATTTTAAATATTCAAAGATTTTCAATCATACAACTGAATTGCGAAGATTATAAGAACATATTATCATGTCTGAAGGTAACGGGGCATGATGACAAAGCAGTCCATCTTGCACGAAGCCTACACTTTCCTCTCCCTGTAGCTATCATTGCACACAAACAAGTAATATCTGTGCACACAAGTGTCTTAACAGGGTATTTTTGTTTACATTAGCTGTATAACATTACCGACAGCATCATGTTTCATGAGATTTGTAAGCAAATACCAAGTACGTTAAGCATGGAAAGATAATGAAATAAATGAACCCGCTTTTTTAATTAAAAAAATTTGTTTTCACCTAAAAGTTACTACTGGTAAAGAAACTATAAATACTTTATTCCTGCCAACTCTTGTCACATGGTTTCCCAATCACACCCATAAACAGGTTCCCCAATACAATATCAAATGTTACAATTGTTTGAAGTTAACGGGGCAAAATAACAAAACTGTCCTATCTTGCACGAAGCCTTCACTTTACTTTTCCTGTTGTTATCTTTGCACACAAACAAATAATGTTTGTGGCTAAGTGTCTAAACAGGATATGATCTTTAAAATTTAATAAGGCAACAAGAACTGATGTTACAATTATCACTGAATCAGTGGACTGGGATATTTTTGACACAGTCATGTATGTAGGTAACGGGGCAAAATGACAAACATGTCCATCTTGCACGAAGCCAACACTTTATTGTTCCTGTTGTAATCATTGTACTCAGACAAATACAAGTCTGTGAACACAAGTGTCTGAACAGGGTCTGTGATGTTAGAGACTCCAGTTTGATAATTATTTCATTTTGTAATGAGGCTTATGTTGGGAATTGGTTATCACCGCTCAACAAATATTTTATGAACTTATTCTTTGACTTAAGGTAACTCAAACCTGTTCATATTTGTAACAAACTGGTGCTACAACTTCCTTGTTTTTTATGTATACATAATGTATATTGAGATTACTTTAACAATTATAACAGCCTTCTCAGCTGGAGAGCGGACACTGGAAAAATGTTGCGTTACATGTTTAAGTAATCTGAAGTTTGCTACCATTACCGCTCGACCTTCAGAGTAACATTTACTAGCAGTGATTTTTTTGTTAATTTTACTGCCGAATATAGGCTGTTTCCCATTATCAAAGTGTCCATTTTTCAAATTCTTAAATTTTCTACCTCTGACTAAATGTCTTTTTATCAAGTCAGGTTTATGTGTATTTAATCTAGTATAAAGAATATTTGCTCTTACAACACCAGCCACAGCTAAAAAGTTATTTTTATAAGCAAAACAACCATTACCTAATTTTCCAAAATTTGGGATTTATCACGCCTATTTCCCCCAATTGAAAAGGCACAGACAGTAAAATTATTCACAAAAAATCACCGACTAGTCAAGTGATGAACATTCACAATCAATATCTACTGCATGTACTTACATTTAGCGTGTTTGTCACACAATGCCTGTTCCCTCATATCACAGAGACGAATAGTGCCCTTACTACTACTGTATACAAACAAGTTACATTCCGTTGGATGGAATTCTGCCGCTGTTATCACTTCCGTCAATTCTTCCATGTTGGCTGGTTTGATATCTACTATATCTGTAACTAGGTTAAGGCTCATACTTAATTTAAAATACTGCATTATATAGCATACTGATAATCTAGCATTGAGATTTGAAGTTGGCACAATACTTATTATTCTTTATTATCTAAAATATATTGTTTACGTAGTTACACATTAAATTTGCAACAGTTCATGATCTATAAATCATAAATATTTCATAACACCGTAGATCAAAATTAACAGTCTTATCAGATGTATCAATTCCTCTAACAACAAGCGTAAGTCATTGTTCTAAATGCCACTATTTAGAACTACAAAAACTTCAGACAAAGGCCTAATAACATGTCTCATGGACAGTTTTTATGGTAAGTAACTCCAACTGACATTTGTTAAGACACAAATGAACACCAACAAACCAATCATAAAAGGATACTAAAGCTTTGATTAGTAACTTCCAAATGCCATAGATTGATACGTAAATCGTCAGCCGACAAATAGGTCTCCTGATCACTATTCACAGAGATTGAGTTAATATGATAAGTATGAGCATTGGCAAAGATGCGACGAGGACTGGCCTCAATAAGCAGCTCCATTGGTTTAAAACATGGTACCCGTAAGGAGGTTATGGATGTTGGATCCCGTAGAAGACCTGAATCATCCTTCAAGTTGTAACCTTCAGGTCGTTTATCACGTTCAGTCACCTTCCATAACTTAATAGTTTTATCTGAAAAGAATGTCATTCATTAGTCTATCATTGTTGACTTTTTCAAATTGAAACGTCGAAGCATCCAAATAGAACTGGCAGAATGTATCTAACTAGTTCATACTAAAGCCAGCAGTAATATATATTTATGTCCAATTTGCCTCTTGATATTTTTTCTCCGATGCATATTATCAAGTAAAAATCATTCATAATGTTACCAGATCACTGCAACAACACAATTTCATTTTTATTCACTGCATGTGACCTGTTGAACACACGAAAATCACTGCGTCCTTTAAATGTATAAGTGAAACTGCTGCCTAAATTTATGCTTGAATGTAGAAATAATGATTACTAGCAGGACATATAAACATGATGCTACAGATCTATGTATTATGACTTTACAGATCTGTCATATTTGTGTACGAACAAACAACACTTGAATCAGACATACCATTAGTAGATAAGAGAAAATTAGCAGGATTGCTTCTTTTCAGCCATCTAATCTTATTAATTTTCTCTTCAATTTCTAAACTTTTGAGATAATCAAACTCAGGTTCATGACTCTGGAATGTGCTGTAAACATTGTATTCCCCACGGGCACCTGTAAATTGTGGATTTCCCTGCAAGAAAAACAAACTATGATAAAGACAACTGCAAAATTATTAAGAAATTGATACAAAAAATTTGGATCCCATATTGATATGGATTTTGATACAATGGATAACACATACCAAAAGCTTATATGCAAGTCGTGTTACATGGTTCATACAGAACTTCACCAAAAAAAATTCAAGTACTTCAAGGATTTTCATGTACTTTTCCCCAATTTCAAGGACTGGAATAGTCGCAGCATCACTAGCGAAGAAGGGATCCAGTGTATTTTTCAAGTTTACGCCACGAGATGACCTTCATCGCAGCACAGATAAATTACTTTAAGAGTGCATAGAACCCATCGAGTACCATACATACTGTATTACTATAATATCGCCTACTCGGCTGTAGGTCCTGTTGAAGATAGCTCCGTCATTTTTTGGCCTTTTTTCTACATTGCTAGTTTTATGTTTTCATATTTGCAGAAGAAGAATTCATGAACAATTTATACTTTTTTTTCAAAATTCAAACACTATAGTTCAATGTGTTTTTGGCTGTTACAAGTTCAAGTAGTTTTCAAGGTGTAGGCATCAAATCCAAAGACTTTTGAAGATTTGTGCGAACCTTGTATTACTTCTTTTTGATGTCTTTATACCATTTAAAGATATAGTTATATCCAACAAGTTTTTCGAACAAAAGTCAAATCTTGCCAAATGCAATGTTAGATTACTCAAGATTACAAAATGCTGTCATAATTATTATAACATTGTTAACAAACATAGGGTTTATTTTGGCTATTTTGGGAAGATGACACATACCCTTCAATTGGGAATCTTTGCGCATTAAACATACAATTGGGAAAAAAGTCTAGAAATTACCAGTTCAGCAAAATTTTAGGAATAAAAGGATGTAGTGATTAGTAAACAATTGATATATATAATTATAAACTGCCTGTGAAAAAAGCCTCTAACTTTGTCAATTTTTGGCTTAATTGAACCAAAACTTTCTTCAGATTTATTGGGATTTTATTCATTCAAATTGGGAAAAATATATATTTTTTGGCATTGGGAATATAGCCAAATAAAAGCTATAAAAACAGCTGAAAATCCTGAAACAGGACTAATCTAAATTAAAAGTTACCTTGCCATCGCGCTGGAATATTACAACACGACCACCCTTGTCGCCAGTAGCAAGCAATTCTCCATTATTGTTGAATTCAACACAAGAGATAATATCAGCTGAAATACAGGAATAAATCAGAATAAGCACAATTTGTTGCAATCATACATGAATGCAAAATGAGCACCATTAAAGATTTCAAAAGTTCTTGAAAAAAATCACTAACTACGATGGACACAAGCAATAAAATTCTGAGCTTGTGACACATTTTACAGGGGTTCTAATAACTGAATGTTCTCAATTCTGAAGATTTGCTGGGGGGTTGGAAGTCGTGTCAAAATCAAATGATGTCAATCACTCAGCTTCAATGACCCAGCATTATCAGATCTTGATGATCTAGACTACTGAAATGCATACATACACAAAATGTTTCACACAAGTCGCGCACCCAATCCCACAAAAAATCATCAGAATTACATTGATCTTAAAGTGACCCATGAGCGTCCAATTTCGGAACTTTAGAACCCTAATTTTAGGTACAATGTTCATTGAGCTTTATATTGTCAGTTCAACATACAGCATTCACTAGAAGGGACAACATGTGTTTTCGTGATATCCAGAAACACTGATCCATACACAGGGGTTCTATTCAAAATCACATGTAACAGGGATTCCACGGGCCTCCCTAAAAAGCGTCACGAAGACATCGTTGTGATAATCTCAATTTGCAATTATCACAACGATGTTATCTGTACAGAGCACCGCCATGTTTTTGCGAAAGTTGGATTTTTACGCTGTCATATTCATGTTTTTTTTAAACTATTCAAAACTAAAAAAATATGGAATATATCGGTAGAAATAGTATATATGAACATATATAAGTATGTTTTCATACATTTATAATCATAAATCATTCATAAAAGGTGTTTTTTCGTTTCGTGTCGCATCGTGACGCTTTTAAGTGAGACCGGGATTCCACTAGGTACTGAATCTCAATAATCATTTTGGTAATTTTTGACCAGATTTTACCATTTTACAGCCAAATTACCAATAATTTGGAGAAAGAAGTCAGTCAGAGGCATTTGGGTAGAAATTCCATGGGTCAAACGGAACCCCAGATGAAATTTGATATTGTCTTTCACAATACTGAATGTAAAAGCTTTATTTCCTGGTACATTGCAACATGTTTGTGGTAAAAAAATGCAGTCAAATTGTTGTAGTCAAACATATTTCAGCGATGTTCAATGTGTGAATCAACTGTACTACACCAGTGTTTATAGTGAAAGCAGCAAAACACAATGCAGCAGACAAAATAGTTCCGGACGTAACTAAAAGCAAGACAAATCGGTCGATCTCAAGGATCTGATATTTAGGTCAGACTGAATTGTTACAACTGTGCCAGAGACTGAATGCACAAAACCAACATTTCTATCAAACAAGAGCAAACGTACTTATGTGCACAAGATATATGCGCTGTCAGAACCAGTTTCCACTCATGCAATTTGAAGAACAGAGACAATTCGTGATTTTGCAAGGAACATCCTCAATAAATAATGTAACCGGGTCACTTCCGGCAAATCCGTCTCGACAAGGCGCGCATAATTTCGAACGAAAATGAATGCATACCTTCAGTTATGTCCTCTTCAATAGTTCCTTTTACTTGGGAAAAACACCATTGTATCTCTCCACCATTGCCTGAAGTTAAAAAAATAGAGAAAAAACAATCATCTTTCATTCATACCAGTTTGACCAATATTTCACGGTAGTCTTTGAAAGATAAATTACGAGTCTCACCCGCCATTGTTGACGCCAAAAAGACCCTGGATACTGAGAAGATAGAATGTAGAACAATTAATTTTGTTCAGAAAATTTGTCTCATCCTGACAACTGACGATGTCAGTAGATCTTCTTGCTCTAACTAAGCTTCTTTCATTCAAAATGGCGCTCTCCGGCGGTGATATTTTCTCGTGACGTAACGCTGATATGGTTCCCCGCATCCAAAAATCGATAGACCATAATTGGGAACAAGTGTCATTCGGGATGATTTTGACGACTTCATTGTAGGCAAGACGCCTACAAATTTCAATTCTGTGTAGAACTGTGCCACCAACTTAGCGGGTCACTGAAGACTGTGATATAAATATGGCATGAAAACATGCAAGACCTAAGAAAGTCAACTACTCAACGATGAATAATATAATTAAATACATGGTGATATGTCTTTAATGAAGACCGAGTCAGAATCGTTCTCAATGTAAGTATGTAACGTCGAGTTCTATCACGGAATAATGTACGCAGATATCTATTGTAATATTTGGTTGTTTTCACAACCCTGAATAGTGTATACATAGTTCATAATGTCTTGTAATTTATTGGAATTAAAGCGTATGCAAAGTACAGACCTCACTGGTACTTATATATTTCACGAAAGCAATACATTAAAATAATTCTGGGACCAATATATACAACATATTGGTCGCAGGAAATTCACTATACTTCTAAGATTGTACCTAAAACAAATGTGATAATTGACATTCTTGATTAAGTCAGTGGTGTCACCATCACATGTAAATCGTGTAGGTAGAACAAGTACATGTACAACATAAATACGACTATAATGGTCATATCATCAATTTTCGGTGTTTGGTTTCGATCCATGGGAGTTGAGGAACTCGACTCATTTATATATACTGTAAATAATTTCATATTCTTAACAAAATGCATATATGCGTGCAGTAGCTTGTTATGTTAATACTACGTATACAAGAATTTGCTTCAAATTTATAAGTACAATAACATCCCTAACCTAGAAATCTCATTTTATTTTATCATGCTTTTTTCAAGACTCCAATTTCACAAAAATACTATGTACATGTACATGCTTAGGAAATTTCGTAGCAGTATTAATAAGTCTGTTATTGTGCTTAGCTCATCAATGGTAAAAAAATGCAGTTTACACACACACACTGCGTACCAATATAATTATGTACATGTACTTACTTATGAAAAATCGCATGCTAAAATCCTCCGACCTATTTTCGGTACTCTGTATATCAACTTCTTAAAGCGATTTAATTAACAATATGTTTTTCGTGAACGGTACTTAAATAACGTATTTATGTATAGTAATAAGCAAATACGCGTGCTTCAGAATATTAATGAACTTGAAGTATTTTCGTGAAATCGGGGCCAGACGTTGACGTACATATCTGCAGGAAGTAACGTAATGTCACAACGACCTTTGTCTTCTGATGCTATATTTAACCGATACAATACCATACTGAGAAACAAATCAATACTGATTTTGTTCCATATAGAATATATTATACATGTCAGAATTATATAAATAACTCACTTGATTCCAAACACAATTGTAGGTATTCGGTTGTATATGTTTTATATATTAATTTATATAGCAAAAACTTAATTAACTGCCGCGATAGTCATTCAAATACGACATTTCCAAAAAAAAAATCATGTGCAGGAAAAGAAAATTATTCCTTTTGTCCTTCACACAGAAATAATTAAATAACTAGAACCAATTAGTTCATGTTTTGTAGTTTCGAATTTCTCATTATGTGATAGATACGTCCAATTTGTAGACAGAAGTGATAAATGACGCATAAAAACCGAGGATTTACACATTTCCTGCTTAAATTAGGTATACAAATTGAAAACGTTTTACACAGTGAAATTTTCTTATCGTAGATCATGGTTAAATCAAAGACGAAGAAAAGAGCGCTGTCATCGTGCGTTAATGCGGCCTACACCACAATTATCACGTCAGTCATACAACGCGCAAGATGTCGTTTGGTGCCGTTTTTAGTAACTTGTAAATTATGACAATAATAAGGTCGTATTACATTTGATACTGGGGAAGACAAGATCACGATGTTTTAAGGGCAATAGTTGTTGTAGTTTCGACGACAGACAAAAACGATTTGCTAACCCTCTTTGTCTTGTGTTTGACTAATTATGTAACGTTTTTCATAATAGTTACATTCTCCGAGACAAACATGAATTAATGATAATTGAATAGCGACAGAGAAATTGCAGCATTTTACTGCCTTAAGAAATATCTTAGATTCAAGATGTAATTTTTCAATGGAAACGGGGGGGGGGGGGGGGGGGCTATGGATCAATGTATATATTCAGTACCATAGTAGTGCGCATGCGCAAACTTTGCTTTTAGAAAGTATAGACAAATGTTGATGACGATCGTAGACTTGTCTGTGAAGGAGGAGGGGGTTGGGGTCGGGTCGTATACAGCTGAGTATTAAAGTATTTCCGTATCAATAAACCTACGGTAAGATACAAGAAGAGAACCGAAACTTATAAAATTACTGTAAGATAGCTTTAGGATTGACACTATTATTAATTAGCTCTATATATGTCAAAGAAACTACAAAGAAAACAGATAGCTGTGTGACCAGAGAGTATAATATGCACACGTACGAGTTTATATTTTAGATGTAGTACGAGTAGAAATTGTAATGGAATGTCACGTGATTATTTCGTTTAGTCCACTTTCTTATCTGATTTAGTAAGGCTTTGGAATAACATGTAATTAACTAACGGAAAATCAGGTCACATTAACTGACAACCAAACTTTGAACGTGAGTGGAACACTGGTCGTCCTTCCAGGTCAGTGTGTGGAATGTTTTACTTTGGCACCTATCTAGTTCAAGGTGACCATAGACTGACCTAAGTTCGTACATTTGGACCGATTACATGTAATACAAGCGAAATTTGGGAAAAAGACTTCATCTAACCAATATACACACGTGTACGGAAGTAATCATACTTGGACAACGATCATCAACAATTTACAACAATAAAACGTGTAACGTTCAAACAAGCCAAGGAAGTTTAGTTTAAAGTTTAAACTCATTTATTATACGACGACTGTGAAACATTTAGTATTTACTTTCGGCGCCTTTTCCATCGACTCCTAAGGCTTTTAGAGACAAACAAACATGCAGTCATACTTGGTAACACAGCTGGTCGCATTTTATTTCAATCATTGTTTCGGGTAAATTCTCTAACAAAACAAGTGTTGCACAATACATGTTTCAAAACACAATGTCACCGGAGATTAAACTGTTTGACTTTACTTGTAGGATAAAGTGGCGGCTATCAATTAACCATGTACCCACAGAATTATACATATTCAAAGCGTAACTTTATATCTGTGTTTTACAACGTGCATGCAATATTAATGAAATGTTGAGAAAATATAACACCGATACTTTATTCAGTTTCATGTGGTTTCAATTAGGTACATGAACACACATTGATGGCCTTATAGGAAACACTACAACCAGTGGTGCGAAACTAAATTTGAAACTACTTAACCAAACACATATCGCAATTGTGCACTTCAAATGCAATAAAGGGATTCGTTTCAAACCATAAAAACTAAACATTATCTTATTTATGTGATATGTTTGTGTTTTGAAATCTGAATTTGCGACAGGCATAGCATGATGGACAAATACAAAGATAGTTTATAGTGAATTTGACGGGAAATCAGCTGACTCGTGTTATTAAAATACTTATCTTCAGGCGTAATGTTCGGGTTGACGGTGTTCAGTTACTCGTGTACATATTAAAGCAGTCTGTCCGATTGGCTCAGTCGACCTCTAAAATCCGTAATAAGTTTTCTTTATGTTTGAATGTGAATAGTTTACTTTGTATTGTATTTTTTTATAATCCAGATTGACATACAACAGTTTCAACCAAGTTCTTCCGTAAGTTTAGAAAAAGACAATTTCCCAGTTTGAAACAACCAGGGAAGAACGAATTGTTTTAGACGTAAAGCTATTTGTGCCAGTGTATCCTACCAGTAAACTTAAGAGCGACTTTAGTCTCAATTAAGATAATTAAATTAATTATCAACGAAATGAAGTGGTCAACGGGTAAATAGTATTGCAAGTCAAATGGATAAGTTATACAAGTTCTAAAAAAATGTTTGTTTTAGGTTTCATGTCCAAAAAAGTTGGGTTGGTAGTTTTTTTGGGAGATTTTTTTTATTTCAAACGAAGCAAATTAAACATAGATTTAAATGAATATACATGTATGTTACGCCTAAGATGGTAGTTTTTGCGCTACTAGAGAGATCAATGACCCGACTAGAAACGTTTTACGTAAAGTATCAAAGTTCATCACTAACAAGATGTAAGGTTTAGGTTTAAGGTGTTTTACTAGAAAAATCGTGTAAGTTATGTGATGACAGAAATACGCATCCGCAATATCATTTATCTTGTTTCGGACGACTGTGGTCGTAAATAAGAAACAACATATATTTAGTGTGATGGAAACAGCACAAGTTTCGTCGATATCGCATTGAGAAGAGAATAAGTAGGCCTACATAGAAACCTCAATGATAATGCTAACATTGGTTCTGAAGAAAGCATGTCATGATTGAGAGCTGCGTTCAGTTACGGCTAACAATTGCGAACGTTACGTAACTGTTTTGTTTCTATCCCTGACCCACCGTATCACATTCACTGCGCACGGGGAGCCAAATTGCAAACGTAACGAAACGATAGCCACAAACATCTCTACTGAACGCAGATAGCAACTGATTATCAAGTTAATATATTGAAGACAAACCTTTGGCTGATCCATAAAAATACGGTCTTATTGATGAGGGGATCATAATTTAGAGGTGAGATTTATTGTAAACAGAAAATGCTCATAGATAAATATCCAGTAATTTGTTTCGTTGTTAGTGAGTGATTGTTGCGCTAAAGACACAAACCTTAATAAACAGGGGACAAAATACAAATCACGTCACTATTTTGTAGCCTTCTGCAGCAAGATTGACACTGATGTACGCAACTCATATCCACAATGTACGCATTTAAAGTAACGTTACTTTCTGACGGAATACCATGGTATGACCATGTATGGTCTCTTAATTACATCTAGAAATGTGTATATATAGAAATATGATACCAACATTGGACAGGCAATCGATACTTATCATGATGGTAAGGAGCATACTTTTCTTACAGCGACAATAAGACAGTGTCAAATACTTGACTTGACCAACACATATATTCGTATGTGATTAGTGCTAAGCAAAGTAGCACTAATAAAGAAATCTCTTATGTGATATTTTTATAGAGAAATGTCACATGTTTGTAGTGACCCAATCAAACTATACACTTATACATGACGCATCATTCATTCAACATCAGATATCTGGTAAAGGCATACTGTCAACCTTGTTATTGTAGTTTACTCATCGAGTATTAAACAGATTATCCAATCCAATAGAACGATTGGTATTGTATACACTTGTGCTAAAATCGAAGTGGACAACATGTCGTTATACTGGCCATATCGCTATCAACTTTCATTTCTGCTACAAAGTTCCGATAGAACGCTGACAGCTACTGGATAAGTTTATTTAGAAAAAGGCAATGCACCCATCGTTCCACATGAATAAATACAATAAATACAAAATGTCAATGGTGATTTACAATACATATCGTTCTAAATTCTATGAGTAAAGTTTACGAACATAATGACGTACATACATGTATAACATGCACGTATATTTACTTTTTAAAAAGTAATTACTACGTAAATTGGTAGGTTAATAAATAAATAAATAAACAAGTGAAGATAGTTGATAGTTGACATAGACAGTTACTATTGCTGGTCTTGGCTTCCAGGCAGCGAATCAGAAATGTGAATTAACATCTATTTACAAAGAGAACGAGTCGTAAGTATTTTACCTTGTACATCCGGTTTATCTTTCTTCCCCAGGGATCCAAGGCGAGGTCTATGGTGTAACATGTTTTGAACTTTATGTAACTGCTTACTCCCGAACCCCGACCCCTTATGGGCGTGGTCCTTGGTTGGAGCAATCATTCCTGAAAGAATTCGACGAGAGAAGATTCACTGTAATGTAATGTCACAACCACTATTATCCGTACAAAATAACACAGTGTCTGTGTACATGTATACATATGAAATGACGTATTTATACCGTGTAGATTATCGTATTGAGATTAGGACCGAGATAAAACATAGACGATGTTAGTGAACTATGAACTAGTTTAAAGCGGTTTATTGACACCTTATGCTAACGTCTATAGTTATGGGCATACAACACTATCACGTCTCTAGATGATAAAATTGAAGTACAATAACAACATAATAACACGTGTTGAGATCACGTGACCGAGTCTTCTTTATTTGGTGACACGATTTTAAGTGCTGAAAATTCTATAAAAATAATTACACGGAAATACGATGTTTTTATATCTTATAAGGTGTATTTACCTTACGAATGGACATGTTATACTAAACAGCGTACGGTAAATGATACATGACATGTAGGACCATACAATCCCACCATAATTATTATGATAGAATCGTTCACTTTGAAAGTCACGACTCCTCTTAACTGTAATCTATGGTGTAAAAAATCCAGCGAACATAAAGGTTTAACTATGACAAGATAAACATTCGACAAAATAACTTTTACACGTAAATTTATGTATTCCCTGTGTATTCAATTATCTATTCACGTGACAGTGATCACGTGTCAGTAAATGTAAATAAACAAAAAATCTAGGTCAAGTCTTGTACAAGCAGTACAGCATGTTTGTATTACTGATATTTTCAGTCAATATCTTGTCCAAATGAATATGAAGTTGGTTCTCTGTTGTGTGGACATAATATTAATAAACAATGATCAATTATTACCAACGTTTTGTTTATTCACCGCGTGTTCAGTTTAATAGCCCTCCGGAGATACATTTCAGACTGAGAGACTGGATCTGATGGTGATAAGCCTGGATTCAACCGCCGATATTATTCATTGGGCCCGCGTTTTGATATAAATCGCTTCATACCGAGCTATTCGCCATATCAACAGCTGACATGACGTTACGATGTCACACCGAGCTATTCGCCATATCGACGTCACACCGAGTTATTCGCAATATCGACGTCACACCGAGTAATTCACCATATCGACGTCACACCGAGTTATTCGCCATATCGACGTCACGCCGAGCTATTCGTCATATCGACGTCACGCCGAGTATTTCGCCATATAGACGTCACGCCGAGTTATTCACCCTATCGACGTCACGCCGAGCTATTCTCCATATATACGTCACGCCGAGTTATTCGCCCTATGACGTCATGCCGAGCTATTCGTCATATCGACGTCACGCCGAGCTATTCGCCCTATCGACGTCACACCAAGTTATTCGCCATATAGACGTCACACTAAGTTATTCGCCATATCGAGAGCTGACATGACGTTACGACGTCACATCGAGTTATTCGCCATATCAACAGCTGACATGACGTTACGACGTCACACCAAGTTATTCGCCATATAGACGTCACACTAAGTTATTCGCCATATCGAGAGCTGACATGACGTTACGACGTCACACCGAGTTATTCGCCGTATCAACAGCTGACATGACGTTACGACGTCACACCGAGTTATTCGCCATATCGACAGCTGACATGACGTTACGACGTCACACCGAGTTATTCGCCATATCGACAGCTGACATGACGTTACGACGTCACACCGAGTTATTCGCTGTATCAACAGCTGACATGAAGCTACGTCATAAGAAGCAGATGACATACTGGAACCCAGGTGAAATGATGCGGTAACCAAAAGCCACCACTATACAATACCGAGCAAGAATTACGTTTCAATATGATGCAGATTTGTGGTATGGATGACTAACTGTAATCCAACCGTTTGTTATTCAACGTAGAAATAAGAGACGTTATGTTGACGTTAAACTGTCAACCGATATCAACTTTGAACATTGGTTTGTGTTGGTGGATGTTTGATCACAGTATGCGCAATCACCTCAAATGCATGAAAAGGCATATTCATTTAAATCAATGTTTAATTTGCTTCGTTTGAAAAACAACAACTGATTTTGACTAAATTCACAGACACAAAATCGCCTTAAAAGAAAGAATTGTATTAATAGAATAGACGGACAAATATCCTTCTAGCTTTTATTTGACATTGGTTGCTGGCCTTCATTTTAGCTGCAAATGCGTACCAGGGAACCATGCACTAAGCTCATTTGGATTGTTAAGTATTTTTTGCCAGATTTCAAGAGAAATTTCAAATCGTATATCCGACCCCTGTGGGAGAGCCTAGTAGTAAGACGATAAGATTGAAGCAGAACAAGTAAACATTCCTTACAAAAAGATCAATCAGTTTGGCACGGTTGGAAACTTTGATGCCAAAACCATTCACTAAATTTAATTTTCTATTCACGAACAATGAAGTCCGGACGAATATCTACATGTATTTGTTACAACAATTGTCATTTCTACTTTCAAATCCAACCATAATTAGTTTAACGTTGTCGTGCGTCCTTTTTACAACGTTTTTCTGTGTCATTGATACGTCATTGATACGTCATTGATACGTCTTTGATACGTCATTTGGTTCAATTAGTACCAAAATGTCAGCAACTGTGTAGACAATGTTCAATGTTAGGCCTACATACCGCTACATTTAGCCGCGTTCACAATGCATCTAAAACTAAAACACATTCTTTGTCATGTTTTCATGTGTACTCTATTTGTATCCCACCTATGTAAATTGATAGATTAGATTTTGTGAAATCGATGAAATTTAAACGTTTTAATGCATGCACAAAATGATTAGGCTCTCAATTGATCAGTTTAATGGCCTAAGTGTTGATTAGTTTCTTTTCATGTTTAGATGTTGTACAGTCCTTTGCTATTCGACCTGTCTCTATTTTGTGATAGTTTCCTTTTTTCGTGACCTAGTGTCTGCTCAGGGCCCTTTTCATGTGAACTTGTATATTTTGGATTTGAATTAAAACAAGTGTATTCATACATCATATACGACAAGTTTCATAGAATATTAAAATACCAACTCTTCTAACGTTTAGTGATCATAAGACTACATGTATAACTCATTGAGTCCATTTGGCGCCATTTCATCTATCAACTATTGTTATAATAGAAAAAAGTAAAATACTTCTCACGTTTTGCTACGGTATATCTTACGCCGCACCTGAAGTCACTCCTTCACGTTTTACGGTAGATCCGATGATGCTGTGACTGATCGATAGAGCGACATCGCGGTAGAAATATCTCAAAACCTTTATATATCAGGATGTTAATAAGTTCATACATGTTCACAAAGGTCAACAACACTCGTAAAGGTAAAATATGCCTGGTGATAATTTTGATGACACGTTAATGTCATCATACAGACGTACTAATTGCATGGTAACTTTTCCTGAAAGTCAAACACGAGTCTGATACAGGTATTCCCTATACCAGCGTCACCTTGGCGCGTAGGTCAGGATAGAATATACCCGTGTATCGAGTAAAACCTACTTTTAATGATTTCTGGATTTCGTTTAATCGTACACTATGATAAAACAAGGGATGTGTCCGTCTTTATATTCCAATTGCATCAAAGATATGAATTATTTAATTTTCTCAGCGAACTATACGTAGGGGTGCGAATCAATATAAAGTACAACAATTCTAGTTGATGGCATAGACTTATGTTGAGTTAAATGTGCCGATAGCTACATTTCAATATATTGATCATAATTTACATTTGACATTTTATTTCAACGTTTCTCATAATGCATACTCGTCATGAGGTGCAGACTAGTGATAGCGCGATTTTCGAAAATAATCGAAAATTCGTCGCTCGACATCCGACGTCGGCGACAATCGATTATGAACTACCATAATCGACTATAATCGGAAAATTTGACTGAAGTGTTATTTCAATAAAATGATGTTATATATTCAAATTTTAAAGTATACATTTTGAAATTGATGCCAGTTATGCACACAATTTTGTAGTACTAATCAGCTCTCTTAATTGACGATGGATTAAGTAAGAAATAAAGTACACAACTATGACTGAAAAGATATATGCGACTTAATGCTGTTAAATTGCTGATTTCTCATTGCGGAAGGTTGAAGAAAGCCAAAAAATTGAAAACAGTTTTATCCTGTATATCTAAACTTCTAGTTTGACCCAGACCTTTACAAGTCATATCATCTGGTAGAAAATCAAGGAATGTTAAAATCTACGAGTTTGATTATTTTATAAATATCTCGGGCGTCAAATGTTGTGGAACCTTTCATTTTAACTCCTGTCCTTAACTGTATCTGTTTCAAATGCGTGTACACGTGTGATTTTGTCGCATTTTCTTTTTTTATGCAAAGATAAACCCAGTGCACTACATGATTGGAACCTGGGGGTATCAGTCAGCTCAGCTTGAACCATGACGATACATGTAATGGGACCAAGAGACATAGCACCGGACTCCTGACCCGAAGGTCGAATCCCGCTTTGTGCGAGATTAAACTGCGAACTTCACCATTGTGCGCGAGAAATCGGGTTGATTAATATACAGTCAGATGTCGTACATTCGAATTCATTGGGTCCGAAATTCTATTTCGAATAATACATGTTTATATTGCCCATTTCAATTCGACGTGCATATGAAGATACATCGGGGTATATTGTATTTATTTCGGATGATAGCAAGTTTTCAGATAGAAGGTTGTCGAATAAACGAGGTCCGACTGTTATAAATGTGTTCCCCTTTCGGTGTAAATTGAATAAGTTTGAACAAAATACAAGAAATAAACACGTATCGCCATCTTTCTGTCTGCTTGCAACTTAAACTAAACAACAGATAAAATACACACGATGACTGATATATCTAAAACCGATTGATACAAATCATGATTGTTCACGCAACTGAGAGGTATGTGTATTTTACTTATAAACAAAATTAGATTGAAATTCTAAACATGTGAAATCAAATTTCGATTTAAAAAGATAGATGGGAACAGTAAAGTTGGTTATGCTATTATTTCGTCTTATACATATCGATGTGGTATAAATTACTGGTGTTATTTATGAAATATGTCAAGACGTAATGAATTCTAAAGCACTCTAAATGGTCTGACAAAGTCAATCTAACTTTCTCTATTTTTTATTTTTCTATTTTTTCCTTTTTTATTACAGAAATATCTCAATACCTCCAAGTGATATACAAGTATATCTCAATGGATAACGTAGGCTGTCTTTGGCTTGTATATATGATAACACATCCATAGATCACTGTAAGTCTGTGATTATCGGCCATTGTCTGAATTCTACTGACAGTTTGATTATAAAGAGAGGAATACGTAGAATAAGATCGCCGAGTTCCGCAGTTAATATTCGATTGCTGAGCATACGCATCGGTACAAAGAAATTGAACTGACTAACCAATTTTATTTTAGGATGGTACATGTATGCTCTATTTCCTATAAAGAGGTATTTGGTCCGTTGACACCCGGGTACTTTCGGTTAAGGTGCGTTAAAAGGCAGTCCCGATTCGTGCAGGTTACGTTCTTCTCAGATTGTTGCGAAAAAAAAAAGATAACCTATGACCCTCGGTCAGGTCGTCTGACCCTCGTACACAACCGAATACATTTGAGAAATGGAAATGTTACCCTCCCCTCAAAGTTTTACCTAGTTTTAAGTAGTTTAATCTTCTTTATTTTACATCGAAGTTCTTACAACTTGTACTAATCACTCCCCATGACTGCCTCTTTTGCTACTAACTAGTGCTGATGTCAAGTTCAGGGATTGTGAAGGTCATTATAAAATCCTGCTCAACGCGGGGCTCAAACTGACGTCAGTCGGAGCAGGAGTCAGACGTTGTACCTCCCCCCCCCCCCCCCGGCACTACGCCTCCCATTACATAGCTATGAGGAGATTGTTTTAAAAGTGATGTGTCACGTGCACTTAAAACTACAAGTGTTCGTAGTATTTATTACAAGATACTAGTATTTAAGTAGATGCATGTATGTAGTCGACCTAACAAGTGGAAACAACCCATTTAACTTAATATGACATTGTCACGACCTTAAACACGGCGCTCAGTAGGTTAACACATCTATTTAATGTATCATTATCATTTCAACTGTGTTATGCACTTACAGTTATAGGAAACCCGTCTCTATCACTTGATGCACGAATAAGTTATCATACACGGTAACCGACAGACCAGTCTTTAATCGACCCATGTAACTATATAGTATAATACTTGGATCAATGACTGTTAATGCGATCACAATGTAATCTTGTGGGAATTATCAAGAATAATGCATACATTTCTAAGAAAGAAGGAAAGGAAACAGTTGAGCATATATTGTGTGTGTTTTGATATACAGTGAAACCCCAGTAAAACCACATTTGGTTCTGAAACAGTCGGTCTTAGTTGTGAGGTGGTCTAAGTTGTGAGGTGGCCTAAGTGTCGATGTGGTCTAAGTGTCGAGGTGGTCTGAGTGTCGAGGTGGTCTGAGTGTCGATGTGGTCTAAGTGTCGAGGTGGTCTGAGTGTCGATGTGGTCTAAGTGTCGAGGTGGTCTGAGTGTCGATGTGGTCTAAGTGTCGATGTGGTCTGAGTGTCGAGGTGGTCTGAGTGTCGATGTGGTCTGAGTGTCGATGTGGTCTGAGTGTCGATGTGGTCTGAGTGTCGAGGTGGTCTGAGTGTCGATGTGGTCTAAGTGTCGATGTGGTCTAAGTGTCGATGTGGTCTGAGTGTCGATGTGGTCTGAGTGTCGATGTGGTCTAAGTGTCGATGTGGTCTAAGTGTCGATGTGGTCTGAGTGTCGAGGTGGTCTAAGTGTCGATGTGGTCTGAGTGTCGATGTGGTCTAAGTGTCGAGGTGGTCTGAGTGTCGATGTGGTCTAAGTGTCGAGGTGGTCTGAGTGTCGATGTGGTCTAAGTGTCGAGGTGGTCTGAGTGTCGATGTGGTCTGAGTGTCGAGGTGGTCTGAGTGTCGATGTGGTCTGAGTGTCGAGGTGGTCTGAGTGTCGAGGTGGTCTGAGTTTCGAGGTGGTCTTAGTGTCGAGGTGACACAAGGAAGAAAACATGAAAACTGGTCCATGAAAATCCAGTCTTATCAATAAGGTGGTGTTAGTTTTGAGTTGGTATTCTAGTGAGATATCACTGTATCAGGGTATGTAGCTGAGAATTTCCTCACATTTGATAAAACAATCTCACCACCAGAATACCCTATCGGGAAAGTAACCTAATGACATTTAAACGCACAGAAATAAGTATAAGTGGACATTATATACTGCGAGTCGCCCACTGTCAGGAAACAAGATTTTCAGCTTACACTGCTCAGTCTCGATGAGTGTTTATCTACAATACTTATGCTATACTCACGCCACATTCAGGCATTGTGAAGTTCCTGATCAAACCCCCATCAATACGGGGCACGGACCCATGACCTTCTGAGTCAGGGGCTCTCCCATTTGACCACCACGCATATGTAATGTGCAGTATCATAGTTATCCTAAGATATGCTAAACTATTTCATCAATTATTATTATTAATTAATAATTATTATTATTATGAACAGTAAAACCTCACGTAAAGACCACCTCAATAATAACACCACCTCAAAATTAAGAACATAATTTTCGAAAGCATTTTACTGTTTTGCTCTTTATTCAACCTCAATACTAAAACCACATAAATATTAAGACCAGTTTTCAAGGGTTCCAAGGATATGTCGCATTGTTGAGGTTTTACTGTACATGTAGACACGGTATACCAGTATATATAGGTCCGTGATGTAGATAATGTCAAGGTACAGTAACAGATGTGTTCTAGCAAGTGTTTACTAGATGTTTTCTAGCAAGTGTTTACTAGATGTTTTCTAGCAAGTGTTTACTAGATGTACACCTTTATGAAATGCATATTAAGCATTACAAAAGAATACGTTTTGTTCAATATGACATTCATGCTTCGCTTAATTTATAAAAAAAAACACACTTACACATCTGCTACATTAATCCATATCACATTCAAAGGAACACAGCCACCGAACAGCAACCAAATGCGTGGTTTATTTTTCTATACTGTCGATCACGTTTATATATAAGAATAGTATAATGAATACTTGATCGTATCACAGTCTGTTCCTAAGCATTCATTGTTATATTTTATTTCCTGAGAAACAACAATTAATTATAAACTATATTAGTGATTCACTTAGCACGAGTTTATCAATATAACGTCCGGGTTGCAGCGAGAACAGTGCTTCATTTTGTTATCTCTAACAAACGTGAAGCTCTTGTTAATTTCCGAAGATTTGAAACAGGAATAAAATGATGTTAAAGCAGACTCGCAGGTTCTTACACCGTATTTATAGCACTCTGTAACATTATTGAATTAGGAAGATCCTTGTAGAGAGCCGGTAACTGCAAATATCGACAACTTCCGTGTCTTTAAGTATTTATTAGTAAATTTAATAAATAATGAACAACATTGGGCTATAAACTTAATTTAGGTAGCACTATTTCAGACAGGGTAATTTTGTCGTCTTTCACTGACAACCTGGGAGTAATTTCATATTGAAGCCTGGTCATAGATTACAATGAATATTAACCAAGACCAAAACCAAGCATGCTGCTGTAGACAGTGGATATATGGGTATTTAAAAGAAAAGAAAAAGAGAGAGAGGGGTAGGGAGAGAGAGAGAGGATAGTCAGTGAGAGAAGGAGAAGACGAAGAGGGGAGGAGACGATGAATGAGGGAGAGTAATACGGAGAGTGGGGAACGAGGGAGAAAGGAATGGGAAGACGAGAAATGGAATAAAGGTGGGAAAGTAATAAGGAGAGGGGTGAGGGAGGAAGGGAGGGGGGAAGACGAGGAGTGGAATACATGAGGGAAAGTAATAAGGAGAGAGGTGAGGGAGGAAGGGAGAGGAAGACGAGGAGTGGAATACATGAGGGAAAGTAATAAGGAGAGGGGTGAGGGAGGAAGGGAGAGGAAGACGAGGAGTGGAATACATGAGGGAAAGTAATAAGGAGAGAGGTGAGGGAGGAAGGGAGAGGAAGACGAGGAGTGGAATACATGAGGGAAAGTAATAAGGAGAGGGGTGAGGGAGGAAGGGAGAGGAAGACGAGGAGTGGAATACATGAGGGAAAGTAATAAGGAGAGGGGTGAGGGAGGAAGGGAGGGGAAGACGAGGAGTGAAATACATGAGGGAAAGTAATAAGGAGAGGGATGAGGGAGGAAGGGAGGGGAGACGAGGAGTGGAATAAATGAGGGAACGTGATACAGAGAGGGGTGAGGGAGGAAGGGAGGGGAAGACGAGAAGGGGAATGAATGAGGGAAAGTAATACGGACAGGGGTGAGGGAGGAAGGGAGGGGAAGACGAGGAGTGGAATAATTGAGGGGACGTAATACGGAGAGGGGTGATGGAGGAAGGGAGGGGAAGACGATGAGGCGAATGAAGGAGGGAAAGTAATACGGAGAGGGGAGAGGGAGGAAGGGGATGACGAGGAGGGGAATAAAGGAGGGAAAGTAATACGGAGAGGGGTGAGGGAGGAAGGGAGGGGAAGACGAGGAGGGGAATGAAGGAGGGAAAGTAATACGAAGAGGGGTGAGGGAGGAAGGGAGGGGAAGACGAGGAGGGGAATGAAGGAGGGAAAGTAATACGGAGAGGGGTGGGGGAGGAAGGGAGGGAGGGGAAGACGAGGAGGGGAATGGAGGAGGGGGAATTACGGAGAGTGGGGAACGAGGGAGGAAGGAAGGGGAAGACGTGGAGGGGAATGAAGGAGGGAAAGTAATACGGAAGGGGTAGAGGGAGGAAGGAAGGGAGGGGAAGACGAGGAGGGGAATGAAGGAGGAGATTAATACGGAGAGGGGTGAGGGATGAAGGGAGGGATAGATGGAAAGGGGATGAAGATGGAGAAGACAATGGGATATTAGAAGGGATATGGTGGTGAGACAGGACGAGGGGGGAAATACAGTGAATGAATTATCAATTTGTTTCAACACACGAGTATCCTTAATGTTAGGTCTTGAGGTAAAGATGTCCGTTTATCGTGTCTTTTTGAAAACATATATCTCGCAGAATCTCACGCTATAGCCTAATGTGCTTTATTGCAAATACGCTCCCTCAAGCAACCAATGCAGACTGTAATTCCTTCGTAAATTTTAAATACCTACTCATACTAAGGAATATATATTGCAGATTGTAGTTGGAACCAAATAATGACAAAAGTAGTGTTGAGATTACAAAACCAGGAAGGACGTATTTACAACGAGGTTTAAGTTCTTAATTGCAATCTGAAAGTGTACTCTTCAATTTAAGTACATACTGTTGATGTTGATATTGAACGGATTGCAATGCCAGATCGATGGTATGTAGCGTTTTACAAGTGCAGTCACAATTGTAAACAAGACGTGAAATAAGCAAATATTTGAACAAAAGAACCCATTGAAGTAACATGCCAGCTGGTTGTAATAGCTGTTATACTGATACTATGGTACTAGATATATCTGTCATTCGCATAAGAAGAAATACTGCGACTTATGTCTTTAGAGAACTTGTATCCATAAATTGAATACATTTCTAATATACTTTTCAAATACACACAGAAAATAACTATTGTGACTATTGGTATTATTGACCCCATTGAAGAAAGCACTTATTTTTATCTTCTGTCAAAAGGAGACAGCGCATTATTCTATTTACACACGAACGTTCGGCGTAGTGGTCGAGGTGTAGAGCGTCCGACTCTTGATCCGAAGGTCGAGAGCTCGAACCCCGAGGTTGAACCGCGAACTACACAATCCGTGAATTAGGTGCGAGTACATGTGAGAGTGATTAATATTAAGGTGCCAACTTGTTTCACAATCGATGTAAAATTCATATGTTTTAAAAGAAAATGATTGGTAAGAACAACCGCGCTGACAAAATGTTTTCAATGGTACAGTACCATCAGCATTACAGCATTCTGGCCGTAAAAACAACAACATTGATACAACTGCTGTCACTGCTATCAACGGTGTAATAGCTAATACTGTTGTTATTGTTACTACTACTGTTATTACTACTACTGCTGTTATTGTTACTACTGCTGTTATTGCTACTGCTGATGTTATTGCTACTACTGCTGTTATTGCTACTACTACTGTTATTGCTACTACTACTGTTATTGCTACTATTGATGTTATTGTTACTACTGCTGTTATTGCTGTTACTGCTGTTATTGCTACTACCACTGTTATTGCTACTATTGCTGTTTGTGTTAATACTGCTGTTATTGCTACTACCACTGTTATTGCTACTACTGCTGTTTTTGTTAATATTGCTGTTATTGCTACAGCCACTGTTATTGCTACTCCAGCTGTCACTCCTACTAGTGCTGTTATTGCTGCTTCTGTTGTCACTCCTTCTACTGCTGTCACTGCTACTAGTGATATTATTGCTGATTATGCTCACTGCTACTAGTGATGTTATTGCTGCTTCTGCTGTCCTCCTACTACTGCTGTTATTGCTACTAGTGATATTATTGCTGCTTCTGCTGTCACTCCTACAGTGCAGTTATTGCTGCTACTGCTGTTATTGTTCTACTGCTGTTAATGCTAATACATGTATTGTTGTCACTCCTGCTTCTGCTGTCATTGCTACTACTGCTGTTATTGCTGTTACTGCTGTCACTCCTACTACTGCTGTTATAGTTACTATTGCTGTTATTGCTTCTACTGTTGCCACTCCTACTACTACTGTTATTGCTACTACTGCTGTTATTGCTGATTCTGCTGTAATTGCTACTACTGCTGTTATTGCTTCTACTGTTGCCACTCCTACTACTACTGTTATTGCTACTACTGCTGTTATTGCTTCTACTGTTGCCACTCCTACTACTACTGTTATTGCTACTACTGCTGTAATTGCTACTGCTGATGTTTTTGCTGATTCTGCTGTAATTGCTACTGCTGATGTTTTTGCTACTACGGTTGTTATTGCTAATACTGCTGTCACTCATATTACTGCTGTCACTCCTATTACTGCTGTCACTCTTACTTCTGTTGTTATTGCCACTACTGTTGCCACTCCTACGTCTACTGTTACTGTTGCTACTGCTGTTACTGCTGTTATTGTTGCTACTGCTGCTACTGCTGCTACTGCTGCTACTGCTGCTACTGCTGTTACTGCTACTACTACTGTAACTGCTACTACTGTTGTTACTGCTGCTACTACTGTTACTGCTGCTACTGTTGTTACTGCTGCTACTGCTGTTACTGCTGCTACTGCTGCTACTACTGTTACTGCTGCTACTGTTGTTACTGCTGCTACTGTTGTTACTGCTGCTACTACTGTTACTGCTGCTATGACTGCTATGACTGCTACCACTTCACACTGCTAAATGACAGAACGAATTGAAGACATGTACTTTTAAATTGCCCCCCCCCCCATTTACTAAATACTTGATAGCTAGAAAAGTACAAGTCACTGAGGCGTTTACAATCTAGCCTAGATTAGTAATCCCATTAAGCGCCGTTGCAATTATCTTTGTAAAACAAAATAGAACAGCTCAAATTAGTACCGAACAGAATAAACAACATATCTCTCAGGTGTTGCTGGTATACTGCCATTTAAAATACATGAATTGAATAAAACCTACCTAACATCTTGCGTTTCAGTTAAATTCCAGTCTCCACAAAATATTATATCAAAAACTCCTCACTAATAATGTCGAACAATATTAAGTAGGTTATCACGTTAAATTTAAGTATTCCAAAGTACGTGTATATGTGTGCATGTTTACGCTGATTAATTCAAAAATAGTCCATCTGCATAGATAACACAACACTGTTCACTGCCTGCCGTTTTTCAACAACGTACGTATTAATGCGTAATATGGCACATAAAGGGTAGTATGTCTGTCAATGACACATTTCGCACATGTCATCATTCGATTTTTATACACTTGTACCACCATCTGGTCTCCGTGTAGGATTTCATTATGAAATCGGTATGTACGTGACAATAATTGCGACATTCGATACGCTACATTATTGCAAAACTTGTAATGATACTAATAGTGTACACAATTGAAACTGTAATGGCAAAGAAAGTGGGTGGAAGTGTTATCAACGTATCAACTTCTTTATTTAATATGTAGATAGTCTACTTTCCCACTCATCCTTCGATACGAATGATTAAATGTAATTTCGTGTATCAATGGGTTTGTATATATAATATGTAAAGAGGCATTGCATGTTTTATGCAAATAATGTTTGTAAATTAAACTGTTTTACATATTTGGCAAGGAACGCCATTCTTGCTGGCGATACTATATATGTTATTGCCCATGGCGGAATTTGCAATACATAAGACACCATACACCTGGCTTTCTTCTAAAAACATTTCGCTGTCACTGAAAAAAAAATTGGCATAAACTGTTGAATGTGACAATTTCTGATATGCCAAACTGTTGTTTTTTGTTGTAATCAAAGACCTAAATACCACCTAGTGTCAGTCCATGTTCGTTACCAAACGAACCATGAATTCGAAATCCTCTTCGATCTCTCAAAATCCCTGCTTTCCTTTTGATAACTAAAATCAGCTACTTTCGGTTTAGAAACACTAACAGAAGGTGATTTTGTCAAATGAAATTTGCAATTTGCATGTCCATCTTTCATACCGGTTGACAAGGGAGACAAATCGATCAATTAAAACCTTTAGATGTCCTTCCTGACCATAATGACCGATTAAACTTATAAGAGCTGGTATATATACCATACATTATACAATATTATACTGGTCCCAGTGCGCTCATGTGGAAGACATTTGGGCAAATGTGACTTTTTTTATAGAATAGTCTTGAGGTAAAATATTGGTGTGGTCAATTTTAGGGTGACGATAGATTGACTTTTTAATCTGTAAAAGCGTGAAATTTAACACAGTAAAACTTGATTTTAATAAATATCATTTTTGCGATGACATTATCTAACTTTATAGTTAAAAGTAAAAAATATTGTACTAATGCTGTTAATATTGTAATACAGATGTTGCAATTGTTTTGACAAATAACAGCAAAACTTGATTACAAGAAATACATTTTGTCGCTGATATTGTTTAATTTCGTACTTTAAACTGAAAATTATTATATTAATGCTACTAATATTGTATTACAGATGTCTTGGACCAATGTATATATATACTTTTAAGTATGCATAAATTCACTTCAATATTGTGTTACTGTACTCGACGTAAGATAGCGTAACTTGTTTTTGTTGCCAAACGTTTATGACAGGTAATATTTGAAATTCAATACATCCATATTTTATTCCTTAATCATAGAATTATCAGGATCCAATTATAATGACCAAAGCTGAATTCTAATTGTTTATAAGACGTCACTTGTTGTACATGACACGTTTAGAAATCGAGAAGGTCATAGACACATGCGACTGTAATCTACTTAGTAGATATATACAGGTAGACAGTATATACAGTCACACACAAACAATGTATAAATACACATACAAAATTACAAACAAAATACAACAACAACATTCTAGTCAATATATAATATTTCATGACTGATATTGAACTTCAGCTTGAAGAAGCAAACTAAGTTATCTTATGACTATGTCCAATCGAAACTAAATGAAGGATAGGCAAGCGACTTACAGCCTAGTATATAGATGATTCATTGCGAATTCAATAAGCCAAAGGCCCATGTGAACATAAATACATGTACACACAAGTTCACATTACAGACGTAACAAGTGGCAACTAGTCAATATCAAGAAAACGTATACAATGTACATTTATCTTAATGTAAGAAATAAGTGAAACGAAAGTTACATGTTTTAGATATTGAGTCATTGAAAGTCGCATTAAAGAATACGAGATGACGAGAAAAAAGAAGAAAGCGAAATCGTTCGGCGGGGGTGGAGAAGGTGCGCAATATAATAGTGATTTGCTTGATATAACATTTTGTATACATGTATATATAATATAATTTTGATAAGAAAGAACACATCAATCCATCATCAAATACAAAAATATTACATTTCCGTAATGTGTACGAGGAAATCATATAATAGAACTATGACAAATTAATTCAAATTAGTCATCTGTAAATAAATATAATAAAGAGTATTCATGCATTTTAAGTTAAATTATGTAAGTTAGGTTGTAAATGAATAATGTACACATGTTTGTAGGCATGCGTGTAATTCAAGTTTATGTGAATGAGTAAGGTATTTGGAAATCACAAACATATTTGCAGATAACATGAACGTATGTACATGTATTATGGAATAAAAACAAATTCAATCACGTATTTATTTATTTATTTATTTAAGTCTCACCAATGTACACTCATAAAATATATACAATGCAATTATAACAATAAAAGTACATTGCCACTCCGTTCTGGAGTTACAAGATAATATATAACTATTAATTTATACACACATGTACAAAATCAAACACAGTAAAGCTGAAAATGTATTTGCTAATCTTGACTTAAAGTTACCTTAAGACAATAATAAAACACCGAAATAGGAAAGCGGGCCCTAATGCACACCGCTTAAAATGGGTGTATGAAATCTAACTCCACTATGATCAGATCATAGCAAATCTGACTAGCAAACATATTTCAGTAGAGATAAAATGGTGTATAGATCTAATAATGACACATAGAAACAATAGCATTATTTACATACTAAAATTATTATTTACAAGTTAAAAATTGTCTCCTTTGTAGTATGAGAAAACAGGTTCTGGCACAAATTCGAACTAAAAGAGAGAGAATAAGTTGCTACAGGGAACGCCACATACTATATGACAATTGGCAATAAAATTGTTAATTAGCGACTCTATTAAAGAGATAGCCCCCATATTACGAGTTAATTTCGTAGAATATTGATATTTACAGCTTATGATACGGATGTATGAAATAATAACACACGCTGCAATACCGTCATTTTTGTCTGATTTTTTTCTTCAGAAATTTAAAATGCGCGAATTTAGGCCTGCGCGAAACTGCCTTTTTTGCTGTTTGCGCGAAATTTCACCCCCGCGAATTTAAGTGATACTACAGTACATAAGTCAGTGCCTCGTAACCTCCGGGAAAACAACAATCCATAAAACAAAAGGCATTTAAGGAGGCTCAAGGGTACATGCGTAATTGAACATTGTCTGACCGACCATAAGGGAAAACAAGGAGAATCAAAGAGAACAGCCAGGGGGATTAATGGATGGAAAATATCACAGGACAAGTCAAGACAGCTGACAACAATAGGCCGAAGCTACAGAGGAAATAACATGAACACTATATATATAAAGTGAAAGAATTGCACAGGGGGAAGGGAAATGTAACATACATTTAAAACAGAAATCACAGTTGGAAAATAATAAAGAAAACTTATCTTCATCAGACATTGCATTGAAATGTGATAAATACGAAATGGCTTTTTCGAAAAGTGTCTCTCTTAAAACATCATATATATGACAGTTTAACATCACATGATACTCATTTCCAACATTATCACAAAAGGCATTTCGTTGATCTTGCTGGTCTTTCCATGATTATTTATACTATACTATTAACATACAGTCAAACTCTCACAATAAGACCACCATGGGGTTTGAGAAAAGTCTTAGATGTGAGTTGGTCCGAATATTGAATTCCAATATAGAAGAAAATTGGGGAAAAATGAGTCCATGAAAATTCGGTTTTATCAATGAGGTGGGCGTAATGTCAATGCGAGCTGAGGTTTTATTGTAAATATGTAAAATGTCGTTGTTTATCTTACAGAAAACACTTTGAAAGGCTAATAGTCTAGCTAGACAACCTAGATATGTGTTTACTCATTTTCTTCCAGAATCGATATGCATATGTGGATTTCTCACTTATATTATGATATAACATAGTTACTGAATAATTTGATATGCTATGAAGTTTCTTCAAACTTCATACATGTACACTGATTTTGTGCATAAGATAATAAACTTGTACAACGTGCTAACCCTTCAGTAATATTTCACAATATTTCTGTATAAACTGGATACATCTTCTGATGAGTGTGACTGCAGTAAGCTATAGTGGCATGCAGTAAGCTATAGTGACATGCAGTAAGCTATAGTGGCATGCAGTAAGCTATAGTGACATGCAGTAAGCTATAGTAGCATGCAGTAAGCTATAGTGACATGCAGTAAGCTATAGTGACATGCAGTAAGCTATAGTGACATGCAGTAAGCTATAGTGGCATGCAGTAAGCTACAGTGACATGCAGTAAGCTATAGTGACATCCAGTAAGCTATAGTGACATGCAGTAAGCTATAGTGTCATGCAGTAAGCTATATTGGCATGCAGTAAGCTATAGTGACATGCAGTAAGCTATAGTGGCATGCAGTAAGCTATAGTGGCATGCAGTAAGCTATAGTGGCATGCAGTAAGCTATAGTGACATGCAGTAAGCTATAGTGGCATGCAGTAAGCTATAGTGACATGCAGTAAGCTATAGTGTCATGCAGTAAGCTATATTGGCATGCAGTAAGCTATAGTGACATGCAGTAAGCTATAGTGGCATGCAGTAAGCTATAGTGACATGCAGTAAGCTATAGTGGCATGCAGTAAGCTATTGTGGCTTTTATGATTCTAATAAATGGAACGATTGATAACAAATCGAAGTAAACATGACAACATGACATTCATAGTTTCAGATTACTTTGGCACAAAGTTCGAAATATTCTTATACATGTTGTAATACAAAATGACGGCTTTGCTCTTTTGACCAGTAAACTGTACTGGTTGATAATATAAACATATACATACGATAGGATATGATACAATGTAATAATACAATACAATACAATATAATATACGATACAATACAATACAATACAATATACGATACAATACAATACAATATACGATACAATACAATACAATATACGATACAATACAATACAATACAATACAATACAATACAATACAATACAATACAATACAATACAATACAATACAATACAATACAATACAATACAATACAATACAATACAATACAATACAATACAATACAATACAATACAATACAATACAATACAATACAATACAATACAATACAATACAATACAATACAATACAATACAATACAATACAATACAATACAATACAATATACGATATAATACAATACAATACAATACAATACAATACAATACAATACATGAAACGTGTTGTGTACAATGTTTATAGTAAACAATAACATAATTACAAATACATCTATATACTAGTATACTAGTTACCTCCAACGTAGTGTATTGACATCAGTATAAGAACATATCAGATTTTAGTAAATTGGTTGATATACCATGTATCAAAACGTTAAGTCTATACATAAATACGAGTACATTTATATTTAACTCCCACTTTGTATACTGACGTCATTTTTAAGAAAATAGCACATAATTATATGGTTTCGTAACTTAGAGCGCAGCTTGAGTCAGCTTGTACGAAACTATATCGACATTTTAATTCATCTTCTGCTCTCTACCGTGTCCAATTTCCGTAAACAATTATTTTGCACTTGAAAGCTACATAAATAATTCTGATAGGTTAAGTTCTCAGGTTGCTGCATGAACAATCTGTCTGCTGTTATCTAAACACCACAGTTCCAATGTTTGATTGTTCAAACCTCCTACAGTGCACGATCCTCGACGTATTGAGTTATACAAACTATTCCTGGGGCAGCAGTACATTTGTGTCAGTTTTTGAAATTGATGCTGACGTTCAGGACGTCTCGGCAACTTATATTCATATCGGATGCATTTACATACACGCTCGTGATTTGTTCCTGAGAATATATATATCAAGTACAAATAAATCTATATACTTGTGTAAAGCTTTAATAAACATGTATGGTTTTACATTTATATTTAGATCTCTGGTCATGCAGAGAACAATGCCCTGTTTTTATTTACCGATAGGGTTGGAACGAGGGAAATAACTCCTGTTGTGAAATATGAAATTAACACAAGAATAAGATCGATTGTTTCCCTTTGAATTATAGTTGGTGTGATTACAACTGACGTGACGCCATTGCAGAGGTAGCCTGGATTACATGCCCTTACCACTCCATTGTCTTGTGTGCAGAGTACGCTGGATACCAGACGATTGCAGAGGTCGCTGCGCCTACTTATGTGTCTAAGTTTGTTTGTCTTAGGTTGTTTGTCGAATACATTAGGTCATGCAACCATAAGTACAAACTTAATTCCATTCACTACTATAATCTGATACCATTGATTGATAACTGCCAACAACTGTTAGTTCTAATTTTCTGACGTACACAGTCATAACCTGCTGACCGTTATCATATATCTCGCACACACAGGACATTTCACGAGTTATTTCCCTTTATCCCTTTAAGAGTTAAATATCCCTTTAACCCTTCCATAGTATACTCGTGAGTATCTTCTGTGGTCAGTTATATCCCGTTATCCCTTCTATAGTATACTCGTGAGTATCTTCTGTGGTCAGTTATATCCCGTTATCCCTTCTATAGTATACTCGTGAGTATCTTCTGTGGTCAGTTATATCCCGTTATCCCTTCTATAGTATACTCGTGAGTATCTTCTGTGGTCAGTTATATCCCGTTATCCCTTCTATAGTATACTCGTGAGTATCTTCTGTGGTCAGTTATATCCCGTTATCCCTTCTATAGTATACTCGTGAGTATCTTCTGTGGTCAGTTATATCCCGTTATCCCTTCTATAGTATACACGTGAGTATCTTCTGTGGTCAGTTATATCCCGTTATCCCTTCTATAGTATACTCGTGAGTATCTTCTGTGGTCAGTTATATCCCGTTATCCCTTCTATAGTATACTCGTGAGTATCTTCTGTGGTCAGTTATATCCCTTTATCCCTTCTATAGTATACTCGTGAGTATCTTCTGTGGTCAGTTCTATCCCTTTATCCCTTCTATAGTATACTCGTGAGTATCTTTCTGTGGTCAGTTATATCCCGTTATCCCTTCTATAGTATACTCGTGAGTATCTTCTGTGGTCAGTTATATCCCGTTATCCCTTCCATAGTATACTCGTGAGTATCTTCTGTGGTCAGTTATATCCCGTTATCCCTTCCATAGTATACTCGCGAGTGTCTTCTGTGGTCAGTTATATCCCGTTATCCCTTCCATAGTATACTCGTGAGTGTCTTCTGTGGTCAGTTATATCCCGTTATCCCTTCTATAGTATACTCGTGAGTGTCTACTGTGGTCAGTTATATCCCGTTATCCCTTCTATAGTATACTCGTGAGTGTCTACTGTGGTCAGTTCTATCCCTTTATCCCTTCTATAGTATACTCGTGAGTATCTTCTGTGGTCAGTTATATCCCGTTATCCCTTCTATAGTATACACGTGAGTATCTTCTGTGGTCAGTTATATCCCGTTATCCCTTCTATAGTATACTCGTGAGTGTCTACTGTGGTCAGTTATATCCCGTTATCCCTTCTATAGTATACTCGTGAGTATCTTCTGTGGTCAGTTCTATCCCGTTATCCCTTCTATAGTATACTCGTGAGTATCTTCTGTGGTCAGTTATATCCCGTTATCCGTTCTATAGTATACTCGTGAGTATCTTCTGTGATCAGTTCTATCCCTTTATCCCTTCTATAGTATACTCGTGAGTACCTTCTGTGGTCAGTTATATCCCGTTATCCCTTCTATAGTATACTCGTGAGTATCTTCTGTGGTCAGTTATATCCCGTTATCCCTTCTATAGTATACTCGTGAGTATCTTCTGTGGTCAGTTATATCCCGTTATCCCTTCTATAGTATACTCGTGAGTATCTTCTGTGGTCAGTTATATTCCTTTATCCCTTCTATAGTATACTCGTGAGTATCTTCTGTGGTCAGTTCTATCCCTTTATCCCTTCTATAGTATACTCGTGAGTATCTTTCTGTGGTCAGTTATATCCCTTTATCCCTTCTATAGTATACTCGTGAGTATCTTCTGTGGTCAGTTCTATCCCTTTATCCCTTCTATAGTATACTCGTGAGTATCTTTCTGTGGTCAGTTATATCCCGTTATCCCTTCTATAGTATACTCGTGAGTATCTTCTGTGGTCAGTTATATCCCGTTATCCCTTCCATAGTATACTCGTGAGTATCTTCTGTGGTCAGTTATATCCCGTTATCCCTTCCATAGTATACTCGTGAGTGTCTTCTGTGGTCAGTTATATCCCGTTATCCCTTCCATAGTATACTCGTGAGTGTCTTCTGTGGTCAGTTATATCCCGTTATCCCTTCTATAGTATACTCGTGAGTGTCTACTGTGGTCAGTTATATCCCGTTATCCCTTCTATAGTATACTCGTGAGTGTCTACTGTGGTCAGTTCTATCCCTTTATCCCTTCTATAGTATACTCGTGAGTATCTTCTGTGGTCAGTTATATCCCGTTATCCCTTCTATAGTATACACGTGAGTATCTTCTGTGGTCAGTTATATCCCGTTATCCCTTCTATAGTATACTCGTGAGTGTCTACTGTGGTCAGTTATATCCCGTTATCCCTTCTATAGTATACTCGTGAGTATCTTCTGTGGTCAGTTCTATCCCGTTATCCCTTCTATAGTATACTCGTGAGTATCTTCTGTGGTCAGTTATATCCCGTTATCCGTTCTATAGTATACTCGTGAGTATCTTCTGTGGTCAGTTCTATCCCTTTATCCCTTCTATAGTATACTCGTGAGTACCTTCTGTGGTCAGTTATATCCCGTTATCCCTTCTATAGTATACTCGTGAGTATCTTCTGTGGTCAGTTATATCCCGTTATCCCTTCTATAGTATACTCGTGAGTATCTTCTGTGGTCAGTTATATCCCGTTATCCCTTCTATAGTATACTCGTGAGTATCTTCTGTGGTCAGTTATATCCCTTTATCCCTTCTATAGTATACTCGTGAGTATCTTCTGTGGTCAGTTCTATCCCTTTATCCCTTCTATAGTATACTCGTGAGTATCTTCTGTGGTCAGGTCTATCCCTTTATCCCTTCTATAGTTTACTCGTGAGTATCTTCTGTGGTCAGTTATATCCCGTTATCCCTTCTATAGTATACTCGTGAGTATCTTCTGTGGTCAGTTATATCCCGTTATCCCTTCTATAGTATACACGTGAGTATCTTCTGTGGTCAGTTATATCCCGTTATCCCTTCTATAGTATACACGTGAGTATCTTCTGTGGTCAGTTATATCCCGTTATCCCTTCTATAGTATACACGTGAGTATCTTCTGTGGTCAGTTATATCCCGTTATCCCTTCTATAGTATACTCGTGAGTATCTTCTGTGGTCAGTTATATCCCGTTATCCCTTCTATAGTATACACGTGAGTATCTTCTGTGGTCAGTTATATCCCGTTATCCCTTCTATAGTATACTCGTGAGTATCTTCTGTGGTCAGGTCTATCCCTTTATCCCTTCTATAGTATACACGTGAGTATCTTCTGTGGTCAGTTATATCCCGTTATCCCTTCTATAGTATACTCGTGAGTACCTTCTGTGGTCAGTTATATCCCGTTATCCCTTCTATAGTATACTCGTGAGTATCTTCTGTGGTCAGTTATATCCCGTTATCCCTTCTATAGTATACACGTGAGTATCTTCTGTGGTCAGTTATATCCCGTTATCCCTTCTATAGTATACTCGTGAGTATCTTCTGTGGTCAGTTATATCCCGTTATCCCTTCTATAGTATACTCGTGAGTATCTTCTGTGGTCAGTTATATCCCGTTATCCCTTCTATAGTATACTCGTGAGTATCTTCTGTGGTCAGTTATATCCCGTTATCCCTTCTATAGTATACTCGTGAGTATCTTCTGTGGTCAGTTATATCCCGTTATCCCTTCTATAGTATACACGTGAGTATCTTCTGTGGTCAGTTATATCCCGTTATCCCTTCTATAGTATACTCGTGAGTATCTTCTGTGGTCAGTTATATCCCGTTATCCCTTCTATAGTATACACGTGAGTATCTTCTGTGGTCAGTTATATCCCGTTATCCCTTCTATAGTATACTCGTGAGTATCTTCTGTGGTCAGTTATATCCCGTTATCCCTTCTATAGTATACACGTGAGTATCTTCTGTAGTCAGTTCTATCCCGTTATCCCTTCTGTAGTATACTCGTGAGTATCTTCTGTGGTCAGTTATATCCCGTTATCCCTTCTATAGTATACTCGTGAGTATCTTCTGTGGTCAGTTATATCCCGTTATCCCTTCTATAGTATACACGTGAGTATCTTCTGTGGTCAGTTATATCCCGTTATCCCTTCTATAGTATACTCGTGAGTATCTTCTGTGGTCAGTTATATCCCGTTATCCCTTCTATAGTATACACGTGAGTATCTTCTGTAGTCAGTTCTATCCCGTTATCCCTTCTATAGTATACACGTGAGTATCTTCTGTGGTCAGTTATATCCCGTTATCCCTTCTATAGTATACTCGTGAGTATCTTCTGTAGTCAGTTCTATCCCGTTATCCCTTCTATAGTATACACGTGAGTATCTTCTGTAGTCAGTTCTATCCCGTTATCCCTTCTATAGTATACTCGTGAGTATCTTCTGTAGTCAGTTCTATCCCGTTATCCCTTCTATAGTATACTCGTGAGTATCTTCTGTAGTCAGTTATATCCCGTTATCCCTTCTATAGTATACTCGTGAGTATCTTCTGTAGTCAGTTCTATCCCGTTATCCCTTCTATAGTATACACGTGAGTATCTTCTGTAGTCAGTTATATCCCGTTATCCCTTCTATAGTATACACGTGAGTATCTTCTGTGGTCAGTTATATCCCGTTATCCCTTCTATAGTATACTCGTGAGTATCTTCTGTAGTCAGTTATATCCCGTTATCCCTTCTATAGTATACACGTGAGTATCTACTGTAGTCAGTTCTATCCCGTTATCCCTTCTATAGTATACACGTGAGTATCTTCTGTGGTCAGTTATATCCCGTTATCCCTTCTATAGTATACTCGTGAGTATCTTCTGTAGTCAGTTCTATCCCGTTATCCCTTCTATAGTATACACGTGAGTATCTTCTGTAGTCAGTTCTATCCCGTTATCCCTTCTATAGTATACTCGTGAGTATCTTCTGTAGTCAGTTCTATCCCGTTATCCCTTCTATAGTATACACGTGAGTATCTTCTGTAGTCAGTTCTATCCCGTTATCCCTTCTATAGTATACACGTGAGTATCTTCTGTAGTCAGTTATATCCCGTTATCCCTTCTATAGTATACACGTGAGTATCTTCTGTAGTCAGTTATATCCCGTTATCCCTTCTATAGTATACACGTGAGTATCTTCTGTAGTCAGTTATATCCCGTTATCCCTTCTATAGTATACTCGTGAGTATCTTCTGTAGTCAGTTCTATCCCGTTATCCCTTCTATAGTATACACGTGAGTATCTTCTGTAGTCAGTTCTATCCCGTTATCCCTTCTATAGTATACACGTGAGTATCTTCTGTAGTCAGTTCTATCCCGTTATCCCTTCTATAGTATACTCGTGAGTATCTTCTGTAGTCAGTTCTATCCCGTTATCCCTTCTATAGTATACACGTGAGTATCTACTGTGGTCACACACCGATGCAACTGCTTCTCATGATGTCGAAGGAGTGTCACGAGTTCTCTCCCTTTATCTCTTCTAGTGTTCTCTCTCTTTATCCCTTCTATATTATATGTATATATAGTACTATTCTCTCCATTGAAGGGAGATAATTATGGAAGGGATACAGGGAGAGAACTCGTGACATTCTCCTGTGGATAAAACATTCAATGTCAGTTGCCTTCCTCTGATTCATGAATACGGACAAATTGCCAGATGCTTGCGTAATAACAGTAGGCTTTTAGTATTGCTTTGTAACCCAGGGATACTGGTAAGACAACTTACTCCGATAAATAACTGAAATACAGTAAAGCTTATACGACCATCCTTGGGGCCCTTGAAAGATGGTCTTTTTATTGAGGTGGTCTTAATAATGAGGTTGAATAAAGAGCAGAACAGTGGAAATGGACTTGAAATTTGTATTCTTATTTTTGAGGTGGTCTTATTACTGAGCTGGCTTTTAAGTGTGGTTTTACTGTACAGCTGAAAATTTGATGTACAAACCCAGCCTAACCAAAGAAATGAATTTATATTATGAACAAGGGAAATAACTACTCTGGAGTTAATCAAATAAACTACAGGACAAAGTAGAATCTAGGTTACCTGCCCCTGTTCATTTATGTAATATTATTGATTCTGTTTGTATAACTGTAGACATTGTAGTAACTTAAAGAGCAAATACAATATGATTAAAGGAATAAACATTACAAAATAGATATTTCCCCTCACCCATACGTCGCAAGTGGAAGAATTAATTGCATACAAATTTAATTGATATTTTTTCATATACAGTAAAACCTTAATAATAAGACCACTATTGGGTCCCTTGAAAACTGGTCGTCTTATTGAGGTGGTCTTAATATTGAGATTGAATAAAGAGCAGCATGGTGAAAATGGACTTGTAAATTGTGTTCTTGATTTTGAGGTGGTCTTATTATTGAGGTGGTCTTATTATTGAGGTGGTCTTATTATTGAGGTGGTCTTATTATTGAGGTGGTCTTATTATTGAGGTGGTCTTTATGTGAGGTTTTACTGTACATCATATTACTGTAAATAATTATTTTTTATTCACAATAATTACCACTAAATCTATAATAATACGTGTGCAAGTGTTGGTGAATCATATTAATATTTCTAGTGTGTTACAGTTTTAATAAATGATTCACTTGACAAGAGTGTTAATATATCAAGTATATTGCTTCGACACAATCGTGGTATAAAGAATGCGTTCTCAACTAAAAATTAAAATTCTCATACGCTATATATTAATATTGGACGTATTTAGCATTTTTATCACAAGTTTGTGTCTTTTTTATAGGAATTTTGCCAGATATAGCATATATGTCGACACAGTGTTCCATTTCCAACCATTTTGTCTGATTTATGGTCAGAGGATATGCTGTATCGCGTAATTCAATTCGTCTGTATTGTTGAATGATGCTGAAAAAAAATCGGCAACGATTAAAAACGTTATGGAAAGCCTCATTAATATTATTTAGGACTTTTGTTCTTGTGAGCTAGTTTTCTGGTCAGTTTTACTTATAAAATCCAGTATTGGCATACTCTGAAATATGTGGCTCGATATTAGCTCGACTTGAGTGTTAATCTATCAAATATATTGCTTCGGCACAGGGTATAGAGCGCGCGCTTGCTTAAATTATATCATTTGCATTCTTGATCAGTCTTTTGGTCATCATAGGCAGTCGATATCTCCGGCCTTTCTACGATGTCATTTTTGGATTGGATCAGTTGCTGTCTTCCTCGAACAGATAACACAGCACAGTCTACTTACGAAGTTATTTAGACAGCGGTAGTCATTTGCTGTGTTGGTCAATGTAGAACTCATTTCGAAGTGGTAGGTAGTTACAACATAAGTGCATTGCAGTAGCTTTGTCTGGTGGTTTGAAGGACTGATACATGTACTCCTACATTGCATCTTGCACTTATTTGCCCATTTCCATTTCTAGTACATATGTACCTGATCGGTGACTTCTCCCGTATATCTACATTGTCACCATGAAACAATGTGACATACGAAACATTTAATGTTGAAAGGATTGTTATTCAAATAACTCGAATAAATACCAAAGACGGAAGCAGCTAGTGTATCAATAATTGCCCGGCGTGCGTTGTATCCTTTTGAAAATAGCCCTGAATAGTTTAAATCGATAAATTTCCTTTTATTTATTCTAATTCATAAAATGAACTACGCTCAGAAAAAAGAGCATTAATTTTTTCTCCCTCGTATAGATTAAGCTGGTAGTTAGGACAAGTTGCCCGCATCAGTCGTATTAGTCAAAAGATATCTACCGTACCCACAGTTCATGCTTACACTGAGAAATAAATCGGCAAAAATAATCAGAAAGTCAGATGTAAGGCCGAGGAAACTGTTTCTATCAATGGGGTTCATGCGGGTTATTTGAAATGCTACGTGCGAAAGAAACTTACGAAACCGAGCGTGTTTCTCGCGCGTTCTACGAAAAAGTCACAGCATTATCCTAAATATACAACTGAAATTTAGATGTTCAGAAAGATGACATAAACTTGGATCTTATTATCCATTTACCGAACTTCAATAATGTGACCAGCGATTTTATTTCTATTACAACGGTTGTGTTGATCAGCTCAGTGGTAAAGTGTCCGCTCTGACCGCGGGAGGTCGTGGGTTCGATCCCTTTTCGAGCCATATAAAAAACGTGAAACATACCCGGCAAACACACCACGCAGTATATAAAGGGTAAAAGCAGCGGATAAATAGGCAAACACACCACGCAGTATATAAAGGGTAAAAGCAGCGGATAAATAAGTCCAGGTAATATTGATCAGCGGATACCACGTTTGTCGCGCCATCTTGCTTAATAGCTCATGTTTAATGCCAACCGTATGTCACTTTAGATGAAGCTTGTTATCTTATCTTTAGCACATTATTGAATCTCGATAATAAATTTGTGATTATTTTTACAGAAGAAAAACAACAAAAAAGAAAGTTCATCCCAGAACGCCACTGTGCTCTGACTGAAGGGTTCGGTCCCCTACCCTACCCCCTCCACCTGATGAAGTACCCGGTATTTAAATTTAACCTTATCTCATTCTGACACACCACGCTACATTGACAACTTTGTGTTGAACATGTGCAAGAACATGTGTCGAATATATACATTAGTCACATACATTAATATGCTTATGGGCCTAAAAACAACCTTAGGCCTTTGAACGAGGCTTGCAACGCTCACTATGACTTTTCTTTTAAAAAATAGATCTGCGAATGAATGACAATGAAATTTGAATTTATCTCATTTTAAATAACTCCAGTTGTTATAATTTTGCTATACAATTCTTGAAAATTGTTGCAGAAATATCAAGGATTCTAGAGCAATGTGCTATTTCTGCTTTGCGGTAGGTCGAAAGGGGCGTTACTCTGGTTTACTTTAACACGAACTACACCGGAAATCGTTCATGGGGCAATACACAATTGATGGCTGTTCCATTTATAGTTTGTATGTTTAATAAAACAAATATTATAGAGTAACAATGCGATAAATTTCGTTCTTATTAAATGAAATAGACGGTAAAATATTAATAATTAAATTACTAAATAGTTGATGAAATGTCATTAAAGATAAACTATGCTATTTACCGCCGATTTGCAAACTACCGTCCGGGATTGACAGCTCTTACATTAGTGTACAGCAGTGAAGCAAATAGTTTCAGTTACGAAAATGCCTTACAACCAGGCAAACATGGACGAGCGAGACAATTATTATGCACCGAATTATCAAAATTATCAGGTACCAGTGACACCACCTGGATTGGAAGCTATTTACACGGCATGTAGGAAATTATACCAGGATCAGCCAAACCCCTTACAAGTTACGGCGCTTGTAAAATACTGGTAAGTTTTATATTTCGTCTTGTCAATTTTATGTCGGTGGCCATTTTTTGGCAATCGTAAACAAAGAATACAGGGCGTGTGTTTGTCAGTCAAATGAAAGCTCAGGATCATATTATATATTAAATATGTATAAATGTATAACAAATGTATGTTTAGATTTAAGTATCTTCGTTATACCAGTGTTAATTTGTCGTACACTTGTAGCCGCTGTCTGTAGCTCGGGGCAAGATTCGTACCTCAATCGTTTCAACCCAGCGAGTTTTACTAGAAAGATTCTTCAGATATCATGAGTGTGTTTGTATTTTTACTGTTGATGCAGCGATGTGTAAAAAAACATTAAAGATGTCTTAAAGTTTTGATCATATTCATATCAGGAATTGCGATTTAAACTGTTCTTCAGAAATAGTGATACAAACTTGAAGGAAATATTGTACTTGGGTAACCAACCAATGTGGAAACCGTTCTTGGTGTATTTCAGGACTTTTTTAACACTTTACATATCAAACATTATTGATTGTTGGAGAGTTTTACAACAGTTCTGAGTTGAACAGCGCTGTCATTACATACAATTAGCCATGATCGTCTATTGAACCATCATAATATTGATGTTAATCATAAATAATTTAATATTTTAGTGTAAACTCATTTATTTTTCAACAATAATGAAATAAATTTTGCAACTTTTGCTTAATCACTGTCGGTGGCTGCCTCCTAGGTAACTAAGCAATACTTACGCCAAATATTGAGGGAATGTGGAGTTAGTGTTCAACTTCAATGCAAGGTCAGAACTCAAGATTTTGGATTGTGAGTCGGGCACTATACCCCTCAATCACAATGCCTCATAGTAAAACTTGGTTGGTGAAAAGCATGTCTTAGAAGCCATTTCATTATTTAGATAGAAAGGTTATAAAAGAAAAGTTATATTTTGTTCTCATACAAATCTAAATATTAGTCATAATAATGTAATGTGCCCTGTGTAGGTTCTACCACTCTTTATCCTGGACATTTTACCCCATTTTTTATTTCAATATTATGATAACAGGGCTTGATGCTTATTTTAATACTATACTGCCCTTCAGGTAGCCACCAAAACTATTTTACCTGCCCAAATTTTTATTTTACCTGCCTGAAAAGTAATGGCTTTGTTACAAAGTTAGTATAAACTACTTGAAATCCCAAATTACCTGATGAACTATCGCAGAACTCCATCAGCCTTTCAAAGTTCAGTTTTTCTTGAACAAAATCCCCAAAAAATCATTTGATTTCATCTGTTTTCGACAAAAAATGGTGATATAAACGTTGTCTGATTTGGTCATGTGTGAGCAGAATGACAATTTTGTTCAAGGATGTAGGAGTAACCATTTGATTTTTGAATGCAAACACGTCAAATGGTTTAAAACTGCGATCAACACAATAATTTGTAGTTTGTACACATACCAAAATGAGTGATTTAATAATGCTTATACTTTAATTAAACATGTCATCTTTAACAATTGTTTTATGTCTCGGATGATTACACCATATCATGTTTGAATTAAAAGAGGTATTATTAAATTTTTACGAAACGCCGCCAATATGGCCTCCCGTCGTTTATGTCGAATTTTCATTAAGACAAACTATTTTCTATGGTCTCAAAAAATTCGACATAACGAGAGTCGACTGTATCTGTATGAAGGGGTTTGTTATTATTTCTTACAGCAGCTAGTTGTAGTATCTTGTTATCAGCTGAACTTTGATTGTAAAGAATAATTAGATTTCCTTTTCCTGTGAAAATTATGTGAACATGGCCTAATTTCATCGAACTGCTAAAGGTCTTGCAAGTCATATATTGGCAATAAACACACATCATTTAATTGATTAGCTTGCATTAAAAATTTGTAATTTTTAATTTCTTAACTTTTTACTTAAGACATGTTAGGGTTATAGTGTCTAGTACTGGACTGTCAAGTATGTTGTGTCTATAAGGATAGATCCTAGATACCAGTTCAATGTATTGAATGATGTAATTTTGAGCTTTTAGATATTTGGTTACATTAAGAAATATATAGAACTTTGAGTCTGAATACTACCGTGAACATGTCAAAAGTTTCAAACATAATTTATGTATATTTAATTTTGTGGAATGACAAATATGTTTATGTTACTGATATCATTGCAACACCTGTCATGAAATTTATTTCTTAAGCTCTTCAATTTTACTTATGCATATATATATATAACTTTTTGTAAAGTCTAACATTTTGATTCATTTCCTTTGGTCATCAAATATTGTATTGTATCTCATTTACCATATATATTATAAATGAAAGTAATTTATATTGTTACAATTTTGTATGTATATCAGTACTTTCATACCAAATAATTGTTACACAATTGTCTAAGGGTAAATTGTTTTGAAAATATGTTTTAAACGATCATAATTATTTCCAAATTTAATTGGTAATATTTTTATATTAGCTATAATGAGTTGTTTCTGTACTTTATTACTTCAATTCAGTTTGTTATTTTTTTTGTAAATAAACCATTGTTTCCAAAATTGCTGTCCTAGCAGCTGTAACTTTGTTATGAAGACTGTGAATAAGTTGACTTTCAGTACTTTTCATTTTTCTTGTAAATTTTTTTACTACTTTGTTAATTGTAAAATTACCATGTTTTTTACTAGATTGAATACAATTTTACCAGGCTTGTCAGCTTTGTAGAAACTTTTGGCAAATTTTGATAATGAAATGTAAATCATGTATGTTCTGTATAAGTTTAGAAGGAATCATTCAAAATTATTGGTACAATTCAGTCTAATCATCATATTAGAGTATCCAAATTCCAACACCATTTTTAACTGAGGTGTTACTATTTCAGCTTATAAAAGTCCTATACATTTATTGCCTTGCATATTGGTTATCAAATAAATATAGGATCATTTTTATTGAACAGTTTGTAATGTTTCATGATTGTAAGTAATATATTAAGACATTGGCTTGATAGAATAGCGCTAGTTGGTGGCTGATTTAGTTATTTATTTTTAAAACTCAAATCTGACCCTTGATTAAAATTTGTCATAAATTGTCTCAAAATAATGAAAAATTGTAATGAAATGACATAAATTTATCAAATTAATTATTTATTTTTAAATCTAAAATCTGTCAACTTAAGAAAAATCGCGTGGGTCTAGTTTGTTGTATGTTTATATGTACTTTTTATGCTTGAGTTCAAATCCTTTTTATGAGTCCACCTTTAATCGTCGCAGGTAAGTCTAATGAATCTGTTCTGTTATTGATTGATTTATGATCAATTTTCTGAAGGTATTTTTCCACTTTCAATGACTAGTTTTTTTTGAAAGCGCAGTTAGAAAAATACCGAAGTCTGGGGGCATCTACTTATTTTATTATTTTTCAAACTCAAGCTTTCCTCTCTATTACATTGCATTCAGAATATCTCTCTGTGTGGTGAAATGAACCATTCACGTACAATACCAGCAGTAATTATATTGGACAAGAATTCTGAATGTGTGCTGGCTTCCATACAATGGAGATTGATATAATTATTTGCATTTTGCTGTTTATTTATTGACTATATGGCTTGGTGGGGGCGAAGATTAGCTAAGTCTGGACGAGCTTTTACTCCGTGTGGGGGATGTTTTAATAAATCGATTGAATTTCATTTCATGTGAAAATATTTGATGTACTGTTCAGTTGAGTATTTATGGGTAAAAATAGGTCAATATTGGTAAAATTGTTAAACGTTATTACCATTGACTATGACCGGTACTGTGGAATTAAATCTAACTTTAAATTGGTTTCCTTAGTTAAATGCTTTGTTGTCAGTCCTGTGCTTAAATTGACAATCAGTTCTTGTCACTTCAATCAATGCTGTGTCGACTTTTACGATGCTCGTTGAAAATTTAGTGCTGGCGAGGAGAAAAAGTTTTGCAAATCAGTGGTTGCATTTCACGAACTCAGTAAATTAGCCTTTGATTTATTTTTATGATTTATCATCTTAAGCTGATGATTTTTTACTGATCAGATTATTACAATGTGTCGGGCACTCGTCCAGGTTTACCATTACGCATCTGGGAGATGTGTTTAAATTATATTTACTACAAGAGCAGAATAATCTATATGGTTCATTAATGTCACATTGAGCATTGTGGGAGGGCAAAATAAGCATGTGTTTAAACTAGTATGAAGAATGGGGCCAGAGTTTTTCGGCACAGGAGATCCTGATGTATGAATGGCAATTTGTTAACACATTTGTGGCATGGGGGCCTTTTTAGATCTGTCACAATCTCCAGCTTTTTGTGCTGCACAAATCTTGTCTTGGTAATTCAATATTTTGATCTAAAATAAGCTACTGAACTATTGATAATCCAGACTAGCTACAGGAGGACATACAATGCTTTACATTTTTTGAAGTCCACATGATTGCTATGAATTCAATCCATATCATTACAAAGTGCTTCATTTAGATTTACACAAATTTGATAGTCTCTCTCACACACAAGGAAGGAGATATATGACAGAATAATGCCAGAAATATTTTGGTCTCAATTTTAATTGTACCCCCTGTCTTGGACAATTGTGTTCGTGAATTTTTGGTTTCTGGTGTCCCAATATTTATCTTGGGATTCTATTGTCAAGCACTGATGATAACTGTTAAATTCCATGTACATTCAGTATGTGTGATTTATATATATTTTTTAATTAATTTTGCATTATTATTTTTTTGATGCAATAATTTTATGGTGCTAATAAAAATCCAACCTTTATTTGCTATTTGATTCATACCAACAAAATTTTTTAATTCAATTTCTCGGCATCTACACTCATACAGGGTTAGAAAGTTTAAGTAGAAAATAATGGTCAAAAATGTTTATTTTTTGAGAACTAGCGGTTGTTTACGTATTTCCACAGGCGTTATTTGAAGGCCATTGTTATATTGTTCTGTTATCTATTCGGGTAGAAAAAACGATATACTGTGGAGTTGATCATTATGAAGGTCAAGTTGTGTTTGTTAATAAGAATTACTTTATGTTGGTGTTACTACTATACTATTGCATTGTGGGAGACCATTATAATAACCGGGCCATAGTATTACGGGCTTAAAGGAGTTCATTTGTTAAGAATTATTATCACAATCAAGTTGAAAACTGGATCTTGTCCTAAGACTTTGAAGATAAACTAAATTTGTTAACATTTAACAGTTAACTGCTACTGTGTTAAATAATTAAACAATTATTTTTCATATGATCTCTACCATTGCCCATTTGGTACAGTAATTAAAAATAAAACTGGTGAACGTTATGTATATTTATGTTCTGTTTCTGACACATAATGCTAAAATGTTGCAGTTACAGTTCGGGTTTTCCCGAAGATTTTTCAGCTAGAGGTCCTTGGACCCTCTAGTTTGACAAATTGGGGGTCCTTAGTAAATTTATAGGGTCCCAGATATGTAGATTACACTTGACGACCAAGGTGTATTTTAGGGGTCCCAGGGATGCACAGTTAGTTGAAAATGGGAGACTTAGAAAGAAAAGGGAGTCTAGCTGACAGGGACTCAAGTTTTCTGCTTCAGGGAAATCTCTGCAGTTACTGATGGCTCAACCACTTGCACTGCTTCCTTAACAAAGTAGCTAAGTTACAATTGGTTTGCTCTACCTGTTAAATTAGTGTCCTGTTATATATTGAATTGATATAAAAGTACAGTACAATCTCCCTTAAAGACCACATCATTTATTGGACCAATTCAAAATTAAGAAAATATTTTAATTTGCTTTGCTTTTTTTCAACCTCAGTATTAGGACCGCCTCAATAAGACAGATTACTGACCTTTTTACCATCATATAGAGCATTTTGAGATGAAGAGAGAAAAGTAATAATACATTCAGCAAAAGCAGGAAATTGAAACATTTATAAGTAAAATAACCATGCTCTTATTTTCCCAAATTTGGGACTTATCGCGCATAATTATTTTCCCAATTGAAAAGGCACAGGCAGTAAAATTATTTTCCTAAAAAATCACTCGTAAAATAATGTGGGCATTTCAAGTTATCTTAGTTCTTTGTGTAGTGTGATGAAATTAGAAAACAGTTTAACAGCAAGATATATAAGTATTCACCTTATGTTTGTGTTTTCTCATCAATCAGTGTACAGGCAGGTTAAGTCGCGGGATGATAACATTTAAACTTTGTTAATCTGCTTTTTCCCTCAGCTGTTGAATAAATGTGAAAGAAATTTACCCCACCCAGAGTCTCAGACTGTGACTAGTTACAAAATTATGAATAAATAATCCCTGTTTGGCTATTAGTTATTTGCATGATCAACTTAAGCCTCCCCCCTGCAGGCTCGATCTTTCAATAAATAGGTAAACATACTTTACTATTTTGACCCCATCTTGGTTTTTGCTAACATAATTGAATATTGATGGGCATGAATTACAGAACGATTTTTTTTCAAATGAATATATTTTGGTCTAGATACACAAAGAACACATATCTAATTTAGGACTGGTATTTTATATTTAGATTTTTTTCAAACTTTGTATTAAAATATGGATTTTATTGATGAAATAACGGCACCACAGGACAATTGGGCCCTGTTTTTCTTTCTTTGCTGCTTAACTAAAGTTATTTACTTTTTAAATAGTATAATAATATGGTTTTACAATTTTAGAAAAATATTTCAAAAGTTTTACATATTAATGGTTTATTGAAAACGAGTATTTAAAAAAATGCTTCTAGAAACATCCATGAAGTCTATTTACTTACAGTTCCAAATGTGGTGACTCATTTGTATTGCAAATTAAAACTGAATTCATTGTTTTCACGAATTGCTCATGTAAAATAATTGAAAATGAATATAGTGTACAAGGACTTCGTACGGAATATAGTACAAAAATAGATTATTTTGGCAGTATATTCTGTTATGACATTGATATACAAAGCTTGCAGTAGTATTGTGTGTTATTGGATTCACTTGGTCGCCGTGTTATATTACATTACGTATTCTTCCACCTATGGTTACCAATAGCAAAACTTGAGTCTTCAAAAATTTGTTCATCGACTGCAAAGGGTTTTAAATCAGTACAACAGTCAGGTGTGGCTTTCCTATTGATAAACGATAATTAACTTACCCCCTACATAAAAAGGGATATACCCCCCTACATATAAGGAGATGTTTGTATATATCATATATTATTGTTTACTAGTTTACTATTGTTTAGGCTCTTTGAATGATATGTTTGCTGTGGCCTGATGGTGACAAGAAAATACCGAGATGGTTCTCGAAGCTAAATTTTGTCAAACAAAGTTAATATCTTAAGAAAGGAATATGGTTTATGATTCTACAGTTTCTAGAACAATGGGGAATGTTTAGTGCAGTCAGTAAACGTTCGGTTTGAAAAGCAATCATATTTTTACAATGGCCTTATGTTAGTGTTTGTTTTGTCATCCGAATTGATCCACATTGAGAAATATACCTGTGAAACATTACTGGTGAATAATCAGTGTAGGTCAATAGTACTCTATCTGGGGGGTCTCCACTTTTAATTGCTGTCATAGAAAATAGAGTTTTACGCTAGGAGGGAGTTAGGAATACCATCTCACTACCTGTGATATAACCAAATACCATTATCAGCAATTGATGACTGATCCGAAGTTAGAATACTGTTTGTTTTGTTGTTGATTTTGTCGCCATAGTTACTTTATTGACGCACACCCATGTGTACCTGTCCAGGAAACTAAATTCAATGAGAAGCATATTTTTATGATTTATGGTATTGAAGTTACTACCTTTGGGAGACATTTTTTAAACAAAGTTTTGTAAAAGTTTGATAATTATCTTATGAAAATTAAAATACAAGCATTTAGATATACCCTTGTCTTAAAATCCGCCCTTTGAACTTTAATTTAGTACTTCAAGTAGTAATGAATATTCATGGCTTTGGATTTATTAATCATAATACTCAATGAGTTATAATGATTTGATCCATTGTTAAACAACCTGCTTTTAGTAGTCCATGATATACATATACTTGACCGACTGAGTCTGTGAATTATGTGTGGGTGGAGGGGGCGTCTGTGGACCCACGGAAACATTTCTAGTGGACAATTTCATGAATGTATACAAAAATGGAAGAAGTGTACCTGAGATTTTACATGCACAATAAACCTCTGTAGTTTTGTTAGGTGTGACCGTGTTTACCTGTGTTACAACTTTGACTGTTTTTGTTGTTAATCAAATATTTCTATCTTTGCTCTGACTGCATTGTAAAGTGAGAGGTTTGTGGTTACATTCATGTATTTTCCATCCTTAACACATGGACAGTTTTATCAAAGGTCATGCCTGAAAAGATAACTTGAATAAATAAAAGAACTGTATTGGTGTCTGAAGTACTTGACACTGTTTTGTCACATTCAGATTTTGTAAAGAGAGAAGTATTGTGGTTTCTCTAGGTCTAATTAGCTTGCAAATTAGTTTCGGAAAATATATACGGTTAAAATGTATCAGGTCCTGATGAATCTTCTTACTCTTAGGCACGTCAAATTGAAATGGGTGATACATGTACTATGTATTATTTGATGTGAAATTTCGAATCCGATGAATTAAATGAACAAGTTTAGAGTTTACATTCCTTTTTTAACAGAACTAACATTATAATTATTATTCTAACAAATTCGAATTCAGTGTAAAGCTTGATGACTTCATGACTTCAGACCCTGTTTTATGTTGTCTGTACTGTTTTATGTTGTCTGTACTGTTTTATGTTGTCTGTACTGTTTTATGTTGTCTGTACTGTTTATTTTGTCTGTACTGTTTTATGGTGAATTATATTTGTATAAGGTTGCTGTAGAGTACAGAATTGCATCTTAATATAGTTTGAGATTGAAGGTTAATGTTGTGTAAAAATTGCACCCAAGATTTGAATAAAAATCCAATATTTTTTATGTAATAAATTAAGCATTTATTTCTGTCAAACCTGAATAATAACAACCGTGGGGACCTGATTACATGGGTATGAATGTGTGATTTTGGATAAATGGTAATTGTAAAATATACATAGTTTTGAATAAAAATGACTGAGGAGGCATTTAAAAGAAATATTCAATGCTTGGGGTGAAATTACATTAACAGTTGTAAAGTTTCGAATGTGGACCATTGATACAATCTCATCGGGTTTATGTATTCTGTCGTGCTAATGTTTACATTATTGATAAGTGTCCTGTGTTGGAGGTATCCCTTGTCTGTATCAAGTTGGGATTATTACTTTATGTAGCATTGTGGGACAGGTTACTAATACAAAATACTAATAATTTATTTCCCTGTCTATAAAGACCAGAAAAGGTAAAAATGAGTGGTAAAATCTTGCATTTGAATGGAATTTGGTTTAAATTAAGGTGAAAAAAGGGTCATCTGAATTATTTTTGAAATTGATTGTGCCGATTGTCCTTCACTTATATACAAAGTTCTGAGAGAATTTTTCTCTTTTCATCTGATTTTCACCTTTTTTGGACCAAATTTTTTTTTAATAAAAGTAGTTAGATTTTGTCAGATATGTGCGACAGAGGTAATTTTGTTATGAGGCATAGGGGTGTTTTCCTACTTAGCGGGCAAGCCTTTTCTCAACTCAAATTTTCTAACATAATAATTGTCAGTAACAAGTTGCCACTCACTGTTGTTGGCCTTTACTCTCCCTTTTTTCCTGACGTTGATCAATACTCGACAGGTACATGTATGATGGACTTGATGGCATTTTACCTGTGATAAACTTACTGTGAGTTTGTTGTAAAATCTGTGAATGATGTCATCACATCTCACATATTTAATTTTCAACACATTTTCTGGCAGGGTCATATTCAAAGAGCTAATTTCACTAAATAATGACAACAGTTCACAGAACGCTCCTTATCAAGGCATAGAGACTTCTGGTCACATAGTTTGTTGCCTCAACTTGACGAGAACAGTAATGGCCACTTACCTGTAAAATACTTTAGATTTTATTTTTTTGTTATTCCAGTATATCATCAAGTTGTTTCTACAGATACACTGATTGTATCTAAATATTATTACAAAATGACTTGGCTTAAAGGTTTAAATGACAAAAATGACATTAACAAAGTTTATCAAATAATCAGATATCTGATTTTAACAAGATATTATGAGACATTTTATCTTTATATTTCTTAATATACTGGTATATATATTGACATTTCTTATGACTTAACTTGATAAATTTTGTTTTCAGGCTTGGCGGACCAGACCCTCTCGACTACATCAGCATGTATGCTAACCCCGGAGATCCAGACAAGGGAATTCCCCCACATTGGCATTACATCAGTTTTGGATTATCAGATCTCCATGGTGACGGCAGAGTTCATGAGTAAGTTCTTTCCACTGTGATTTGCTTTATTCATCATTTAAAATATAACTTTCTTTGTCATTCTTTGGTTTTGAATGAAGTCCAGAATGAAGTGTCAGTATTTGTTCTGTTCCTTGTCCATTTATACTGTTGACTTTGATTACAATTTCATCTAAGAGGATCAGGAGGTATGCTAACCTGTCCAAATTAAATAAAGCTACAACTTCATATTTTCATGTAAAATTTGACTCCTTAAGAATGTTTACTATGAATTAATGCGTATGGAACCATAGTGCAGTTCAGAGTGCGAATGGTCAGCAGAACTTTTTCTATTGGTTCAAATTATTGGGTTTTATTTTTCGGCGCAGCTGTACTATCATGGCTTTGCTATTTGCATACCAGTGTTGTGTAAACCAATCAAATCTTACGTTAACCACTAAACCAACTTCTCGTCAACCGAACAACGTTTGTAACCTTGACGCAGATTGGTTAACCTTGCGATAAGTGGTATGTTACCTTACCGAAATGCCGTAATTTCGATGAATTTACCGAAATCCTTTTTGGATTTGGAGTGACCAGCAATCGTAACATCTCAGCAATCTGTTGCACAACAAATCTTAACCTTCAAATTGCGCCGAACATCTATTTTCAAGATATTTCTTGTTTACAAAGATATGTTCGTGGTAGGATTTTCATACTGGTATCTTTAAGAAGCAAACAAAATTTGGTATATTCAGTGTGACTAGTTCAACTCTTCGACATTTATACAAAACGATTCATTGTTATTTACATTTAACAGATAGATCTGCCTTTCAGAACTTTAGAATTTTCAAGATAATTTGTATTTCTTTAAAGTTTAATAGTCTGACCCTGTCCCATTGAAATATAAGAGGCATACAATTTTCATGCAATATTGTGCTATTTAAGAAATGTTATTAAAAAATCTTTTGTATATTAAGATACTGGAATATACAAATAGTATTTTCCTTTTATTAGTATAAATATATTGAGATGATTTTTTTGTAATTATACATTTTTTTGTGTCTTTCGTGTTTACATGTATAGAATTTAGTAAAAAACATGTCAACGCTGTGGGTAATTTGAATATTTGTTCCTTATTTATTTACCAAGTTCAAGACAAGAATACAAATGTAGTAGTGTCATCTGCTTGATATAGAAATACAGTTATTCATCAAATTTTAATAAGTCATAAAAGTAAACATTGAACCTATAGGCTTAAAAAATTAATGGTTGTGACAGATTTAGAATTTCTCCAAGTTGGGAATGACGATATTGAAAAGAAATTACCAATTAATTATAACTATACTTTAATCTTGTATTGGTAAGTTAAAGTACAATTTTGAAGTAAACAGTTTGGAAATTTTTTGTTTATGATGGGGGAATGCGTTCAAGAGGTCGGGATTCACTGCTTGAGATACTTTTGAAAATTGAATGAATCTAGCACTCTAGAAGTACATGATCTATATTTTATCAGCTATATGTTAATCTCAATGCGTCATGTAACATATTGCACTCTTAACACTTCAAAATTTGAACTTGGACAGTATGGAAATTGCTTCATATCAAAACTGGTGGTAATTTCGTAGCCTATATGAGGACATGCTTCACAAAATAATATATTCATCTTTTGTTTATATTTAATGTCTGTTTTCGAGAAGAAAAAGAAATTCCTGCATTCTTTTTGCCCAATAAGAAATTCCTGTATTTTTTACAGAAAAGAAATTCCTGTTTTTTTTTACCAGAGTTCATGATTTTTTTTACCAAACTTGTCCCCACCAGTTATTTCGCAAACTCGGCTCCTGATAATATGACTGAATACCGATATACTGATACCCGGGCCATTACCAAAACTGTTATTCTACTAACGTATTACAATGCAATTTTGTTAAATCATTTTTGATCCTAAATTCCTTGCTGTGTAAATTGGAACATATTTCTAACCCCTGGATATCTCCTTTGTTTAATATCTGAAGATCTCTGGTAGTTAATTAAATAGTATCAAACTATTACAACATACTTGAATATTATACCATGCTTTTGCAGACTCATGGCAGACTTGGGGCATGCCACATTTGAATGTAAGCCAGGAGGCAGGGGGTATAAATTGTGCTCGCTGGTTCGATGGGAACTGATTTAGTTACAAACATTTTGCTATGTACACATTCAAATTGTAACCCAACGTCTTCGTTGGGGATGAGTTTGTTTTTCTTGCTTGCATATTTCAAGTGTTCAGTGCAATCGTATTAAACTACTATATAAATACATATGAGTTACGATAGTCTTGCGTTGAACCCTTGAATTTTTATACAGAAAGGTTCAAAACGGAAATTTATATCATGAATTAATTTCCTATATGAGTTTATTGATACAACAATTTCATATTTTTAAAATTTACTGCACTTGGTAATGCATGCATCTATTCAAAATGTGTTGGCATTCATTGTAAAAAGCACTACATGTTTTTAATTGACTCAAGTTTTGCAAAATAATTTTTAAGTGTACTCTCTTCCCACTACGAGTAGTTAACTAGGTTTATAAATTCAGGATAAAAATTGCCTAACTAATCTATTTTTCATTTATATCACCAAATATTTTATTCAAAATCACTTGGTCATTCTGATATTCAGGTTTATAGTTTATATATTTTTTTGATAAATGTCTGAATGTGAATTATAAAAGATCTGTATCAGCAAATTATTCTTCCTTCCTGTGTTACAATAAGATTTCAGCTTGATAAAATATATATTTCTTTTCACGCTGCTCTATAATCGTATTAATATGGTGCGCAGGTTATTGATTAAGCTGTTAAATTTAAATGGTACTTTTGAAGTTTCGAATTTGAAATCTTGTATAATAAATATAATAAAACTTGGATTGTTCAGGAAAGTACAATGACATTTATGTACAATTCAATTGATTGATCGCAGGTTTTGGTTTTAGAATTGAAAATATACTTAAAGAAATCGTTTAATATTGTTGAAAGATAAAGGCGGGACTTGATGGCTCGGTTCCAAGTGCATGGCCTGGAACAATAACTTGTTATCAACAATGAAAAATAGTGTCATATCTACGTATTCAAAATGTTCACCACATGAAATTAGAAACTTGCTGTGTTAAAAGATTTACTCAATGGAAAGATTAAAAAAGGAAAACAATTACGTATTGATTGATAATTATGACTTTTGAATGCCGGAACATTTGGCAATCTTACAAAGCACATATTGATATTCATACATTCTCTACTGTATATTGGGACATTTAAAATGTCCTGATGTTGTTATAGCGAAGTTATGCTTCATAGACTGTCATAGGGCAGAGAGATCTAACTATACTGTATGCAGTACTTTCGTACGTCATTTTTGCGTGTCCTTTATTGTCCGATACTTGATATCAAGTTTAATTGTTCAAAGACTGTGCCATTTACAGCAGATTTTGTTGGATTGAAGTGTTAAGTAAGACTTACAGGAATTTGAAATTTAAAATATGGGAAATACACCCTTTTTGTCATTAGGTCGTTTAGGTAATTAGGCAATATACAAAACTGTACAATGAAATGTGATCAAACAGTGGAAACAATGTTTGTTTGAGTCCACTGAAGTGAATGTATTCATTATATTTGATACTAGTTTTATAAATATTGTTGACCTAAGATTTATGATAGGAATATGATAGACATTTTACCTTACATTCTTGAAATGGAATACCTACAAAATAACATGTTTATTTAGAAAGTGTACGTGCATGACTTATTGTTATCCATTCTCCTGATTGTTTGAAATAGGTGAAAATTTATTGACATTGGTTTGAGTCTAATCTTCCGTTTCAAGTATTGTATAAAAGTAGAAAAAGTCATGAAATGAAGAAGAAGTATACTTACTCTTACAATAACACTGTATAGAGTTTACATCCCGTACCAAATAGCATCTGTCAGAACATACTGTCTCTCTCTTTGCTGTCAAACAAAAATACTGATTTGATGTTATGCACACACTTGCATGCTATGCAACTGGCTTCCATAGATAAGCTAACTTACTGTATTCATACTGTGTTGCCTAAGCTAGTGCTAACTGGTAGCCAAATAACCATTGACTATTGAAAAGTCAATCTGGCTAGAAAAATGGCTATAAATTGTCCCAAAAATAGCCAATTGCATGAGTTTGACAAATATAACTTCTTTATCAAAGCTGGCTACCTACTTGTAAAACTAGCACTAACGTTGTCAGTCTATTGTTATCACTATTTTGTTCATTACAGATGTCAGGGCACAGAAGGTCCAAGTGGCTTTGGGTTTGAGTTGACGTTCAGATTAAAACGTGAGCCTGGAGAGACGAACCCTCCCACATGGCCGGCCACATTGATGCAAGCGCTCGCAAGATATGTCTTTCAAACAGGTACATATATAAAACATTGGCCTACTGTGCATCGCTATACTGGAATCTTCTTGGGGACCAATATTGTTGAGTTACATGGTTTAATTCGATAACTTGTACAAAATTACCAGCAGTGAAATTGCGTAGGGGTCCATTTGCATTCAGTGTTGTGGGTTTATGTATTGTACCCAGTAGGAAATGGCAAAATATATCTACCGGTATAATAAAATCTTTTAATGCAAGGAGAGGAGCTCAATATCAGTATTTGAATACTTCCAGTCCAACCCTAATTTGTATTTATGTTAATTTCATGTTAATGTTGAATTATGACAATAAAATATATTTATACCAATGAAATGTTTTAACTGTATGTAGATATTTAACATACAAATAGCTTCTGCTTTCTTACATAAGCTTTGTTTTATTATTGATACTGATTATTTTGTGTTTATAGAGAACAAAGTATATGCTGGTGATCACGTTCCCTGGCATAGTTCACTTGACGGCAGTGAATCACGTATTCAACATATGTTGATGGCTGAAGACCCACAGCTAAATCCTATCACTACCTCCTTTGGTCCAGTGTGTTTTGTACAGGTAATATATTTACAGATTTTAAGTTCTGTAAGAATGAGAATATACCTCAATATTCCTGTCATATTCAAGTTCACTGTTTTGCACTTTATTAAACCTCAATAAGAAGACCAATTTTCAAGGGTCCCAAGAGTGGTCTTATTACTGAGGTTTAACTGTATTTTTTAAAATAGACTTTTATAGAACGTTGTGTGCAAAACGTTTTCACTAGCTTGTCATGATGTAAGTTCTGTCTAAATTTTACAGACTCTCTCTGCTTTTGTCTCCGAGCATTCTCATTGCTTGTCATTTATCTGTAGAAAGCCAACCCCTATGAGGGACTGCAAGTTATGTCTATATACAGATATTCTTTACTTAAAATGTATACTTTATGAATTTGTACCTTGTTCACAGATTGTTGGTGTGTGTACAGAGGAGTTGAACGCAGCGCAGCACTGGAACGGTCCTGGTGTGATTGAGTTGTTGAGATCTATTACAATGTAAGTAAACTAAATCTGTAGATTTTCAAATTTTAACCATGAAAGAATATTGAGTTCTTTGAAGTACTTAGTTCTGAATGGTCTGAAGTCCTGTATGTTAATGTTAGGCACGTTATTGACAATGAGGATTTGAAGTCGGGGTTTTCTTCGCTGTTATTCAATCTTTTCCCATCTCCATGAAATTATAATGTATGTTTATTTATAACTAAATTGACCAATATTCTTGGACAACTAGCTTCCTATGTCGGACAAATCAAATTTTACTTTTCCAATAGTCTGGGACAAGTGTCTTTGAATCTCTGAAAACAATTCTAGAGTCCTGATATTGTGGTGTTTATTAGTTTTTATATTTCTGTATTTCTGGGGAAATGTTCAAACAGGTGTAAACAAGTATTTCTAACATCTGCTAAGTCACAGTTGGTGTATTTTTGTATCTCCTGTGGTCTTTATGGGGGACCTGTTGCGTTAACAACCTTGAGCAGCGGGAGGTATTTGTTCGTCTCACCCGCACAGGAATATCATAATGTTTATTGATTAAATAAGGTCTGGTGTATTCAAAATGTCACATGCTCCATGTAGAGAAGTACTCTATTACTGCGGAGAGAAAAATTGATGCATTTATTTAATGGTGATTGTGGTAATTTGTGACCTACATCTTTCCATTTATACGTGCAGTTTGTAAGGTGGAATTTCACCACATTCCTGTACTTACAAATACATCCTAGTTTCATTGAATGTTCAACTTTAGTTGAAGTACTTGCATTTCTGTGCTATGTTATTGAATTGATTTTCAAGTGTATTGCAGAAATTTAGGATGTAAGGTTAAAAATTACTTACTAACTTGTAAAAAACAAACCATTTTTTTACTTATTGATAATCAAATTATCTGCAGTCAAATTTAATCCCTGTTTACATAATACAATACGAATTACCCGACACTTGTCCAATACAACATTACCAATTAGTGAGTTGGTCAATCAATGCGCTATATCTGCCACGATAAATTAACGCATTAGTTAACACTTGTTTTCACATCCAAATCCAACAAAATTGTGAATTACGTTACACCGAGCACGTTTGCATAAAAACGTGCCTTTTGGGACCCACAAATTACTACGTTATATTCAAAATAACTCTATATATATCCAAATACATTATACCCGTGAAGTTATACAATGAAATATAGAAGAGCTTGGTCGGGGAATAAAAATTACTACATACTATCTGATTTTTCGTTATAACCAAGTACGTTATATTGCAAGCATACATATTCTAAAAAAGCATACAGTGCAGCCTCTGTAGAGCTATACACTTTGGAGGGTGCAGATTTTGAGAGGTTGTTTCTCTAGAGAGGTAACATTGATTGTTATTTCTTACTTATTTGAAGAGGGGTTGTTTATATAGAGAGGGCTTTGGAGTGGTTGAACTGTTAGTCTAAAGCTCACATTTGCAAATATTCTTTTCTCAGTGCCGGTGGACCCTGGTTAATCACCGATATGAGACGAGGCGAGTCCTTGTTTGAGACCGGGCCGAGTCTTCAGGAAAAAGTGGATTCTGGGATAGAGTCAGAGGGCTCAAACTTAAGCGGAGTAAACAGCAAATGCTCATGGGAAGAGCCAGGTGAAAGTGATCGAGACAATTTATGTGATAAAGATGGTTTTGATGACGAGGACGAAGATGCTGAGCGAGGACATATTTCCATATTAGGTAAAGACACCACAAGAAGTTTATTTCATTGTGTGTGGTGTACAAACCAATGCATGGGTACGGTCGTTCACTGCCATACTATGTTTTTAGAGACAAAAGTATATTAGTGATAATATGAAATTTTCATTTCTATAACTACTCACAAACCTGTGCTTGACACTTTTTTATGCTACTGACGTAAATCATTAGGGGGTCTAATAGTGTATTTGGTCTGTTATTAACAACCTGATCTTAATGTTACAAACTGTGATATAAGCTTACTTGATTCATTCTGACATAAGGAATAGAGCAATCAACCTGCATTGCATTGTTAGCTATACGGGCCAAAAGCCAGAAAAACATTTGCAATGGCGTGTTGTACATCGTCCTTTTGTGTGTCCGTAAACACTTGCTTGTGAACACGATTTAGTCGTCAGTTTTGATTGTATCTCAATTAAACTTATACAGTAGTTAGATATCCATGAAAGCTTAGTTCCTTTAGAAAATTAGCCAGATCTGCCCATACATGACTGGATTATGGCCCTCGAACATGTCAATATTGCTAGAGCTTGTGAACTCAACAGCACCTTCATTTATTTACCTACATTAACCAAACTTATACAGTTGTTAGATATCAACGAGAGCTCGGTACTTGCCTAGAAATGCCTTCTAAAAACCTAAAGACAAAAAGTGACCACATTTGGCCATCCGTTAGAGCATAAGCCCTCATTGGCCTCTTGTTTTTGAAAATGCATTTATTTTGTATACCAGCACTGTGTGTAGGGTTCCCCTCCCTATGACTTTATCCTAATATATATTATATTGGCAGTAGTTGTTGCTTATTAAATGCATAAAGACCTACTTTGTATATTAGCATTGTATTCAAGGAAATGTGCAATCTTATGAGACTCACTAAGTATTTATCTTCATCAGACTATTCCATTGACATAATATAAATGCATTTTTTTATTGATACAGAATCTGATCAGATAAAGGCAACATTATCTCGAGGTATACATACGGATCTTCGGCCGATCGGTGACTTTAGGTGAGTTGACTACACATTTGGGCTGCAACGATAATGGTGTCTCTCAGTTCAGTTTCGATTATTACCGTTACGGTTTTCATTTATTTGGTTTGATCATATAAATATGTGAAATACATAAAGTTCTCAATAACTGATAGTCTAATGACTTGTAATAACCAGACATGAACATTTGACTAGAAATAGAACTTTGTGTCCAGTAATCAAAGTAAACAGTTCCAATAGCTGTATAACTGAAAGATGATGAGTATTAACTTATGAGTTCTCTGATTAGAACATTGCTTCAGTTAAACTTGCAACCCAACTTCACCAAGATTTCATGAAGTATTATATTTTAAGTGGTATGAATTGGTCGAGGTGCCTGACTAATTTTTACACATGATGGCCTATAAAGTATATACGCTATTATGGGGAGAATAGTCAAGCACATGTGGAACTGGTGAAATGTTTTAAAAAAAACCCTTATTCTGTCAGTTGCTTATTGCACTGCTAATATTGTGAATAACCGGATTTTAAAATAACTACATAATGCCGTCTAGATTTAGAAATTATAAAGAAAGGTTTGATTTCAGACGATTTGAACTAAAATTGTATGACTCAAAGTGTGTACCTTATTTTCGTAGTGTATCACTATGTGGGGATATTAAAATATGTTGTAGTGTATCACTATGTGTGGATATTAAAATATGTTGTAGTATATCACTATGTGGGGATATTAAAATATGTCATAGTATGTCACTATGTGGGGATAAATATGATGACATTATCTTTTTCATATACTTCAGTCATCCAAGATCAAGAAAAGGTTCATTTGATAGCACAGAGAGTTCCGATGCCCCGACAGAATTGTTACGGACACGAACGCTGGAATACGTACATCTTAAATTTAACCTTGAAGCTGCTTCATTATTGCCTCTCGCCTTAAGGTGCGTACTGCTTTCATATATCAATTGTTGTTTCATTTAGATTTTATTGGAATATTAGAAATACATACATCGATGCACTGTTCTGCTTGGTCACCCTATCTTATTATGGTCAATGAATTAATGGTCTTCGTCAAAACTGTTGCCAGTTAATAATTGTTACGTGGATGTCCATGTGAAAAATTTCAGTTTTAAGTTCTATACTTAGTGTTTGGTATTTGGTCGAGTTTTGTCATTCTTATTGATAGTTATGTCAATGTAGTAGTGACCAATTAGAGAAGTATTTCAGTATATAGTCCTTCAAATTTAACTCGAGTTTGAGCCCTGTGATGAACAGGGTTTGATCATGAACTTCAAAATCCCTAAATTTGGTGCGAGTACTGGTTGGTACCCAGGAAGCAGTCATCAACAGTGACTAGTATAAGTCGTACGAACTTGTTTCACAATCGATGTAAAATAAAGAAGTTTAAACTAAAAGTAAATAGGAAAAGTTGTAAAATTTGTACAGGTTCAATCATTGAATATTTTCTGTTTCCTTTTAGGGGTCGACTGAGACACGGTCGACATTTTACATTTATGAGTGCAACAAATGATTCGGCTATCACGTTAGTGTCGCCCAGTGTTAATGGTTCAATAGCAGACGAGGAACATCCATTTGCATCACATGGACTGTGGTTACAAGTTTTACTGGCAGATGATTTCATTGAAGAGATGTGCTTAGATCTTCAAGAATTGTCCAATCCCCAAGAAGTAAGCTGTTTTAAAGTGTGATGTTTGTCTGATAAGCAAGTCATTAATGACTGGAAGATATATGGATGGGGTATAATGCTCAACTGAAGAGATACATTTAACAATGAGTTAGTCTCCATGCATGCTGTACTTGCATTAATTCAGTGCTATATTTAACTCATAATACAACTCCCAACTATTGCAGATTTGTCAGTAAAATATGTTTCTAAATTATTCTCAGACTATATTATGCAAACAAGAATTTGGTTTTTAATGAGCTGAAACTTAACCATTTGATAGTTTGGTTTATTGACAGATTTTGTTAATGTTAATTTTGAAACACTAACAGATAATTTATTTGTACTTCCAGCTCCTTTTACCTAAAACATATCGATGGCCTGAACGTAGATTGTGCATTACAATTTTACCCGATGAAGCATAGCCTGAGAGAGGTGGATGTATCCGACTTGGTAGTCAACAATGTTATCATCCATGATGCTATTTAGAAGTCAAGACTTTACAAATTAACATCAACTATTTACTGACAGCTTTGGAATAATCATCGGACAAAAATGGAACGGAATTCACCACTGGTGCTGTTTGACATCAACCATTGCTTCATTTTTTATGAATACAACTTTTTCAAGCAAACATGACAGGGATTGTGTTAAATAGACTTCATTTAAGAATTTTGGATTGTGATTGCTTTGAACAATTCCATATCTAGTTCAGTTGTGAAAAATCTCTGTTTGAGTGGAAAGAATCTTTGAAGTGGCATTTATGGAGAGATGATAGAAACTTTATACTTTGTGTCGGATACCTGATGTGCTAAGGGAGGATAATTCTAGTCAGCTTTTATAGTGAAGCTTGCAATCGATTATTTGCTGGAACTTTTTGCTGGAGATTGTTTGAACACAATTTGTTGTGCTTATAGTGTGAGTGGACTGTGTGTGTTAGAGCAAGGGTAACAAAACTATGGAGTGGAATGATGATTATTATTAGTGTTAAGACGCGTAAAAACATATATGTTTGTTTCAGGTTTCCCGACCTACCCTATTTTTTTTGCCCCGACCCTAGAACATTTTTTTGCATGTTAACATTTTTTTCTTTATGGTAAAATTACTTCTTTGTGGTAATATTTCTTTGGGTGAATTTTTCTTTAGGCGCTTTACAAAATCACAAAGTATTCAAGCTATAGAGAGTTATAAACCTTGATTAAACAGTATCCATGTTAAAAAGGAAAGGGGATATGTCTTTTAACATATATTCATTTAAATTTATGTTTAATTTGCTTTGTTTGAAAATTAAAAAAATCTTGAAAAAAAAATTGTTTCCGACCTACCTACCCTATTTCTTTGGACATGAAACCTGAAACAAACGTATTTGTTTAGGCCTAATATTATTTCACTTTTTTGACCTTGAGACCTTTATCTGATATATAATTCCATAGTCTAAAGAGCTTTATGAATAAAATTTCCTTATATTTGAACGTAATCTTCCAAGTTTGCGTTCAATTTATTCTGATATTTTTATCTATTATCGTAATGGATTGACTCGGAAAATTTCAAATGATGTAAAACATTAAGCATTTATGTAATTGGTGGAACTCACAGATTTGTATTTTTGGGGAATCAAGTTATCTCCTTGCTGAAAACATTACTTGATATGACTTCTCCATGCAATGTTGTAACGTTTTGTTGAGTGCATAATTTTACGACAACTGGTATTAAAGGCATTTTTATTGTTTTGTGAAGAATTGGTTGTGTTGTATTTAATGTTTATTTACAATCATTTTTAAATTTAACCTACATACAAAAGAAGAGTATGTTAAAAGCTTATAATCACATCAATGCTTGTAAAAATATGTATAAAGGGAGGTAATCGTATTTAAAATTTATACTGTGACAAGGGAGGTAATACTCCGCTCTACTGTAATAAACTGGCTACATACTCATATTATGTATAAAGACATACATGTTTTATTTTATAAAGAATCAAAAACAATATTTACACAACAAGGAATCAAATTTGATGTTTCAGAGATTGTACTTTGTTAAGATACAACTTTTATTGAACGTTATTGCTTTAGATTTGTTTGGAAGGCTGACCACAGATTTTGTTTGTTAGTCTGTGCTTAAAGTATTTGTGGATGCCTGTTGCTTATTTGAGTGCTATATCTACAAACAGGACAGTTTGATAGAGATTATTCTTTGTAACTTTTTCGTTTTTAGCGAATGTTGTTTTTTTTGTAAATAGTTGTATATATTTTTGTACAGATGACAAATACTTATTGTTTATATACGTACATGTATATTCTCTGACTTACGTGCAGACTTTCATGCTCTCCCAGCACCCGTCACTAGATAAACTTTTGTCTTTTGAGTGTGCCTTACATATTAATCATTATTTCTTAATTACTATACAGTGTTTTGCCAGAATTAAATTTTGCACAGCATTTGTTTGTTAAAAGATGCTGATCAGTTTGATGAGTAAGTATTTCAAATGCTACATTTTTATTACTTTATCGACTGTTTGAAACTAGTATTTAATAAGTACTTCTGACATGTGTGCAACAGTTAATCAAATGAAAATGTTTGCTTAATTTTTTTGGAAGCTTCATTTAAGTTATTTTTGATTATTGAAAAAAAAATTCTTTTCATCATGTCCTGTCTGTAATATTACTGTGTTAAGTTTGTTGAGGTTTAAGTATTTTGGTTACGACTCCGTTCTGTTGAACTGGTTTAAAGTATTGACAAGATTTCTATATCCAATCTCTATGTAGATTTTCTAACCCTTTATTTTGGTGTGATTGTGTTTTGTTGACAATTTAATAAATCCCCTTGAAATGATCCTTTGCTTACTAGAGTGTGAGAAGAAAAATTGGGTTATAATATAGTATGTCCTTAAGATGACTAATTTAGTAGCACTCTGTGTGTGGTAAAAAATGGATATTTTTGTAACCCTAGTGTTGACCTAATCTCTGGTCATTAATCAGAACATGTTCTATCTGGAACGACTGTGGGATTCGTGAAGCGACTATGTACTACATTATTACAGTTGAGAAATACTTCAGGGGATTTTTTTGAAAATTTTGCTTCTATGACTGGACTCTCTCAATGTGGAGTTCTATTTCTTTTCTGCTTTGTTCTGTACTTTTTCTGCTGTGTTTTTCTCTACTAATCAGTATAAAATATTTTCGGATTATTTCTTTCGAGATTTTGGGTAGATTTCCCTAGAATATTGGTTGATTTCCAAGATTTTGGGTTGATTTCCCAAGATTTTGGTCAATTTCCTATATATCGATAACAGGAGAAGTGTGAAGGGATATTGTTTACGAATTGTCTATCTGTATTGTTGAACCTCTTGCGAGTACTTAGACAGTGGTTACTTTGTGTAGCCTTCTACAAATTTCTCCTTGATTGGTATAGCTAACATTTTATTAACAGAATTTGCCGCATTGAGCTGGGATATTTGATATTTTGAATTAATCAGATATGTAATGCTATGTCTGCAGCGTGAAATATTCCAATTGACAGTTGCTGTAGTTACTGGTCTTTTATCACTTAAAGCTCTGTACTAAACTATGAGATCGGTGTCCCTGGTGTGTGACTACTGTCAGACATTTCCTTAGCACTTCTCCTATTTTATATGGACTGCCATAGTAGAACATAAATGATGCAGTCTATTTATTGTACATCCATTCTGGAATCACTTCTCTGTCTTCAATCTTTCGTCTGTTGTTAACTCGTAACATTCATCCTCCTGTTAAGAGTATTCTTTGTGAAATGGATCTGATTTTTGTTTCCTTTACAGATATTTTCTTAAGTCCTTATTTGAGCGCCACATTATTGTTATCAGCACATTCTGCATTTCTTTAAATCCTTATATATTCAGTTATTTCTTATTTGATGAAAGCCTCAGTTTATCAATATTTTATGATATTCCCGACTTTAAGTTACTTTGAATTTGTTCAAGACATGATTTTAATGTACAGACAGTTAGGACTATAGCAAATAGGGTAATACAAGGTACTTATTTATTTAGCATTGTATTTTAACCATTCTAAGAAAAGAGTGGTTTTTAAGGTAAAGAACATTAAATTGAATATGAATTAAGGTAATTTATCATAAAATTAACACTAGTAATTATAGATCACCCAATTTACATGGCTATGAATTCTGTACTTGAGTATTTCTGTGAGATATTGTACATTTTAAAGTATTTCAATTTTCACCATTTTCCAATGTATTTTTTCGCCAGATTTTATTTTTGCCAATTCATAACACATTGTTAGTGACGTAAATCACCAAATTGTTTGTTATAATATCACCACTTGTATTTCATAATTGAATTTCATTGAATCAAATTATAGAGATTACCAATTGTTTGTGTTAAGTATACATCATCTTTGTTTTCTATGATTACACTACATTCAATCTGTATTGATTTGTATTTTGTTGTTAATTATTATTTGTTTTATTTTCTTTATTGCTAAAATTCGGGATTTGATCGATACGATTTCTCATGATCAAGTGCTGGAATACATGTACTATATTATAAGTTGAAACAGATCTTAATAATGATGTTAAATTTTGGACACTTGTTGAAATATCTTGAATAATAGTCCGAGCTTTAGGCTTAGCATTGTATAAATTGCCAGGGTTTACTAACTTATGGACGTTAATTTCAGATTTTGCTCGTAAATGTGTACTGGTGAAGTTCGACACTTGTCAAACCAATCGGACAGTAATCTGTAATATTCCTTAGCAGTCAAATGCAGTATGAAACATTTAATGATCTTAAAAAGTTCATAATTATATGATTTTAGCATAATGTCTTCTGTTCTTCAGCCTGTCTGTTGTTTGTTACAAATCATTAATTGTGTTTGCTAAGTGAGGTATAATATATGACTAACTTAGTTACCAGATACTTTTTATTAATGAAATATTGTATTGAAGATAAGTTCTTAAAAATGATTTAAAATTGATCTGAAACAATTTTCAACCTGTGTTAGGACGCAATATTTATTTATTTATTTGCATTGCCTAATTATTCACTGACAGTTTTCTGACTGGATGCTAAATGCATGTTTAAATCAGCTGTTAAGATATATAGTATTGTGCTAATGTTGAAAATTGTGAACAATGTCTATTGAAATGTGATTTTGGAAATATATTGGACACATCAAGTTAATTGTTTAATTAAGCTTCTGTGCACTTCAAGAAAACTCACATATTTTCATTTTAGAAGTATTGGAGATTTTTTTACCTATCAATTTTGAGATAGAATATTTCATAGATTTTATATATATTTCAGTTCATTGAAACTATGATCTACTACTTTGCTACGGAACATTGTTAGCATACTTGTATTGTTGCCTCTTCCAGCACTGAAAGTGTTGGATATGTATGTACCTACATATTTCAATAAAAATCTACAGACTTTATTTTGGGAGTTTGTGTTTGTGTTTATCGGCTTGCACACACCTTGCATTTTGTACGGTGTTTTGTTGTAAGCTCTGATACATACCACTTCATCTGAGAATCAGCTTCATTGAAGACAAGTTCAAAATATGTGTAGATCTATTGGCATTAGCCAATGTTTTATTTGCAAAAACAGCTGTTTTTCGGCACAGCCGTACTAACATGGCTTTGATATTTGCACATCAGTGTTGTGTAAACCAATCAAATCTTATTTTAACCACTAAACCAACATCTCTTCAATGGTACAACGTTTGTAACCTTGCAATGACCAGCAATAGTAACATCTAGGCATTTTTTATGTTGCACAACAAATTGCACCAAACCATCTTTTTTCAAGATGTTACATTTGGAATATTCCACTAAGTGTATAATGCATAGTGGTACATGATGTACATAATTCAGGTATCGCTATTGCTTCGGTGCTACCACAAACTCGATACTCGCTAAAATTCGTGTTAATTTGATTTGTGGAATTTAGCACAAAAAAGGCACTTGCAACAAATCAGTGATGTACAGTAATAATCTAAATATGGCATGACATATGTCCAACTGGTTTACAGATGAAGCTACCTTCACATGTGCTTAAATTGTCTCTTCATATAATGTCAGTTAAGAATTGAACACAGGAGCGTGTCACAAATTCTCTCCCTTTATCTCTTCTAGAGTTCTCTCCCTTTGCGATCTCCTGTGGAATTGGAACATAAATTATATCGGCATGCAATAGCGTTTTAAACTCACATTACATTACATTTATTGAAATAATTTATTGGATTTTAATTGAAAGAATGGCATCATGGAGCAAAGTAAGACATAATTCAAAGTAATGACAACAGCGTGTGCATGTACTAATTCCACAAATCGAAAATGAGGATTGTACAATTTCATTGAAATACCATGTACATGTATTTCTAACTTAAAGTAATATGCTGTCTTTGATAGCGTGTACATGCTAGAGATTTCTTCTACAGATGGCCATCATTTCTCAGTCTGTTTCTCAATATTCATCCATATCAATTTTGGATAAGCTACAGAGAACACAATGGGTTGTGGGCGCTACGCGATAGACGTTTACTATTTCAGAACTTTTTTTCGGAGTATCTGTATAACATTGATTTTGACATTCATTTTTGACCAACCAAATGTTGTCCTCGAAGCGGGCTTTTTAAAATCTGACCAATCATATTTTCACACAAGAAAAGAAAAAAGGTGTTTTCGTTCACGCAAGAGGCACCAAACGGGGCTTTCGTAAGATATGCGTTCGTTTGCAGTTCTTATTTCGCCGGAAGTATTTAATATGTTTAAGCATGTATGCATAGATAAAATGACCCTGATAAGACAGGTCCATGATAATAGTATTTATAGATCCGAGTTAATTTTTTGTAAGTATTTATTTTTCAACATTGCAAAAAACATTATTTCATTTAACATACCGGAAGACATCATTCTATCTACGCCGTTTATCTTTTTTAAAGATATTTCTTGTTATGGGATAATTGCTATAATGATCATATTCAGATTCAGGGGCATACTTGGTAAACACGCCACTAAACTAGTACTGCTATTGATTCAAAATTAGTTGAGAAATCTGTTATTGTGTGCACACTGTCTAATGGTCATAATTAGCAAAACACGTCTCTTTGGATGACCCATTCGAAGTTTGTTAACAACCGTTTCTTAAGTAAATATAAACGGACTACAGTTCTATTTTGTTAGCATGTCGTGTTTTTGTACCGATATTTTTAGACTCTTCTAATTGTGGAGATATTTCTGTTACAAGATTTCTTCTTATTTAAAAGTACTTTTTTAGTATGTTTATCAAATTGTTCTAGTGCAAGTCGCACTGGCCGTGATAGTATGGCCACTCATAGACGACCATTGAGCTTTGATGCGGGTAGGTTCAACTACGACAACCGTACATCTTTCTTTCTTGATTACCTGAATAATAGAAAACCTTTATCATCAGCGTGACTTCACTTTGTTGCTTCACGTCACCAAGAAAATCATGAATAATGTATAAATGCAAATGAAATACTATGCCAAAGCATTTCAGCGCAAAAGAACGCACACCTTTCGTGTGCTGTGTAAGTTCTATAAATGTTATTCACAGACACTTCTATCTACATCTACAAACAAGTCCTCTGAGAAAAAACAACTTAGTGCAGGTACAAAGTGCCATTGTCAGACGAGTGTACAAATTGTTTGTAAATCGGAGAAGGAAAATTGTCTCTGTATTATATCCCTTAATTAGACATTGAAGAGAGCATCAGTTTCAACAGGATTCCACCACATAATTATACGTAGAATAAACAGAAACCATCATCACCAAGGAGAAACTACTTACAGACACAACATGGAGATTGATGATATGATAGATGTCCAACGTTTATTGGTCAAAGGATATTGTTATTGACACAATACCTGAAAGCTACAATCATACATAGACAATTCCAATCCATATTCACAAAAAACATCAAACATCTCTTCATTAGACTTCAAAAATGTTAACTACATAATTGACATTATCCACCCGACAGCTCCAGATATCAATATTTCATGCAACGGTGTAGAAAATGCTCAAATCACTAAACCCTTATAATGCTGCAGGCCCAGACGACATAGATCAGTCCAGGAGTTCTGAACGATTTATCCGATGACGTGGCACCAATCTTCATCAACGACATCCCGCAAGGTTTCACCTCTACTGTCCATTTATTCGCTGATGATACAATTGCATATCTGACTATCTCTGGATACACTGATTGTATCAGCGTCCAAGAAGACATGGATAAGCTTGCTCTATTGGACCTAAGTGCCAAATCATCTCCAGAAAACACCAATACCGACCTTTATAACTACAAGATGCACAACTACATACGACAACATGTAAAATCTGACAATATATAGGATGCACAATAAACCAACAACTAGACTGGGTCGAACACAACTTACCTTTGTCCGTCGATACCTCGACTTCACTGTTTGGGATCCACAGAAGAAAGGGAACATACACAGACTGGAAAAGGTTCAACACTGAGGAGCCCGCTAAGTTAAGAGCAGATCCAGTGTGACAAATATGCTGTCTGATCTCCAGTGGAAGTCGTTACGAGTCAGACGAAAGGAGACAATGCTCATCATGTTTAATAAGATAATTACCAACTAAGTCACCATCAGGTCTATCCGTCTAAAAGAAAACTGCCTCAAATCAGACCAAGACAGAAACACCCACAAACATTCTACATCCCTTCCTGCAGGACTCAGTGCCGTCAGCAAGAAACACCCACTAACATTCTACATCCCTTCCTGCAGGACTCAGTGCCGTCAGCAAGAAACACCCACTAACATTCTACATCCCTTCCTGCAGGACTCAGTGCCGTCAGCAAGAAACACCCACTAACATTCTACATCCCTTCCTGCAGGACTCAGTACCGTCAGCAAGAAACAACCACTAACATTCTACATCCCTTCCTGCAGGACTCAGTGCCGTCAGCAAGAAACACCCACCAACATTCTACATCCCTTCCTGCAGGACTCAGTACCGTCAGCAAGAAACAACCACTAACATTCTACATCCCTTCCTGCAGGACTCAGTACCGTCAACATTCCTTCTTTTCCGTATCACCCGAGACTGGAACATCCTCCTCCAGATATCTAGCTTCCTCTTTACGTTTTATCCTTCAATGCGTATATTCTCACTTGGTTATTCCCCTTTACGTTTTGATTGAACATCCTGGTAATAATCTTCAGTTGGTTTGAGGTGACTGGGTTACCGCAGAAGAAGAAGCAGAAGAATAAGAAGCAAAAGAAGAATAAGAAGGAACAAATTATTATTGATTTTGACTCTGGAGATTCAGGTTCAGTTAGGTTTTACTCAGACTCATATACAGCATCTGAAGCTGAGGAAACTATCGACACTGCTGAAGCAAATATTTGATTTTTGCCATTGCTGTGACTTATTTGTACAAAATATATAATGGTACAAAATATTTAACAAGAATGCTAAAACTATTTAAAAAATCTTGCAAACAAGCTATTTTGTGTAAAAAGTTTAAAATATTGTGTCTGTGATGGGATTCGACCATACAGTCTAAACACGTGATTAACTACCGTTCCGACGATTTACCGCTGACGCCACGTATCTATAAATTATCAAGGTATTTCGGATTACTATGCTGATCATATACTTTAAGAATGGACTGTTCTTTAGCTAGATTGACACGACACGGGTCAAACTCGAGCTATATAGCCTAGGTTTTTCTAAGACAGCGAAATCTAACAGCATACAACATTCTGCTTGCGTAGCTTGTTTACAATTGTTTAATATCTAATTACAGAGCGTTTATATATAGACAAATTGTGCACGTCAACAAATGTTTAAACGTCTAATGATATACCCCCAAAACGAATGTAACTACATGTACACATTTATAACCTTCCCTAACCCACGATGCTGATTCCTGCCATATTTGCATAGGTGTCACGTGTACCCTAGCCATGGGTACATGTATATATCCTTGTATTCTTTACATGAGGGATAAAGGAAGAGAACCTCACAAGGGATAAAGGGAGATAACTCGGAACTCGTGACAATCAATGTAATGTTTAATGTTCGCCTGGTACATTTGTATAAAAAAACAAGAACATGCACTATAAATATGTACATAACAACTCGGATATAATATTACACTTTTAAAATGTCTTTGTATACGACGAATTTCGATATTGCGTTATCTATTTTTAAGCGCATTTCTACAAAGGGAAGCAAATCCAAGTAAACAGTATTATATGATGTTTGGGTTGTTTCCCTTATTATTCATTGTTACGTTAAAACTATGTTCATTTTGGCCAAATGCCGGAGGGAACACGTTTCTTGTCGCTCACGTGACTGTTGCACAACGTATTGGAAACTCCATCTTACACCCCCATGTAGAACACATAATGACATTGGACAGCGGCGAATGAAAACATAATAAATTAGTAAATTCTTACGTTACTATAACAAAAAAAGAACTGGAAATGTTGGTTGTTTTATTCAATCTCTATTTACTCTGTATTTCTTAAAAATGCATGCAAGAAAAAGAATTTGTCATCGATTTCGTGTGCGGATGAAAATATCCGACTCTCGGGTAACTGATTAAGCGGGAACACGGCCGAGTCTCGTCCCCGCTTAAACAGTAACTTTCGAGTCGTGGCCTTATTCAAAAACACTTCAGACTGAAATTCAGGCTTCGACTTAACATTTGCAGAAGTTATATGTACTAGCCTTTTATTTTCATTAAGTCAAAACCAATGAATGTTTATCTTCATAATCATTGTCACCCAATATAAACTTATACACTTCAGCCCATGTTTATTACGATCTATATTGTTTTAACAACGTAGGAGCAAAATAACAAGTTACATCTTAAAATCATAGCTTGGCGTTTCGTCGTAATGTCTGAAATCTACAGTGTTAATAAATAAGGGCCGTCGATATTTCTATCCGCGACGGAAGCCAGTGAAATATTATTACATTCTGACATGCAAATTCTTTCTTTACCACAGTGATTCAATTATTAAACAAACCAGTTTAGAGTACTTATACAGTATGTACGAAATAGATGAACAAGCGATATAAGTAGACGAAAGAACAGGTATTGTTTCATGCATGACTGTATTTATTATTTCTATGGGGTCAAACATTTCATGTTACTTTAACCCACCATCCGTTCATTTGTACGTACACGTAAAAAAAGGCTACTCCATAGCCGCGTTATGCAATCATCAATGTCTAGAGACCGATTTCCCGAACATAATTCAATTGTAATCTAAAAATGATCCCAGCAATAACCTTTGATAGTACATACGTAAAATATCGACACAGATACTGATTAAGTATCAAAGAAGAACTTTCCTAACTCACAGGAAGGTAACACACTTCTAAATCGATCTTAACGAAGTTTCCAGAGACGTTTCATCCCTTAAACAAAGACCAGGTTCAACTTTGAATGTGTCTATTTTCTTTTCCAATTGTTTGTCGTTTTTCTTTGACCGATTAAGTCGGACAACTCTTGCTTGTCTGTATCCAGATAAATATTCTTCATAATCAGCTTTGGTGAGTACAAGCCTTCCGTCTGGAGTGGTCCCGCCGGGTTCCAAGGTTACCATTGGCTTTGGTGCGACGTGTATGTCTGGCAGTGAAAGTTCTGGTTGGCCACAGACTTTCTTGTTCCGATATTTTGATACGCCTTTGTTGTGCTGATCTGTACAACGTATAATTCCACTTGTTGCATCTTCCCCTTTGCCTTTATTAACAAATCCCCCCGTGAGATAATGATTTAAAGTCCATTTAGACGGACGATCGATAAGGAGACGTTCCAGGTCCAAATTTTCTGGTCCTTCCTTGACGAGACAATGCTTTAATGCCCATGCCTTTGCTTTGTCTTCACCACGTAGATTTCCAACGTTTGGTGCTAAATCGTCGCTGAATTTCAGTTTACGTTCTTTGCGACTATGCTTGCTTCTCGAACCATCAGACTTGTTTGTTTTAGCTACGACAGTTATAGCTCCGTCCCGTAAATTTTCATCCGTTGAGTTCATCCCTTCGTTCTCATCATCCGAAGTAAGTACCATAACAGGAATATTTATCTTGATTGATTGCGAGGCAGATTTCCCAGCCATCATTGTATTGTTTATTGCACTTTCGGTGCTTGGCCTCACAGTTCCAGAACTGTTTGGCCCTATTTTATTGCCATAATCGCTCGTGCATACGGTAGCAATCGCACTTGTAGAGCACATACCGGGTAATCTTTCTGTGTTTAAAAACGATGGAAGTTGGTCATTTTCATCGGAGTATAATCCTTTCGTTTTAATGTTATTTCGTGCGGTCGGTAGTGACGGCATCCCGGCTCTCTCATGTTTTATAACCAAATTCTGCACATTACCCCGCTTTGTGTCGTTTTCCGTTGGTGACACACATTGGGCTTTTCCATTGGCGTTGTATTTTAATTTGTCCGCATATTCAAGCCGTTCTTGCATTTTTCGCACAAACAATTTTCGACTATTTTCGAAGCCATATCTAGTCTGCTTTTCATCTTTAGCGATGTTCCGTGAAACCTTTTTGAAATTTAAACGCAAAGCATACTGTGACTGATACAGGTCACGTGATCGCATTATCTCATACAACTCGTGCTCATTGAGGTATTCCTCAGACTGTGAAAATTTTACGTGAAACATGAATCTTGAAAACTTAGCTTCTTGGTACATTATTTTAAAATGGTAATTTTGCAAACACTACACATTGTCGATGGCACAAACATATCCCGTTAGATTAATCAAATATTTGACCGCCTTGCTTACGTCCATTCAGTCTAAAGTCCACATAGTTTTCGATCATTCTGAGCTCATTTCAGATTATCATCAGTCCTAGCAATTTCAGTCATAAATTCCAATTATTCACACATTACATGATCTTCTTGTATCCTTCCCCGTCCGAATGTTTTGGAATACAAACAAATGTCTCTGACTTACAGTAACTTTCATTGATTCATTATTCGTTAGAATGCTGTGGTACCCACAGTGGTATAGAGCCTTCTTTCACCTTAGTTATATTAAATAAGTCCAGACATATGAGTTAAACTAATTATCGCAAACTGCCATCACATATCTTCGGTTCTCCAGTAAATTACCCAATGCACGTATGACGTATTGTGAGTCCCTTGTGTATACTTCATGTAACTTATTTATCTGACGAAGGTAATCCTATATTCACGACCAATAAGACGAATCCATTTATTATGCATTAACACTCGTCTGATATCTACTAGCGAGACATGTACTCGTCATGGTAACTGCTCAATTGTTTTCCATACCACCAATACAGAAACGGACCAAGAAGAAGGTGATGATACAACAGAACACCCAGAACAACAGTTCGTACCTCAGCGGAAATAAACCACAACAATCTCACACCAGAGTAGCAACGTACACAGTTTTGGTAGATGAAATAATAAACACTATCAGAGCAAGCTGAATTCATGAAATATTCATCATATTAGGTAATGAATTCTAATATCTAAGTCCATTTATAACTGTTTATATTCTACGTTGCTTTATTCAAGCGCGTATCGATTTGCTTTTGAATTGTATTTCCTAAACATAAATAATTCAACGATTTCATTGCATTGTGCCGAGATATGTAACTAAAATTATTCCCACCCCGAACTCATGATAAAGCTCAGTTACATTGAGTTCGTCCACTCTATATACGACAAAAGTCTTCGTTGATACAGTTACACGTTTTTACGTTGAGAAAAAAAAAGTTGTTTGCATCACAGATAAAAAAGAATATTCATGGAATCTATAAACGTACTGCAAAACGTATTCACGTTTCTACTTTCTTCAGCGGATCTAATTGGTTTAAATGATGTTTGCACCTGATGATTTATGCACTGTATAAGACGGACACATTTGAGCAATAATCGGTAATGGACTTCAAGAGGTGTTTTAACTTTTAATCAATTGACATTTATCAATATTTGTTCACTTAGAATTTCAATATTTGGTATAAATGCTAGCACTTAAATTGCCTTTCTTTATCAGCGTTCCTAAGTGGACAATTAACTGTAACTGTTCATGTCATAAAGAATTTAAGATAAATGCAGATTATATCAATGTATAAATATTTTACTTTTGGTGAATACGCGAAAGGATGGGCATCCATATTGACTTGATGCGTGTTGTCATGTAGCATGAGCAGCGTTACATATTACCTTCAGGTCATTCAGTAGTGATAAATATTCTCTTTTTATGCTTGTGAGGTATGGAATTCAATTCCTGTAAATATATGTTATCTGTCTGATACAGAAACATTTAAGCATAATTATAGGAACTACTTAATGCTTAATCAATGATATTAATAATATTTCATTATTGTATGTATGTGTCTTATGTGAGGTGTCTGTTGTTGGTGTCTGTTGTTGTTGTTGTTTTATTTCAATTTTATTTTCAGATCACATTAACTTTTGTAGTTTTTTAATAGTCTCATTTACATCCTGATGTTAAAACATGATGTACTTGTACAATTTATTGTGTATGCGTGTTTGAATGCGTGTTTGTTTGTGTGGGTGAGCGTGCGTGTGTCAATTCTTGTTTGTCTGTGTGTTTATATTGTTAATAGAAGGCCATATTGAAAAAAAGATGTACAATTTATTGTTAACCTTAAACATGTAACCTTCTGAAAATAAAGAATTTATTATTATTATTATATAAAACATCAAACACTTGAAGGACACACAATGCTCTCATCATAATTACTATGACATCATCATTATAAGTATCATAGGCGATTTGATTCGTGCCAAAACCTGCTTTAATATTTTACAAAGACATAGCTTTTATATGTGTAAATAATGTCATAAATATTTACATTTTCTTACTGCTATTGTTGCCAACTTTACATATTCTGAGAATCGGCTGCTAATTGGTTCACTCTCGATCTGATCGAGGCTGATAACTTTCTAATACTATTTCTTGGATGCGCATTTGCGCCATTTTTGTACTTCAGTATCATATTTTGATCTTTTTTTTACATTTTTAATATACAGTTACACACTGCCGTATTACCCAGTATATTTTGATATTTGACCTTACGAAATCACCGTACAGGCATCGGAATAATTTTGGCATGCCGACGAAACGAAAGTCACTTACGTCCGATTTATTTAGTTTTTCTAGCAATTTCCATTGTCACAGCGGCTATTCTATGAAAGTGAAAGCTGTCTATTCAATGCACACAATTACACATGTTTACTGTCCTACATTTGGGACATTAGCGAGTCGTTGTAAGCGGCTCGCTGAATGGCTGTGAAAGTATGTCGACTCGTCTGACAATATCAGTTGCTCGGGAGTTATAAAGCAAAGGGTGAATATGAAGGTATTGGAATAAGCGCCCGATGCTAAAGGAGAGTATACTGTACATAGATGATACTGAAATATAGAATATATAGGCGATTCAGGAGTGGCGGACCACGTGCCCGTCTCCGCCTAACATCTGTCCAGCTTAACTAATCTATGACAATGAACGTTAAAACGTAAAAATGTCTACACAAAACTACCATTCACTATCATCAATACATGAGACGAAGTGTATGGTTTTTTAACGTTTTCAAAGATATACATGTACCACGATCTACCCAGAATCCCATTCTCATCCAAGCCAAAGTCCAGTAGCACTGTAGGGCTGATCACGTGGTATAATTGATTACCGATCAGTATAAAGTGTTGGGTTATTTACCAAATAAGTAAGTATATGGTATTTTGATGATGCATGGCCCTTTGTGGGTCGTGAATTATTAAACAGTTGCGTCATCCAAGTCTGAACGCACGAAACGATTTCAATAAAATATTGATTATTAATCAAAGCTATTTGGGTCAAACGTGTGTCTGATTCATTTGAAGTAAATAAATAAAAGAAATTCGTCTTGCATCAATATATCTTTACTTTCACATACTGGATGTATTGATGGATCGTTGCTCTTTGATCGAGGCGAATTAATCCAAGAGCTCGTTAATTAATGTTCTTGTTTCTTGAGAGCGGTTGTAAACTAACAGCGAGGTAAACAGACAATGAACTATGTTTTGTAAAATATTGAGTTCACTTTATCGGTATTCGCAACTTATTTGGAATCAACAGTATCAGCTACCAGTTTAAAAGTTTATTTTAACTTAGCTCAGTTCATGTGTACATGCAAGTATGAGTATGACAATCTTACAGTATGTAGTAATGAATACAACAAGTCAAACGGAAAAAAACAAGATTACAAAAGCAACAGAGAAAATAGTCAATATAAATACATAAATACAAATACTTTATGATGTTACAGAGTTGTGTATATATTACTATAATGTATAAAAAATAATACCAAGAATGACAATTTTATGTATACAACGCAAAGTTTACGCTGTTAATTGTTTCAGCATCAAGACTCCCATTAATGCAGTGTATAAACTTGTTCAAGCCGTATAGACAGTATATAATACTATGTTTAATTGACGTACAGTGTCTTGCATACTTTTTGTTTTCAATGAGTGTCTAGCAACCAACACAGGTAGTAAAATATTAATTATTACTTTCCCTCATTAACTCAGACTGACATAACATTTTACTTCCAACTTTCTTGATATCAAAAACCAATATAAAGATCTAATATTGTAATTTTATTTCCTTCATTCCATTGTAGTTATTTTGGTACACATTTATAGAAAAGCAATGAATAACAAGTACAAATACAGTAATATTTCTTCTCAAAAATACTCATCAACAAATTCAAAAGTGTTTTATCTTCCGACAATCCAGTATAACCATTGTCTCTCTGAATGTATACAACATCTCGAATCAAGTCACATTTTATCACAGATCTATGCTTTCTATATTCATTTAACGTCTTTTCCGCATGGTCACATGTTGTATGTTCTAGTCTCTCGAAGAGGCGACTTTTACAACTGTCATAAATATCTGAGGCAAAAATAGTGGACAGGGTATACCAGTCATCTTGGTATGCGACATCAACATAGGAGTCATGGTTCTCACTTGGATTTGCGTCCCTGGAAAGAAATTTGAGTCCAAAAATCATAGGAGTCTAGTATAATTCAATTTGGGGCAGTAAGTGGTTGACTTGATTGTGGATGAAATTCATCGATTATCCCTTTATCTTCTTCACTGGATTTAAACCGCTGTCATCTAAAATAGACAAATTTGAAACATTGTCATAAAATTATCCGAAAATTGTGACTATCCGAAGTTGGTACAATCGAACAAATCTGGGTCATGATCAATCAGTGTTACTCGTTTAAAATGGCACTTTGATAATAATAATTAATAATAATATTCATGACAATCACAAAGGGAAATAACTCAAATTGCTGTGCCATCGTCTCTCTCGATTTTGCGTAAACTGCGATATAGAATATTGACAACTGTTGTATCATGTCAACTTATATTATTCAGATTTCTATCTAGCGGCCTTATCCGTCCAACACCAATACACAACCGATATTCTAACTTCTCAGGAAATGGCCAATTTGAGATCGCTGTGCTGCTGACGCAATTTTGCAGAATCTCGCTCATATAATCAATCTTACCGGTACACATTGCCAACTCATTACGAAAACACATCGTTATCATTATATACACGAGTTACAAGCTGACAACAAAGAAATTTAAACTTACCTTGATCAAATGTCGAGAAGTCCAGTAGCCGTAAACGACGCAAAATAAAACATTTCACACGTCCCCACAAGTTGCCCAGATGTTATGGTGTGTCCGATTCCACAGGAACTTGAAACATACCATTTAAATGTTGACCATACAGATAAGGTCATACAGATATAAAAAAAGTATTTTTCAACAACCTGTGGGTCGGATTAACGACGCAGAATATAAATTTGCACACGATCCCACAAGTTGCCCGATGTTCTGCCGTGCGTTCGGTTAAGGCTACACTCGCACGAGTTAAGAAACTGTGCACGCATTTTGCAACCGAACGCTCCGTTTGCCAAAAAGTACGCGCCCACTGTGCGCCCACTCGCTCGAGCATCTCCGAGGTAGCTAGCGAAGGGCGCGTACTTTTTGGCAAACGGAGCGTTCGGTTGCAAAATGCGTGCACAGTTTCTTAACTCGTGCGAGTGTATTAGCCATAACCGAACGCACGGCTGGTGTCGATTCCAGAGGAACTTGAAACATACCATTTAAACATTGACCATACAGATAAGGTTATACAGATAACTAAACAAATAGTTTTCAACAACCTGTGGGTCGGATTGATAACGCACTCGCAGAACTTTCATACAAATTAATACGCGACTATTCGAGAAATCTCGTTCATTCGAAAATAATCAAGGAAAGCCGTCAGTATATGAAAGCTGCCGCCATTCCACTAATTATTTATTCCTGACAAATCATACATTACACTCTTCAAATCTATAATAAAATCATAAGACTTTTACGTGTACTATTTTTCATGAGGAGGAATATGATTGTGGCGGTACTTCGAGTATACTTCCGGTTGAAACGATGATAGCAAAGAGACGCTAAAGCGCCTCAAAAAGGACACGCATAGTTTCAAAAGACAGGATAAATGTTATGCTAGAGACTGTATTTTGTATGTTAACATGAAATATATGTAACTAATTATACATCGAACCATAGTTATTTCAATTAAAAACTCACTCAAAGAAACAAAATATGTTTTAGCAAAATCCCTAAGTTAAAGTTAATAGCATTTTTAAATTTAGTTATTGTACATATATTAATGCAGAATTACACGGACCGAATTATAATACATGCTATTTTTTACTAGATACACAATTTCATTTTCTTTATTCACATTAACTTATTACTACATAAAACTTCAACCAAATTTGAAAGTTTAATTGACTTGACTTTTTGTTTTAATACTTGATCATGATTCAATAGACACGCATGAATGAATATCCGTGTTGTTCATTGAAGTATCAGTAAGTATCCCACTAATTGTCCGAAAATTCTATATATGCTGATAATCGCCGAGGTGTTCCTACAAATGTTGTAGGCTTCTACCCGCTTCTTCGGTGAAACTGGACTTATAGTCAACTATTGAAAGGCACGGATAGTCTATTGTATATCCATTAGTCTCGAAGAGGGTGTTATTGATGATTACAATTTTTGCACTACAGAGGTCAATTATATTACATTTTAACTGTTTAATTATGAACGTTAATGTACTGTATATATCTTAACTGATTTCATTATAGTCTAGCTAACATAGTTTAACGTTAATTTACAAATGTGAAATTATAAACCATTATTCATCGGTTATCTCCGCTTGATCAATGCATAACCATACACACAAATACAAATATGAAATAAACGTGTTATCTAACAAAAAATAAGTCAATGATATCTGAATTACCTTTAAAATACACACTTCCTGTGCCCTCATTCTGTATAAATGCATTTTACATTAAATAGTATATCTTTACACAGGAACAACAAGTGATTTAGTAACAACAATACAGGAGAATGTAGCAAAAGCATTGGTTTTACGCAAGAAACTTCACAAACATAAACTGAGCGCTGCTATGGAATTTAAAACCTCTTATGTAAGTGACTTCATTTCAAGAAAACGCAACATGTGATATCACTATTTGCAAGCTGGAAACAATATTTACTCCATATGGTCACTTCGTTTTCATATTGCCATATGGGGCAAATATTGCTTACTGTATGTACATAGTGACGTAATGTGACGTTTTCTGGAAATGCCATCACTTAAGGAAGAGGTTGGAAATCGTACAGCGCTTATATTTTATCCGGACTCCTCCCCCTTCGAGGAAGATTATGTAAAATGTTTACTCCTGTCTGGCCGCACGTCTGTCGGTCGGTTGATTGATAAACTATTGTCCAAAGTTTAAGTTCAATAACCAAATAAGGCTTTAGTCTACAACCAACTTCAATGGTTGATTGTCTGTTGACCATTTATGACCACAATTGTTTTGGGGTCACGAGGTAAAGGTCAATGTCACATTGAAAGGCCTGCACATTAATACCGAACAATATGACCGCTTAGGTCTATGGCCACCATACTCCTTGGGTCGGTTGTCTGTGGTCAGCAAATAGTTCAACTAGTTTGATGGTCAGAAGGTCAAGCGTCAATGTCACAGTGGCATTAAAACTAAAAACCGTGCCCGATCAATAATTTGAAAACGCTAGGACACGAGCACATCAACATCTGAAGTCAATTGCATGTGTTCAGTAGGTAAAATCTGTTGTTTTGGACATAAGAAGATCGACGACCCTGGTCACAGATACCTTGGGACTGAAAAAGTTTTCTGATCAATTACTGGAGAACAGCTGGGCCTACGACCGTCAAACTTCATAGCGTGATTGTCTGTGGTCTGTTTTAGTTTAGACATATTTATTTTACATCGATCGTGAAACAAGTTCTCACAACTTATACTAATCACTCTTGATTACTACTTCCTGGCTACCAACCAGTACTGGCGCCAAATTTGGGGATTGTGAAGTTCGCGGGGCTCGAACCCAAGACCTACGGATCAGAAGTCAGACGCTCTATCCCTAGACCACAGCGCATTCCCCAAAAGTCTGTAATCTGTAGACAGATAGTACTATTTTTAGGAGGGATCACATGGTCAGTCTTTTGTTACCCACTTACCTCCGACATGCTGTCATAGTAAAACATTCGTTTTTTCATGATGTTTGTTTTTTAAACAGTTTACCTGTAGATATAAATCTCTGTAAATATCTAACATCACAGTGTGATATAATTTCAATCGACATGTTTTGTAGAAAAGATCATTGCATGACTGCATATCTAATGCAAACGTCATTTTGACACATATGAGCAATAATACCTCAATACCTGAAAATAGGTGAACTGAGTCGAACACTGAACCAAATTCAGACCGTATTAACAACACCGGAGTGAATGATCGACTGGATTCTGTATTATATTTACAGCAGTAGATACAGTAAAACTTCGAAACCTCGAACTGCTATCGGATCTAGCAATTAGTTCGAGCCATCTATTGTTCGAGCCATCTATTGTTCGAGCTATCTACGGTTCGAGTCATCTATTGTTCGAGTCATATATTGTTCGAGCCATATTTTGTTCGAGCCATCTATTGTTCGAGGCAACTATGGTATACATTTGTATGTACGAACTGACTGTTCCTGGTACGAGTGTGCACTGCACTATGAAAATGGTTAAGAATTTATATTAATTTTGAGACTTCGGCGGACTTTACTCAATGAAGATTGAACTTGTTAAATTGTTGGTTTAGAATGTTATTACACTGCAATTAAATAGATAATTAACACTGTTAAGATTTGTTTATGATTAAAAAATCTTCACCGTGACTTAAGAACCTGTTCGAGGTATCTAATGTGTCCTAGCCAAAACTGTTCGAGGTTTCGAAGTTCTACTGTATATGCAAAATGTGTTTATGCAAATTAAAAAACTTCAACCCCTTTTCTTGAAGTTTGCTCTACTTCTTTGCATTGAAGAATTTAACCGCTAAAGAAATCGAATTTCTCTATTGAATACCTTTTCATTAACGACCAAAAAAACACTCTAATTATTGATGTCATTCGTAACCTGGTACAGCGTTGTTTTATTTACCGCGAACGCATACATGAATATATTACATGGTCGAATTCCTTTCAATATGGGTGTATAGGATTGGTCATGCTTTTCCGTGCGCGTGTGGAAGAAAAGTCGCAATTGCGTTTTGATAGAAAAGTAAATCAAACATATGTTATAGTTTAACGCACGTGCGCATTTCCTTACGTTGATTAACATGGATCGGTCCTGAAAGTTCATACACCTGTTCGCGGTCAATCTGACAACATAACAACATTCATGATCTACATCATTATTTAACATTTCATGAGATTATATCTGGCACTACCGAGACATTACCATATATAGGAGTGAAATAATGTTGCTTTACTATTTGTATTTATATTTATGCTGCATACTGATAGTAAAAAGTCAAAAAACAGGTAAGTAAAACAATTTTATGATAATTTATATTATTATTAAAATGTTGCACTTTTTTGTATTAATTGTTATCTTTAATTTAATTTAATTTGAACGACGTTGCGATTAGTACATGTACATGCAAGTACAATACTGATGTTATTTAAGAGGTTTTTTCCCGAAAACTTGTTTTTATCACTTTAATATATGAAGTCATTTATTAACAATATTAATTATAATATAATAATCGATAATAATAATTTGTAATGTAATGCTTATTAATGAAATAAATTACTTATATATATTTACTGGTAAATATTAACGTTTTCGCTAAAAAAAATAACGACAGCCATCACAAAGAGGGAATATGAGTTCTTGTCGTGTATCATAATATCACCAGCGAATTACCGAACATAATACATGGGTGTTAATACGCAAAAACGTTCATTTCTAAGGCATAAATATTTATTTGCATTTTTTGTTATATTACATTCGTGTTTATAAATCATTCAATATACTAGACTCGTTTTAGAAAGCAATAAAATATCGCTAACAATTCAATTGCATCGATTTCAGAATATTTCTTTAATCAATTCCATATGTTATGAACTCTCAAGTAATATTCTTTATTTAATTTGATGAACTCAAAACGTACGTAGAATAGACAGAGGGGAAATATTTCATGCTAAAAATTGTGTATGAATAACATACATACATTTATTGGCATCCGGCAATTAAAAGCCTTTGGCCATTTACAGCATACCTTTGCAAAGACACTACACACAAACATACAGAACGCATTTAGAATATTTTACAAAAAAAGAAAAGAGAATCAATCAATGGTTACAGGATATAAATGTGTATTCATAGTCATATAACAATGTTATCAAACCGACCGCAAGGGTACTACGTCGTGATAGCAACCACATCCGTAGCTTACATTCATTAGAAAATACAAACAAAAAAGGAAAGACAATAATGACTTCAATACTATGAGATAAAAGTGAATTTAGTTTGTGTCTACAATGATTGTTCTCTCAATTCAAAGCTCTTAAATAAATAAACTGATAACATGGTACGTCCTTTAAAAAAACATCTATAATTATTATTACTATTATAACTATTATAACTATTATAACTATTATTACTACTATTACTATTATTACTAGTATTACTATTATTACTAGTATTACTAGTATTACTAGTATTACTAGTATTACTAGTATTACTATTATTACTAGTATTACTAGTATTACTAGTATTACTAGTATTACTAGTATTACTATTAAAATTATTATTATTATTACTATTATCACTATTACCACTATTATTACAATTATTACTATTAACATTATTATTATTATTGTTATTATTGTTATTATTACTATTATCACTATTATTATCATAATTTCCTAAATGAACTTTAATGTTGTTAATTGTCGGGATTTTTAATTATATTATATTATGTAAACATAACACTTAATTTGAAATTGACTCAATGTTTCTATATACATAAAAAATGAAAAAGACAAAATCAATATCGAATGCAAAATATCGGTGAAATATTTTAACAATGCTGTAGACTGAGTTTTGTAATTGAAATCAAAGTTAAATATCCTGAACTTATTTTGAATTCATGTTTGTTTATTTTAGTGGAACTTTTTCTTGAATTTCATGAAATGAATTCCCTATAAAATTTTCAGTTTATAAATATTTGCTCTTTCATTTGTAACACAGTAATTAATAAACAGACGCGGCAAAGTTATAGACCTAATCAAACAGTACATTACCTTACCGAAATCCACTGGATACGTATTAATATGTAATATTTTCCTTAGTTTTTCGTATTTACATTTAAATCAACCTAATATTTAATTTTATAACAAGAAATTAGCAATATATAGTGCATATGTTGTATTAGAAGTGGATTTCGGTAATGGAAAATGGATTTCGGTAAATTAACTTACCCCTTATCGAAAGATTAAACCTATCTGCGTCATAATATATAATATTCTCGCTTGGTGTACCAGTATCCCGGCCTAAGTCAGGAGCTGTAAAGTGTGCCGTTCAAACTGGCTTGCTCTAAGCTTGCTTGGACAAACTCAGAAAAACACATTAATTTTACGAATGTGATGTACGTTTTAGTGATGTTATCATTGATAGAATTCAATTTATCAATTCATTTTTGCTAAAAAGTTTACACAAGATCAATATTTCGGCTAAAATCCTTTTTCAATAAAACAAATGTTTAAGCCGAAATATTAATATTAAGTGACCGTTTTTATAGAATGTTTATATTTATGTGTCCGTGCGGAATCATTGTTATAGTAGCGTATTTCACTTACATTTAAAACAAAAATCTGTGGTCGGAACGTTATAACGAGTTCTATTATTTGTATGATTTGACTTGAACTAACGAATCATTAATTTATTAAAATGTGACCTGAATTTTGCATTAAATGACTAATACTGAAACAATGTTATCTTCCCAACACAAGAAACACATCCCATACAATACGACATAAACGCACAATTATAAGACCCTTTAATTTTCTACCCTAATTGATAAATTGAGAGGTTTCCGTTTTATTTTTCGCTGAATTGAAAATATATGAGTTGTAAAAAATAATCAATATATAAAATTTATAGTGCCCAATAATAGTCCGCCTTCAAGAAACAAACAACACGCGTATAACAACATATACAATCACAATTTGTGTGGGTGTCAAATCCTCGTGTCAATAATTATCAGACTTTATCAGACTTTAACTCCATGTCACTATACATGTATACTGTTTTTTTTCAAAGTCATAAATCAAATATCACCACCCAACAAAACTCTTTTAAATCATCATTAAAACGAAAAATGTGATAAGAACACTGTTTCACAACTCATGATTTTCACGCTTAAATTGAAAACAACATGTCATTCTGTTGCCGTACTTATCAAAGCTTCTCCCCAACTTTATATATGTAGTAAACATAGCCTTTTTCAAACAAACGTTATTACCGTAGTTAAGACAGCTTCCCCCAAACGTTAATATCGTAGTAAAGATAGCGTCTCCCAAACGTTATTACCGTAGTTGAGATAGCGTCTCCCAAATGTTATTACCGTAGTTAAGATAGCGTCTCCCAAACTTTATTACCGTAGTTAAGATAGCGTCTCCCAAACGTTATTACCGTAGTTAAGATAGCGTCTCCCAAACGTTATAACCGTAGTTAAGATAGCGTCTCCCAAACGTTATAACCGTACTTAAGATAGAGTCTCCCAAACGTTATTACCGTAGTTAAGATAGAGTCTCCCAAACGTTATTACCGTAGTTAAGATAGCGTCTCCCAAACGTTATTACCGTAGTTAAGATAGCGTCTCCCAAACGTTATTACCGTAGTTAAGATAGCGTCTCCCAAACGTTATTATCGTAGATTAGATAGAGTCTCCCAAACGTTATTACCGTAGTTAAGATAGCGTCTCCCAAACGTTATTACCTAAGTTAAGATAGTGTCTCCCAAACGTTATTACCGTAGTTAAGATAGTGTCTCCCAAACGTTATTACCGTAGTTAAGATAGTGTCTCCCAAACGTTATTACCGTAGTTAAGATAGTGTCTCCCAAACGTTATTACCGTAGTTAAGATAGTGTCTCCCAAACGTTATTACCGTAGTTAAGATAGTGTCTCCCAAACGTTATTACCGTAGTTAAGATAGTGTCTCCCAAACGTTATTACCGTAGTTAAGATAGTGTCTCCCAAACGTTATTACCGTAGGTTAAATAGAGTCTCCCAAACATTATTACCGTAGTTAAGATAGCGTCTCCCAAACGTTATTACCGTAGTTAAGATAGCGTCTCCCAAACGTTATTACCGTAGTTAAGATAGTGTCTCCCAAATATTATTACCGTAGATTAGATAGAGTCTCCCAAACGTTATTACCGTAGTTAAGATAGCGTCTCCCAAACGTTATTTCCGTAGTTAAGATAGCGTATCCCAAACATTATTACTGTAGATTAGATAGAGTCTCCCAAACGTTATTACCGTAGTTAAGATAGCGTCTCCCAAACGTTATTATCGTAGATTAGATAGAGTCTCCCAAACGTTATTACCGTAGTTAAGATAGCGTCTCCCAAACGTTATTACCGTAGATTAAATAGAGTCTCCCAAACATTATTACCGTAGTTAAGATAGCGTCTCCCAAACGTTATTACCGTAGTTAAGATAGCGTCTCCCAAACGTTATTACCGTAGTTAAGATAGCGTCTCCCAAACTTTATCACCGTAGTTAAGATGGCTTCTCCCTAGCCCCGCATACGTGTCTCTATACTCCGACTTTTACACGCGTCTTCGTAACAATTGTACAGCGACTGTATAGAGATGTGACGCCGTGGCTGGACTAGCTTATATCAAACGTTATTACCGTTGTTAAGTTAGCGTCTCCCAAACATTATTACCGTAGATTAGATAGAGTCTCCCAAACGTTATTACCGTAGTTAAGATAGTGTCTCCCAAACGTTATTATCGTAGATCAGATAGAGTCTCCCAAACGTTATTACCGTAGTTAAGATAGCGTCTCCCAAACGTTATTACCGTAGATTAAATAGAGTCTCCCAAACATTATTACCGTAGTTAAGATAGCGTCTCCCAAACGTTATTACCGTAGTTAAGATAGCGTCTCCCAAACGTTATTATCGTAGTTAAGATAGCGTCTCCCAAACTTTATCACCGTAGTTAATTTACACGCGTCTTTGTAACAATTGTACAGCGACTGTATAGAGATGTGACGCCGTGGCTGGACTAGCTTATCTCAAACGTTATAACCGTTGTTAAGATAGCGTCTCCCAAACATTATTACCGTAGTTAATTAAGATAGCGTCTCCCAAACGTTATTATCGTAGTTAAAATAGCGTCTCCCAAACGTTATTACCGTAGTTAAGATAGCGTCTCCCAAACGTTATTACCGTAGTTAAGATAGCGTCTCCCAAACATTATTACCGTAGGTAAGATAGCGTTTCCCAAACGTTATTACCGTAGTTAAGATAGCGTCTCCCAAACATTATTACCGTAGTTAAGATAGCGTCTCCCAAACGTTATTACCGTAGTTAAGATAGCGTCTCCCAAACGTTATTATCGTAGTTAAGATGGCTTCTCCCAAACGTTATTACCGTTGTTAAGATAGCGTCTCCCAAACTTTATCACCGTAGTTAAGATGGCTTCTCCCTAGCCCCGCATACGTGTCTCTATACTCCGACTTTTACACGCGTCTTCGTAACAATTGTACAGCGACTGTATAGAGATGTGACGCCGTGGCTGGACTAGCTTATCTCAAACCTTATTACCGTTGTTAAGTTAGCGTCTCCCAAACATTATTACCGTAGATTAGATAGAGTCTCCCAAACGTTATTACCGTAGTTAAGATAGTGTCTCCCAAACGTTATTATCGTAGATCAGATAGAGTCTCCCAAACGTTATTACCGTAGTTAAGATAGCGTCTCCCAAACGTTATTACCGTAGATTAAATAGAGTCTCCCAAACATTATTACCGTAGTTAAGATAGCGTCTCCCAAACGTTATTACCGTAGTTAAGATAGCGTCTCCCAAACGTTATTATCGTAGTTAAAATAGCGTCTCCCAAACTTTATCACCGTAGTTAAGATGGCTTCTCCCTAGCCCCGCATACGTGTCTCTATACTCCGACTTTTACACGCGTCTTTGTAACAATTGTACAGCGACTGTATAGAGATGTGACGCCGTGGCTGGACTAGCTTATCTCAAACGTTATTACCGTTGTTAAGATAGCGTCTCCCAAACATTATTACCGTAGTTAATTAAGATAGCGTCTCCCAAACGTTATTATCGTAGTTAAAATAGCGTCTCCCAAACGTTATTACCGTAGTTAAGATAGCGTCTCCCAAACGTTATTATCGTAGTTAAGATAGCGTCTCCCAAACGTTATTACCGTAGTTAAGATAGCGTCTCCCAAACGTTATTATCGTAGTTAAGATAGCGTCTCCCAAACGTTATTATCGTAGATTAGATGGCGTCTCCCAAACGTAATTATCGTAGTTAAGATGGCGTCTCTCATATCGTAGTTAAGATGGCGTCTCCCAAACGTTATTATCGTAGTTAAGATAGCGTCTCCCAAACGTTATTATCGTAGTTAAGATGGCGTCTCCCAAACGTTATTATCGTAGTTAAGATGGCGTCTCCCAAACGTTATTATCGTAGTTAAGATGGCGTCTCCCAAACGTTATTATCGTAGTTAAGATGGCGTCTCCCAAACGTTATTATCGTAGTTAAAATAGCTTCTATCCAAACTTGATGTTAGTATGTTTTTACCAATGGATATACGTATACAGTGTGAATGCTATGTACGTATGTTTTGTTTATGTGTTTATATATAAGTTGTCATCAAGACCAATAGGGGCCTAGACTGATTGGATGTGAACATACATCTATTATGTCGACTACTAGTGGATAATGTAAACATCGTTCTCTCTTTCTTAAAAATATGTTAGCGATGCTACAACCCGATGTAACTTGGCTTAAACCGATAAAATCTCACGTAATCGTGTTTGAATCATTTGATATATTTCAATTTTAAATATTTAATATTTCAATACTGAACTGCTCGTAGGCAAGGTCAGTTATAACGGATTGATAACTGTTTGTCGTTACACCTCGCAAAATTTCTATAACTTAATTTAATATACAAATATTTTTGAAAGAAACTCATTCTAACTCATGATGAGAAATAATTCACACTCGAATAAATTTGTGCATGGATTTATTGTTTGTGTTTCTGTCTCGTCTAGACGTAATCCCCAAAACATCAATTCATATCACAAAGGCTTAAACAAATGTGTTTTTAAAATGTTTGTTTCACACATCAAATGAATAATGTCTGTATACGTTGATTCAGAGTGAGCGGACGATATTTGCATGTCAATATTTCACTACAGTATAACCTCGCATAAACATCACCTTTAAATTAAGTCCATCTCATTCATAATGCTGTATTTTCAGAGACCAGTGTTCGTCTTTTTCTTCCACATTTGGACTCAATCATTAGACCACCTTATTCATAAGATAGCATTTGCAGCTTGCCGGGATAAATGTCAAGAATGCTTTGCAAATTGCCGTAGGCTGTGATATCTTGTTATTTGATTGCATATTTTTTAGGTAAATTATGATTATGTTTCTATATTTTAGCCTGTAATAAAGACCTTGTCGGGATTGACAATCCAGATGGAAAGGATGTAATAGGTGGCCTCACAGGTAGGGTCATTGTCGATATTTAAATCTACATGGAAATGATCTTCCTCGGTACCCAGGCTATTCATAACATATATGATACCCTGGGCAATCTGAGTGTAAAATTGTCGTACTCGTGAATAATTGATGAGGTGAAATCCATCGGTTTGATTGGCCGGATGACACACACCTCATGCGATCCGGAAATTGCCGAGGAGTTACGGACGAAATCTCGTTTCTGAGCGATCCAATGAGATCGTGGCTTTAAAATCGTGTTAAGTTGCCATTTTGTCGAATTTGCTGATAGCTCTTCACACAGAAGATTCATCCTTTTTATGTTTTCGTCCATTTCATTGGTCGAGAAAATGCTAATGATTATGTATTACGAAGTTGCGCTAGCCAATTTGCCCAGGGTATCATATATGTTATGAATAGCCTAGGTACCGAGGATGAGAAATGACAGACTTTGTATGAACTGTAATACAAAAAAGGTGGAAAACGAATATCATTTTCTATAAATTTGCTCAAAATTCTCTGATTTAAGATCAAACTATATAAAAAAATACTACTACACATGGCTTACGAAACAGACATTCTCTAATCTTATGACTGTAACGTCAAAAAATGTAGTCACTAATTTGGCCAACAATATATTCTACGCCAATCTTATTAGAAAATAAACTTTGTTATGCTCATATTTTGATATAATGTACACTCAGTACATTTAAATACGCCCATTTTTGTACCTGTGATATGTCTTCCAAATGTCATTTTATTCTGTTTTAAAAATCATTTTGATATGAAAATTGAATCGTTGATTGAAAGGAAATTTAGTGTTCAACTCTGCCTAAAGGGAAATAATACTATGATAATTTCTTATCATGAAATTTAAAAAATGTTACATTTTGCGTTTTTAAATGTACTGAGAGTATATAAACATGAATTGTAACATCATGTGCTCTACAGAAAATCTATGCATTTTGTGACATATACTTTGAATATTTGCTATAAAACATATGAATATGTTTTAATGCATCAAACTATTTGTAGTTGTACTTGAAGAAGTACTCGCTAAACCATTAGTGTCGTTGTAAGCAGACGCCCGCGTTGGTATATTGCTTTAAATATACTTAACGCCTTAAAAAAATCGCAACTATACACTTATCAAAACTTAAAAGTGTGCAGGTATAAATAAATGTTATGATGCGTTCAAAATCAAAACTGCAGCTGCCTCTTTAAGATGATCTAATTGATTGAAGAGTCTAATAGCGCGTGTCACCACCCTGACTCAATGCACCGTGTTATATAAATTGATAAATTTGACCAATGTAATATAATCTACACATAGCCAATAGCCAAGACATGTATACAAAATTTCGTGTAGAAGTGTTAATAAAAAAAAAGTTATTCGACATTAAAAAAGTGCACACTTATAAGTTTTGTTAAGTGTATGACTTAGGAGACATTTTGTACCACCAAATATCTATATGTATGATGTAAAATTCGGTTGCTCGGAAACCAACTTGCAATTAATGAGATGTTTGTTCTAACACTATCTGTTTTACTTGTAGTAAATATAACTAAATAATGATACGCTACTATTCAAAGGACACGGCTCTTATACTTACCTATGTTTGTTCAAATCATAACTCCAAAGCTATTCAAGGAATGTGTCTTCCTATTACAGAACTCCAGTTTACTATAACATTCTCTTTTTGGCCCCCTCCCACACAAGCAAATACTTCGGTGAGGGGGGGGGGGTGTCCATGTCTTACATGGCTGTTGTTGAAGTGTTGGCAAAAAAGATTCTACACTGCCATCCAAAAGTTTCTTCACACTTGAATATTTTGAATTTCGTTACCTTTTCTTACAGAATTTAAAATAAAACATGTATGACCGTGAAGTAAAATTATTCATCCTACTTCTGTGATGGATAGTTAAGAATCAACACATTGCACATCTCGGCAGCAGCATCAATCGGCCTGCATCCGAAACCAATGTATGAGTTTAACTGAAAGATCTGACACAGAAAATAAGATAATTTGTTTCAGTACAAATTTATAAATACTTCTACAGAAAATGATTGCTGTGTTAAAAAGTGAAACAAATACATTAATTGCTATGGGAAATTGTCAAAGTGTGAGGGAACTTTTGGAGTACAGTGTATTTGAAGAGTAGCCATGCGTGTTAACGTATTTACCTGACATTAATGCAATTCTTGAACAGAGTCGCGAATGTATTTCTTTGAAATTATGAATAATACTATAACGTTAGAAATGTACCTTATAATAACATTTCTTTACGCGTTCTGTGAACAACTTCTATTGTCCAATCACACCAGAAGTCCTTGTATGTTTGCCAGGAACCATTTCATGGAGAGCGCTTTGAATAGTACTCTTCTTATGTTAACAAGTTACTTTATGATACTTGCAATAACTAAAAGTATATAATTCATCAGAAACTCCTAATTGTTGTAGATACGTATTTCATTGCATGTACGGGAATATATCAATCCACATGTTGCGCACGCGTGACGGAATGGCAATACAGAGCTGAGATAGTCGAACCAGTAGAACTGATGATATGGAGGAATGATAATGGTTCATTCTATGAGTTGGTTGCCATAGAAACGGTGACTCCAACCAAAGGTACAGTCTATTCCTTATGGTAGGTTAGGCCATTCCTTGCACCTCTGTTCCATTACGTATGTACACTTGAACCTTCTCAAGTGTCTAATGTTTTATGGATTGTTGTTTCCCGGAGGTCTGTGCGGGGAGGCACTGTCTTATGCATGTGGCGTTCCCTGTAGCAACTAAATCTCTCTCTTTTACCAATATCAGTCACCTGTATGGACTGCTGAGAGTGACCGCCGTTAGACAAGTGACCACAAAGTCCATGTATTCAATGATATTTTGTCAAAGGCAGATAAAACGAAATTACCAATTATGTTAACTTATGTTAGAGGAGCTTTTATTGTAAACAATTTACGATCATTCACCTTTTCTTACGTTTCTATTATTTACGATATTACGAGTAAAGGGTTGTCAAATGTTAAACAAATGTTGTATAAGTGCGTGTATAGGGAAACATGACACGCTACTAAGCATCGTATATTACTTTCAAACCAGCCAACGTAAGCGTGAATAATGATGTCGCCTTTATACCACAATTTTAATTGTTATGAATCTATTTTACCTTAATTTTAGTTGATGACAATTCCTACTTCCCACCTACAGATGTTATCATACAGCCTGGTGATTGCATAGGCTGGTAAGTACATGAAAGTGTAACCTTCTTTTCAAGAGAAGTAAAAACATTATTTTACAGTATTTCATTAACTAAATTTTTTTTATTTGTCATTGTCAAATCATAAAATTAAAATAATAGGAGGAATGTTGAAAGACTTGGAGCTGTGTATACAACCATAGGTTCATAAAAAACTCAAGACAAAAAATCCCGCACAAAACAATTCCATCCATTAAAAAATATCTTGGAAAAAGATGGTAGGCGCAATTTGAAGGTTAAGATTTGTTGTGCAACATAAAAAAATGCCGAGATGTTACGATTGCCGGTCACTCCAGATCCGAAATGGATTTCGGTAAATTCAGGTTAATTCACCGAAATTCAGTGGATTTCGGTCAGGTGACGTACCCTTTATCGATAGGCTAACCAATCCGCATCAAGGTTACAAACGTTGTTCGGTTGAAGAAAAATTGCCTTGGTGGTTAACGTAAGATTTGATTGGTTAACATAACACTGATATGCAAAAGCAAATCCATGTTAGTACGACTGCGCCGAAAAAAAGAGTCGAATGAAAACGTTTGTCAACGTTTGTCAGCGTATCATTGTCACGTGACCTTGAAGCCGAGTACATTCATTTCATATTCAACTTTTTATTTTACAGGCATAGCACAACTGGCGAAGTTATAAATTATAAAGGTGGTGGAGACGGTATACAAGCGGGGTATATCACGGGTATCATCCCGACAGTTGGTGGTGTTGTAGACTGGTCAGGCTCTACTCCGACAGCCAAAACGGACAGTGAATGGTCAATAAACGTCCAAGTAGAACCCTGTTAGTACATATCTTTCTTAATATCTGCAATTTCATTGTCATTATCGTCATCAACAATATCAACAACCACAACGATACTGTTGCCATATTCTTCGTCTACAAGTTATAAACAAAAACAAAATAATCATCATCTTTAGTGACGGAATACAGCGCAGTACATGCCGCCTACTTATATCTACACCCTTGTTGGCCTAAATGTTTCACAGTAATGTCATTTTAAAACTTCGATAAGGCTTTGTAATCCGTCATTTCATTTCTATATACACAGATATTAACAAAGTTTTATTGGTTGTTTCAATATTTCCATGTAGCAAGAAGTCCCGTGTTTCCTGCACAAACAACGACGTATAATATACCAGACAACACCACAGTGGGTACGGTTGTAGCTACAGTCACGTTTACAGACCCGGATGCTGGAGATACTCTGACCCTTCAAATGACGAGTACACCGTCTAACTATCTTAATTTCACGGATAATGGCGACGGGACAGGTAGGTAGCACTTATATACCAATTCATACCCAGAACACAAACTTACAAACAGAACTAAAATAATACTAATTATTTAGTTGAAGCAGGCATTGCTAGACCACTTCTTACAATTGTTCTTATTAAACGGTTGATTGTAATTCTGTGAGACTTTTAAGTGGAAACAACTAAAAGAAATATCTTATGTACGTGATAATATCTGATTATTCACAGAATATGCGTACATTTTTGTGGGTTTAGACCCGCCTTAATGCTCCCACATCTTTACAATAAATATGGTGTAAGAACATGTTGTTAAACGCATCAAAAAACGTTAATGCGTCCTTCGCTAGTCTTTTTTGTTTGAATTAACAGTGGACTTTAATATGTGTTACACATTATAACTTTGGGGTCATTATCTTTTCCCCATATTATAGAATTTCTAAGACAAAGAAAACTCATGGAAAGTTTTTGTAACTGATTGAATTTATTCAGGTACCATACAAACAACTACGTCTGTGAAGCCGTTAGCCGCCAACAATATAGACGTAACATTCACAGCAACCGATACATGCGGGATAACTTTAAATGGAGCATTTACAGTCAACGTCATAAACTATGTGAGTACCAATATGGTATACACACTTAACAAAAGTTATAAGTACTCCGACGACATATTTAGGATATTGCAATTAATGTGAATATATCAAATAGAAAATTCACACATAGAAAGTCAGATATGTCTGTAACGTACCAACTAATTTTCAGCGCAAAATACAGCTTATCATTGAAATAAAGCCAATTAATATCATAACACAGAAATAAAAAGTCACATATTGACTCAATCTGTCATTATCGAGGGAGGTCGCCGTTTGACTGGTAATGTTGGCCTGTCAAATCTTCCCATGTCGTGTCCATGATAAGTTGATCCAACACAAAACACGCACACAAAATATGAACAGATTCAAAGTTTATTGTACAAATATTAACAGAAGTGGGATATATTCCCCAGAATTGTATTTGTTAAATCATTGCGTCAATAAGAAGTAGATGTCAAGCCATTTACTAAACAAACAGCTGTCACACAAATCAATTTATCTGTGACTTTTTTTATTTCTGTGCGGTGTAATGTAACTGGCTTTATTTCAATGACTGTGCTGTATGTTGCGCTAAAACTTAGACGAAACATTACAGACATATTGGACTTTCTGTGTGTGAAATTTCTATTTGATGTATTTTTTCACTTAATTGCAATATCCTAAATATGTCATCGGAGTACTTATAACTTGTGTTAAGTGTATAAAACTATTAGAATCGTGTATGATACATCTGACCTGGAGACATATGCTACTCTTTCTTAATAGATTAAATGTTTCCAACTAAAATTGCTCGCACCATCACGCTAAATGTAAAGAAATAATTATATTTTAATTCTCAAACATAATTTCCAAAACTTAATCAATTATGAAATATGAATACCAGGACCCTAGTTTGATTACCTTTTGATGAATGCTTTACACGTTTTAACACGTAGAACAAAATGAAGGCTAAGTAAAATAATTGCGTTTTTAATGGCGTTGGGTATATTATGTTTAATACTTTCGTTGTAGCCACCGACTCTTACAGGACTGCCGCCGTCTCTTCTATTGAGTGAATGTATTACAACGGAGGTATTGGTCACTACGTACACTTGCAGCGATGGTGGAGGAGATGTTTCAATCAGCACTTCCGAATCATCAGGGAACGATCCACCATTCTTCTTTTCATCCTATTTAAACGGAAGCTATGGTAATATTGTATGTGCTCGTGATTGGTTAAGATTGTCTCATAAATTACCCTTGATCTCTAAGCGTACAGTATTATTCTTTTCATAAGTTTAAGTAACACCGAATGTGTTTTGACCAGACCGAGGGTCCGTTATGACCAGACCGAGGGTATCTTATGACACACCGAGGCTCCGTTAATGACTCCCATCATTCCACAATTTATATATTCCTGACAAAGCAACCATTATACTCATCAAATCTATAATAAAATCAGAGGACTTTACATATACTATTTTCTTGAGAAAATGAACTTCGACTAGACTATCCGGTGACGTTGATAGCAATGAGACGCTAAAGCGCCTAAAAACACAGACATGTTATAACATTTTCTGTTTGGTTTCATATATGACAGTGTATGGAATTTACGCCCGGAGTCAAATGAATAAAAACAATGGATTTTTCGATTATTATGCTCAACGAACACATGATATAACAATCCAGTGTAGTGACGACATTGATGCAGTTAGCGACACAGTGACCGTCCACTTACAGAAGAATTCCGCCCCAGTGATAACCAATCTCCCAGGTGAATATACGTTTTTATTTCCTTGTTCATAAATGATTGTAGCTACTGTACAGTAAGAGTGCTAGGGGCAGCGACCTTTGTCAGTGCAACTCAAGCCATTTTACATGGAAGTGTTAGATGAGAATGATATAATATAAATAATACAGGGTGTTAAAAAGTTCGTTCTCAAGGTTAGAATTTTAATATTTTTTTAAATGCTCTGTCCATCTATGTCACTATGGACCAACAGTTCACTTATGTTCTAAGTAAAACAAATATTTATGACAAAGCAGTATCTTTCATTATGGGAATAGAGCCAGTGTACACAGCATTACTTTCACTTTATCTAAATTCAAACTTTGTGAACAAACCTTTTTAACACCCTGTATATTGATATTATTTAGCAAATCATTAGACTCTTAAGATTTTGTTGATTCATGTTTTATTATCACAATCCTTTACATGTAATATGTACAACCATGTATATTGTTTCTCTACTCATAACGTCACAAAGTCTCATATGTTTGCAATTCCGGGAAGTTCATCACAAAATTGTCTCTGTCAATAACTTTCAACGACTTATGGATCTGAAATGAACGTGTTATTCTATATTTTGCCTGCGGTGGATGGACGGTTATGTTCGTTGTGGCCGCAACTTTGACCACAATGAAATATACATTTTTTGGTTAGTTTTATAGTATTAATTTGTGGTTAAACTTTCGTTTTTGTCAAAGTTTGCAACCAATATGAAATATCAAAACGAAATGTTCATTTTCTTTAAATATATATATAAAATAAACTATATTCGTGTCATTGGGGTAATTTAAAGAATACACAGACATAACAAGACGCAATTTATTTGAGATTTGTTATTACGTTTTTATCAAACAGGTATTGTAGTTATACAATTCATGACCAAAGTTATTTTTCGACGAGTTTGAGATTTCAGCCCATTATGAGCCATAGTACGCCTTTTTCGTGGCTCTAGTCCTTTGTTGTACACCAACTCCCACACGATGTATAGACATTATGATAACTCTTGGCGAGACGAAATAAATGTTGCAAAAAATCAAAATTCATCCAAATTGATATACGAGTATTAGCAGGGTGGAAATTAGACGACGATATGTTTTGATAGACTATGCATGACCTTTGCGCTTTAGAGTCTGAAATGAACATCAAATACCTAGACCTGAATTGGATGAAGACAAGCTTTGTGCTCGATGTTAATAGAATAAATATAAGTAACACGAGTACTACACATATTCACGATTACTCTCGTTCAATCATTGTTTACTTATATTCAGTTGCATACATCTCGGCACAAAAGTCAGTATAAATATTACATTTTATATACAATTTGTCAGCCCAGGATTCAAAACGGGAATAGCGAAATTTATGCAATAGACTCAATGCAACAAATAAATAAATATCTTCTTTCAAAAGAGGTATCGTAGTATCGTCATATATCACGATAATTTGAGTTGTCACCACATGGAAACAATCTTGATTTGAATAAACGTTCATCATGATATTTAATTTTGGATGTCATTATGAATGTTTTTAACCGTTTACACAAAAAGTGACACCGATTGATTAGACATGAAATATTGACCCCTTTATGTTGCTTTAGTAAATTCATTTTGAGATAAGGAAAATATTTTAGCAAAAAAATATTAAGTTTTATTTGTCGCCACGCCTAATTAATGTACGTAACAAAACTCACATGAAGATATTTAGCCATTTATATTAAGCCAATAAGGTTCCAATATCAGAAATGGGTTTCATTCGATGAATAAATTACAAACATATAAATACAGAGTAATAAAATTAAAGTCGAAGGTCGATTTTAGATCAATATACAAAATCTATCATCAATTATATTGAGAGTATACATAGACCTTGTATAGTAATATTAGTAGCGATGCTTATTAGCATAAAATTTCAATCAGTTACTTTATATGAAATGATCAAATTATCGACTTTGAAAGCACAGTTTATGGTAAACACATTCTTACCATGCCTTAATCGGAATTGAATGAAACAATCGTTAGATTTTACGGATGTTAATATCTAAACTAACATTTGTTTATTGAGTTCTCTCCCTTTACCAAACTGGAGTTCTCTCCCACTGTGCCTTCTATAGTATAGGTATATATAGTCCAGCGACACGTACATTCACACCTGGACCTCATACATATACTATAGTATAGGTATATATAGTACAGCGACACGTACATTCACACCTGGACCTCATACATATACTATAGTATAGGTATATATAGTACAGCGACACGTACATTCACACCTGACCTCATACATATACTATAGTACAGGTATATATAGTACAGCGACACGTACATTCACACCTGGACCTCATACATATACTATAGTATAGGTATATATAGTCCAGCGACACGTACATTCACACCTGACCTCATACATATACTATAGTATAGGTATATATAGTACAGCGACACGTACATTCACACCTGACCTCATACATATACTATAGTATAGGTATATATAGTACAGCGACACGTACATTCACACCTGGACCTCATACATATACTATAGTATAGGTATATATAGTACAGCGACACGTACATTCACACCTGGACCTCATACATATACTATAGTATAGGTATATATAGTACAGCGACACGTACATTCACACCTGGACCTCATACATATACTATAGTATAGGTATATATAGTACAGCGACACGTACATTCACACCTGGACCTCATACATATACTATAGTATAGGTATATATAGTACAGCGACACGTACATTCACACCTGGACCTCATACATATACTATAGTATAGGTATATATAGTACAGCGACACGTACATTCACACCTGGACCTCATACATATACTATAGTATAGGTATATATAGTACAGCGACACGTACATTCACACCTGGACCTCATACATATACTATAGTATAGGTATATATAAGTACAGCGGCCACGTACATTCACACCTGGACCTCATACATATACTATAGTATAAGTTTTTCTGTTTTTTATAGTTATATAGTACAGCGACACGTACATTCACACCTGGACCTCATACATATACTATAGTAGTAGGTATATATAGTACAGAGGACACGAATCTTACATTCTGACACCTGCTCATACATAAGCTATAGTATAATGGTATATATAGTACAGCGACACGTACATTCACACCTGACCTCATACATATACTATAGTATAGGTATATATAGTACAGCGACACGTACATTCACACCTGGACCTCATACATATACTATAGTATAGGTATATATAGTACAGCGACACGTACATTCACACCTGGACCTCATACATATACTATAGTATAGGTATATATAGTACAGCGACACGTACATTCACACCTGACCTCATACATATACTATAGTATAGGTATATATAGTACAGCGACACGTACATTCACACCTGACCTCATACATATACTATAGTATAGGTATATATAGTACAGCGACACGTACATTCACACCTGGACCTCATACATATACTATAGTATAGGTATATATAGTACAGCGACACGTACATTCACACCTGACCTCATACATATACTATAGTATAGGTATATATAGTACAGCGACACGTACATTCACACCTGACCTCATACATATACTATAGTATAGGTATATATAGTACAGCGACACGTACATTCACACCTGGACCTCATACATATACTATAGTATAGGTATATATAGTACAGCGACACGTACATTCACACCTGACCTCATACATATACTATAGTATAGGTATATATAGTACAGCGACACGTACATTCACACCTGGACCTCATACATATACTATAGTATAGGTATATATAGTACAGCGACACGTACATTCACACCTGACCTCATACATATACTATAGTATAGGTATATATAGTCCAGCGACACGTACATTCACACCTGACCTCATACATATACTATAGTATAGGTAAATATAGTACAGCGACACGTACATTCACACCTGACCTCATACATATACTATAGTATAGGTATATATAGTACAGCGACACGTACATTCACACCTGACCTCATACATATACTATAGTATAGGTATATATAGTACAGCGACACGTACATTCACACCTGGACCTCATACATATACTATAGTATAGGTATATATAGTACAGCGACACGTACATTCACACCTGGACCTCATACATATACTATAGTATAGGTATATATAGTACAGCGACACGTACATTCACACCTGACCTCATACATATACTATAGTATAGGTATATATAGTCCAGCGACACGTACATTCACACCTGACCTCATACATATACTATAGTATAGGTAAATATAGTACAGCGACACGTACATTCACACCTGACCTCATACATATACTATAGTATAGGTATATATAGTACAGCGACACGTACATTCACACCTGACCTCATACATATACTATAGTATAGGTATATATAGTACAGCGACACGTACATTCACACCTGGACCTCATACATATACTATAGTATAGGTATATATAGTACAGCGACACGTACATTCACACCTGGACCTCATACATATACTATAGAAGGGATCTAGAAAACTCTAGACAGACAGCCGTGACTTCATCTGTGTATTTTGAGTGTGAAACTTCCACAAGTCGGATGTCCGTCATGAGACCACAACTTAGTCGTTCAACTCTGATCCATGATAAATATATTATCCGTAACTTGCAAATAAGTAGGTCTGTAATGTTCTGACACCAAGATACGCTGATTTTGTCAATTGTCATAACTGAATCACTGACAAAACTGTAAACGGAAAAAGTGCAGTTTAGGCCTAAAAAATATGTTTATTTAATGGTAGGCAGGTCGGAATTTATTTTGAGATTTTTTTAATTTTCCAACGAAGCAAATTAAACATAGATTTAAATGAATATAATAATGTTAAAAGACAAATCTCCTTTCCCTTTTAACATGGATAATCTTTATTCAAGGTGAATATAATGCTCTACAGCTGGAATACTCGTATAGCGTCAAATAACTGAGCAGACATTTGACAAATAGGGTAGGTCGGAAAACCTGAAACAAACACATTTATACGCCTAAATACATGTATTACTAAATTGTAATGGTCATTTCAGACACTGTTTATATAAATAGGACAACTAAGGCAGGGGATATTATATTTAACGTGTCGTTCACGGATGCGGAAGGAGACCAGGTGCGGTTTTCAATTAGCAGTATTCCACCAAACAGCCCTTTTGTTATCCATGACAGTAAGTGTTATACAATATTACTGGATATAGTTTTTGTTAGATGTTTCATCCTTGTGCTTTGCTAGTTTTACATCGTACGTAAGTGTTGCAGTCGTTTAATCACTTACACGAAGGCCGACCACTCGAGCCATTGGAAAGATACAAGTATCGATATGTAATGACCTTCATGGCGCAGATTACATGGTTAACGTTTATACAACGTGCGATCAGTGTCCAAGCTTATAACGGTTATAACGGGTTTGCATTCTCGGTGTATTTCGGTCGAACACAAGCTACTCTGACATGTTTAGTACGTGTATAGATAGCTCATGTCACGTGATGAATGCTGAAAAATAAGTTCTAACACAAAAATACATTTTATGCTCGGGGTTTATCTCCAATTTAATAACCTCAGACGAGGAAAATCAATGCTCAAGCAAATAGTCCACTATTATATCGAAATTAACTTTGATAATATAATTTTCGCGTTAATATTTGAGGTAAATCGATATTCAACAGAATATAGACTGTTTTATATGAGCGCCGCTGTACAATTCAAATATCTTCTCGTCATTTCCAGAAAACGTCACATGTTACGTCACCATGTACTGACAGTAAGCAATATTTGCCCCATATGGCAATATGAAAACGAAATGACCATACGGAGTAAATACTGCTTGCAAAAAGTGTCATCACATGTTGCGTTTTTTTTAAAAGACGTCACTTACGGAAGAGGTTGTAAATCCCACAGCAGCGTTCATATGTCATGTTTCTTCATTATAGGTGGCCAAGTTCAAGTGGTTCAGGATATTGCTACAGCAGCTGATATATCGTGGGATATTTATGTTGATATTGCTGATACTAAAAACAATGGCATACAACAAACACTGACTGTCATTGTCACGGGTAAGAATGTTTAAGTTGTATGAGTGTTCAAGACCACTGTTCAGTGTATTAGAATCTGGCCCCGGTATTACATTAAATACAAGTAACATTATGAACTCATTACAAGAAATATACCATAAACTTTAATCTTTGCTCTAAAATTATACAAAGTTTAGTTTGTTTATCTTGTAATTAATGAAAGTTATTGCGGTATGAAAGTGTTACCTTTCTTTTCGGACACCCTGTATGACATCCACCTGGAGATAAGTGTGAACACAGTGTAAAGAGTTAGTGGTTTGTTTGCCTTTCAAAATCCCATTGCATGATATTTAATCGCAGCCCGTTCGGCTAGCTCAGTTGGTAGATCGATATACTGTCACCCGGCAGATCATGGTAGTATTCCAGGATTGGGCAGGTTATGTTCCTCTGTGACAATGGCAACGGTATTGTCTCCACATGGGGAGAAGTTGTCAGTTGCTTGCGGAAGAACAAGATAGTACTGGTTTATAATTAATACCAGGAGAACTGGTTAGGTCAATGAGCCGGCGTATATGACTGAAAGAATGTTGACAAACCGCGTTAACCCGATGAAAACAGAATACATGACTTTAGCGTGGAAAGGAAATTTTCCAACTCGCTTCTATAGACATGTTTTAAACGTATTTCCTTAATTTTAGATGCCACTTTTCGTAGTTTCGCGAGTATAGCATATTTTAAAATTCTGCACTGTGATATAATTTTTAAATACACAATCAAATAACACATCATTTGTTGAAAACAAAAGCTATGTACAGTTATTGACTAACATCAAACCATTGTCTGCTAAACTTTTACTGTTGAGGAATGAATTAGTATATATTCAGTCATTTATGCGGGGTTGTCAAAACAACTTATAAACAGGCAGAATATTTTAATATTGTATTTCACAAGTTTATTTTATATCAATGATAAGATTCAATAATAACGAACTGAACTGTCATCGATACAAGTCTATAAATACCTGACAAGTTCATACAGACCCACAGTGCTTTGACAACACTCGGTGAAGCTGTACTAAATACGATATGATATTTTGGTATGAATGTCCATGACCAGATAGCCTGAGTCCCATCCTGTCGTTTGATTTCTTACGTCGCTATTACGTCACAATCTGTCATCAAAACGTCAACAATCGATATCGGAGGTAACTCGGTAAGCATGAATACCGGAAGTCGGGCCGCAGGAATAACAACATACAGGTCGATAGTTCTATCCCGTTATTTTGTTTTCTGAGAATCTTCACTACTTTATGATTCTGTGATCTGAAATGACTAAAGTAACTTTGACATGTTTGCACGGAACCTTTTTTCGATAGAATCAACAGAAGATGAATGCAACTTATTTTTGTGAAAATATAATGGCGGTTTGCACTTTTGACCAGTATATCGGCGAATTAACTCTGGTAACTGACCATGTAATACTGAGAGTATAATGGTATCAGTGGTATTTGAGATTTGTTGAGCAGTATTTTAATGATTATATTAATGTTTTCAGGTTTTGGTGTGCCGCTAACATTCGTAAATTTGCCACATTCCCTGAGTGTGTTTGAGAACACAGCCGTATCTACGTCTTTATTCCAAGTTATGTATACAGGGTCCCCCCAGTCTGTATATATGACCCATCCTGGTGGCGGTATGGCTCTCTTCAGTTTGAACGATGCAAGTAGGTGGCATTATTTATATGTTGTTACAATGCTCTGCAGGTTCTTTCATGGCATTCGGCATATTGGACAGTACGGACGGACGTCAACTGCATACGCAGCTTTCTGTGCCTTTTAGCTGGCTTATCGCAGATTGTTTCCCTTGAAAATGAGCCGAAAATCGATATCGAGTTTCCAGCTCTACCAGTTTTTGTCAATAGATTATATAGGGAAATTATTTGCATACGTAAATTTAAACACTTTATCTTAATACTAGAATATTTTAGCAGTTATGACAATAATCTTCAATTTTTCTCTATCATTTAGTGTAAACATATTTATTCTAACTACTATTCTACCGGGTACAAATTAAATGCCACCCGATAGGCTAAAATTGATATACACATGTGTGAATGCTATCTTCATCGGTGATGACTTTTTATAATGTCATGACGTCATCATAATATGTTTTTTTGTATCCAATACCATTGGCTGAAGAAGTACACAAATTATACGAAACGCATAGCAAGCAAACATTGAGTTTGTCTTCTTTTTTCCATATTTTTATCGGATTGGAAAGAGCAAACCAATCACAGTTCAGTAAACTATGTTAATTCTTCTCGAGTTTCAAAATATTGGCATTATCTTTCTGTTCAAGAGGAACTTCAAACCGTCGTCCGCCAACATAGTTAGGCAGCACTGTTGTCTCTGATATGACTGCCACGACCGCTAACTTCACATCGATTGAATATAAGATATCAACATTAATTGACAAAAGAGGGGACAAAATGATTGCATAGAAATTTAACTTATTTTTTCAGATGGAGAAATAACCACTATCTCAGATTTAAACTACGAAGATCTGACCACACATGTATATCCAATGACCATAATGATGTTTGATGAGTTTTCCAGAGTCAGCTCTACCGTCACAATTACTATTGTCAATGTCAATGAACCCCTAACATGGAGCAGTCCCATTTATCGAGCTGACGTCACGGAAAGTCTTGTAAATAAAATATTCATTTCATTTCAAATATATCAAACAAATTTAAATAGTAAAATACGGCCGCCACTGACTATAATTATACTGCAAATTGTCGCCAAAGTGGTTTCAGAAATGTGAACACTACTTAGACATATTTATAAATCATTGCAAAATGTCTTCGTTCTAAACGTCCTTTAAATTACATTAGCTCTCGTCACCTTTTCAGAGTTTGCCAACATTTAAATGATATACACGGCAAATAAATACAAATTATCGATATATTGCACCTGACTAGTAAAGAAGGTACTGGTTATAAAATTATTATTTATGTGCCCCCGTAACGGTGTGGGAGATCGAATAGATTTACCCACGTCCGTCCGTCCTTCAGTCAGTAAGTCCGTCCTTTCGTCCCACAACACTTTTGTCGTGCTTATCTAACAAAGTATTTGACCTAGAGTAACAAACTCCATGGAAAGATTAGTCTTTATATGGAATTGCGCATCTTTTTCGGGCAGCCGTACTAACATGGTTTTGCTATTTGCATATCTGTGATGTACAAACCAATCAAATCTTTCGTATACCACTAAACCAACTTCTCTTCAACCGAACAACGTTCCATAGTTTTATATGTATCAAAGTCAACATTTGGTCAAATACTTGATACTTGCTGTTATTTTACTTGTATTTCTTGATGGACTTACACTAAGTACATGATGGCAACTGGTTCAATGTCTGATCTTCATTTGAATCTGCAGCTGTGTCCTGGAAACCGGAAGATTGTACATGCACGCCTTGTTCGAGTATACAGTAAACCCCCTATAATACGACCATCATTTTGACCCTGGTCTTATTAGTGAGGTGGTCTCAATTTTAAGGTTGAATAAAAAGCAAACCAGTGACAATGAACTTGAAAATTGTGTTCTTACTTTTGAAGTGGTCTTATTATTGAGATGGTCTTTAAGTGAGATTTTACTGTAGCTTGAATCTGACATCGTGCCTGACTTGATGGTATAGAATGTAGACAGTTATTCTGTAACTATGATACACATTTTTCAGCGTTAACAAATACCGTTTTTAAAAATATGTTATATTTAGTCCTAAGATTGAGTACGTCCATATTTCAGGCGAATGGAGTAGTAATAACAGATCCTGGTTTTGCAATAAGTGATCCGGACCTTAATGATACATATTCTTGTTCCATGGATTGTGGTAGTCAAAGCGGGTAAATACATTCAAATAGCAATTAATCACATACTTATCACATATTTCATTATGTTTTATAGTCTCTTAAAATTCAAATCTAAAGTCGTCTGATGAAGTATTGCATAATTATACAAAACACTTTATAATTCTCACAAGCCGAAAAGGCTAATTGTGTAAATGAAAGTAATCTGACACACATCGTGTTTCATGTTATAACTTGAATACCCGAACAGACCGTGATGTTACCGCTGTTTTAGAGTTTATATCTGACAAGCCTTTGTCTTTCTTTATTCAGATATTTTCTCATGTCGACTAATTGTGTGATCACTGTGGCGTCAACATACAGTTTAGATGTAAATTTATCGAACACAATAACATGTAACTTGACGGCTGTGGATAGTAAACCATTTACATCAACATCTACTCTTATTATTACAATCGGTGGGTATATCATTGTATTACATACACCAACATCTACCGTCTTATCATTACAGTCGGTGGGTATATCATTGTATTACATACATCAACATATACCGTCTTATCATTACAATAGGTGGGTATATCATTGTATTACATACACCAACATCTACTGTCTTATCATTACAATAGGTGAGTATATCATTGTATTACATACACCAACATCTACCGTCTTATCATTACAATAGGTGAGTATATCATTGTATTACATACACCAACATCTACCGTCTTATCATTACACTAGGTGGGTATATCATTGTATTACATACACCAACATCTACCGTCTTCTCATTACACTAGGTGGGTATATCATTGAATTACATACACCAACATCTACCGTCTTATCGTTACAATAGGTGGGTATATCATTGTATTACATACACTAACATCTACCGTCTTATCATTACACTAGGTGGGTATATCATTGTATTACATACACCAACATCTACCGTCTTATCATTACACTAGGTGGGTATATCATTGTATTACATACACCAACATCTACCGTCTTATCATTACAATAGGTGGGTATATCATTGTATTACATACACAAACATATACCGTCTCATCATTACAATAGGTGAGTATGTCATTGTATTACATACACCAACATTCACCGTCTTATCATTACAATAGGTGGGTATATCATTGTATTACATACACCAACATCTACCGTCATATCATTTCAATAGGTGGGTATATCATTGTATTACATAAACCAACATCTACCGTCTTATCATTACAATAGGTGGGTATATCATTGTATTACATACACCAACATCTACCGTCTTATCATTTCAATAGGTGGGTATATCATTGTATTACATACACCAACATCTACCGTCTTATCATTTCAATAGGTGGGTATATCATTGTATTACATACACCAACATCTACCGTCTTATCATTACAACAGGTGGGTATATCATTGTATTACATACACCAACATCTACCGTCTTATCATTACAATAGGTGAGTATATCATTGTATTACATACACCAACATCTACCGTCTTATCATTACAATAGGTGGGTATATCATTGTATTACATACACCAACATATACCGTCTTATCATTACAATAGGTGGGTATATCATTGTTTTACATACACCAACATCTACCGTCTTATCATTACACTAGGTGGGTATATCATTGTATTACATACACCAACATCTACCGTCTTATCATTACACTAGGTGGGTATATCATTGTATTACATACACCAACATTCACCGTCTTATCATTACAATAGGTGGGTATATCATTGTATTACATACACCAACATATACCGTCTTATCATTACAATAGGTGGGTATATCATTGTATTACATACACCAACATCTACCGTCTTATCATTACAATAGGTGAGTATATCATTGTGTTACATACATCAACATCTACCGTCTTATCATTACAGTCGGTGAGTATATCATTGTATTACATACACCAACATATACCGTCTTATCATTACAATAGGTGGGTATATCATTGTATTACATATACCAACATCTACCGTCTTATCATTACACTAGGTGGGTATATCATTGTATTACATACACCAACATCTACCGTCTTATCATTACAATAGGTGAGTATATCATTGTATTACATACACCAACATCTACCGTCTTATCATTACAATAGGTGGGTATATCATTGTATTACATACACCAACATTCACCGTCTTATCATTACAATAGGTGGGTATATCATTGTATTACATACACCAACATCTACCGTCATATCATTTCAATAGGTGAGTATATCATTGTATTACATACACCAACATCTACCGTCTTATCATTACAATAGGTGGGTATATCATTGTATTACATACACCAACATCTACCGTCTTATCATTACAATAGGTGGGTATATCATTGTATTACATACACCAACATCTACCGTCTTATCATTACAATAGGTGGGTATATCATTGTATTACATACACCAACATCTACCGTCTTATTATTACAATCGGTGGGTATATCATTGTTTTACATACACCAACATCTACCGTCTTATCATTACACTAGGTGGGTATATCATTGTATTACATACACCAACATCTACCGTCTTATCATTACACTAGGTGGGTATATCATTGTATTACATACACCAACATCTACCGTCTTATTAATACAATCGGTGGGTATATCATTGTTTTACATACACCAACATCTACCTTCTTATCATTACACTAGGTGGGTATATCATTGTATTACATACACCAACATCTACCGTCTTATCATTACACTAGGTGGGTTTATCATTGTATTACATACACCAACATTCACCGTCTTATCATTACAATAGGTGAGTATATCATTGTATTACATACACCAACATATACCGTCTTATCATTACAATAGGTGGGTATATCATTGTATTACATACACCAACATCTACCGTCTTATCATAACAATAGGTGAGTATATCATTGTATTACATACACCAACATATACCGTCTTATCATTACAATAGGTGGGTATATCATTGTATTACATACACCAACATATACCGTCTTATCATTACAATAGGTGAGTATATCATTGTATTACATACACCAACATATACCGTATTATCATTACAATAGGTGGGTATATCATTGTATTACATACACCAATATCTACCGTCTTATCATTACAATAGGTGAGTATATCATTGTGTTACATACATCAACATCTACCGTCTTATCATTACAATCGGTGAGTATATCATTGTATTACATACACCAACATATACCGTCTTATCATTACAATAGGTGGGTATATCATTGTATTACATATACCAACATCTACCGTCTTATCATTACACTAGGTGGGTATATCATTGTATTTCATACACCAACATCTACCGTCTTATCATTACAATAGGTGAGTATATCATTGTATTACATACACCAACATCTACCGTCTTATCATTACAATAGGTGGGTATATCATTGTATTACATACACCAACATCTACCGTCTTATCATTACAATAGGTGAGTATATCATTGTATTACATACACCAACATATACCGTCTTATCATTACAATAGGTGGGTATATCATTGTATTACATACACCAACATCTACCGTCTTATCATAACAATAGGTGAGTATATCATTGTATTACATACACCAACATATACCGTCTTATCATTACAATAGGTGGGTATATCATTGTATTACATACACCAACATATACCGTCTTATCATTACAATAGGTGGGTATATCATTGTATTACATACACCAACATATACCGTCTTATCATTACAATAGGTGAGTATATCATTGTATTACATACACCAACATATACCGTATTATCATTACAATAGGTGGGTATATCATTGTATTACATACACCAACATCTACCGTCTTATCATTACAATAGGTGAGTATATCATTGTGTTACATACATCAACATCTACCGTCTTATCATTACAGTCGGTGAGTATATCATTGTATTACATACACCAACATATACCGTCTTATCATTACAATAGGTGGGTATATCATTGTATTACATATACCAACATCTACCGTCTTATCATTACACTAGGTGGGTATATCATTGTATTACATACACCAACATCTACCGTCTTATCATTACAATAGGTGAGTATATCATTGTATTACATACACCAACATCTACCGCCTTATCATTACAATAGGTGGGTATATCATTGTATTACATACACCAACATCTACCGTCTTATCATTACAATAGGTGAGTATATCATTGTATTACATACACCAACATCTACCGTCTTATCATTACAATCGGTGGGTATATCATTGTATTACATACACCAACATCTACCGTCTTATCATTACAATAGGTGGGTATATCATTGTATTACATACACCAACATCAACCGTCTTATCATTACAATAGGTGGGTATATCATTGTATTACATACACCAACATCTACCGTCTTATCATTACAATAGGTGGGTATATCATTGTATTACATACACCAACATCTACCGTCTTATCATTACAATCGGTGGGTATATCATTGTTTTACATACACCAACATCTACCGTCTTATCATTACACTAGGTGGGTATATCATTGTATTACATACACCAACATCTACCGTCTTATCATTACACTAGGTGGGTGTATCATTGTATTACATACACCAACATCTACCGTCTTATCATTACAATAGGTGGGTATATCATTGTATTACATACACCAACATCTACCGTCTTATCATTACAATAGGTGAGTATATCATTGTATTACATACACCAACATCTACCGTCTTATCATTACAAAAGGTGGGTATATCATTGTATTACATACACCAACATATACTGTCTTATCATTACAATAGGTGGGTATATCATTGTTTTACATACACCAACATCTACCGTCTTATCATTACACTAGGTGGGTATATCATTGTATTACATACACCAACATCTACCGTCTTATCATTACACTAGGTGGGTATATCATTGTATTACATACACCAACATTCACCGTCTTATCATTACAATAGGTGGGTATATCATTGTATTACATACACCAACATCTACCGTCTTATCATTACAATAGGTGGGTATATCATTGTATTACATACACCAACATCTACCGTCTTATCATTACAATAGGTGAGTATATCATTGTGTTACATACATCAACATCTACCGTCTTATCATTACAGTCGGTGAGTATATCATTGTATTACATACACCAACATATACCGTCTTATCATTACAATAGGTGGGTATATCATTGTATTACATATACCAACATCTACCGTCTTATCATTACACTAGGTGGGTATATCATTGTATTACATACACCAACATCTACCGTCTTATCATTACAATAGGTGAGTATATCATTGTATTACATACACCAACATCTACCGTCTTATCATTACAATAGGTGGGTATATCATTGTATTACATACACCAACATTCACCGTCTTATCATTTCAATAGGTGGGTATATCATTGTATTACATACACCAACATCTACCGTCATATCATTTCAATAGGTGGGTATATCATTGTATTACATACACCAACATCTACCGTCTTATCATTACAATAGGTGGGTATATCATTGTATTACATACACCAACATCTACCGTCTTATCATTACAATAGGTGGGTATATCATTGTATTACATACACCAACATCTACCGTCTTATCATTACAATAGATGGGTATATCATTGTATTACATACACCAACATCTACCGTCTTATCATTACAATCGGTGGGTATATCATTGTTTTACATACACCAACATCTACCGTCTTATCATTACACTAGGTGGGTATATCATTGTATTACATACACCAACATCTACCGTCTTATCATTACACTAGGTGGGTATATCATTGTATTACATACACCAACATTCACCGTCTTATCATTACAATAGGTGGGTATATCATTGTATTACATACACCAACATATACCGTCTTATCATTACAATAGGTGGGTATATCATTGTATTACATACACCAACATCTACCGTCTTATCATAACAATAGGTGAGTATATCATTGTATTACATACACCAACATATACCGTCTTATCATTACAATAGGTGGGTATATCATTGTATTACATACACCAACATATACCGTCTTATCATTACAATAGGTGAGTATATCATTGTATTACATACACCAACATATACCGTATTATCATTACAATAGGTGGGTATATCATTGTATTACATACACCAACATCTACCGTCTTATCATTACAATAGGTGAGTATATCATTGTGTTACATACATCAACGTCTACCGTCTTATCATTACAGTCGGTGTGTATATCATTGTATTACATACACCAACATATACCGTCTTATCATTACAATAGGTGGGTATATCATTGTATTACATATACCAACATCAACCGTCTTATCATTACAATAGGTGGGTATATCATTGTATTACATACACCAACATCTACCGTCTTATCATTACAATAGGTGGGTATATCATTGTATTACATACACCAACATCTACCGTCTTATCATTACAATAGGTGGGTATATCATTGTATTACATACACCAACATCTACCGTCTTATCATTACAATAGGTGAGTATATCATTGTATTACATACACCAACATCTACCGTCTTATCATTACAATCGGTGGGTATATCATTGTATTACATACACCAACATCTACCGTCTTATCATTACAATAGGTGGGTATATCATTGTATTACATACACCAACATCTACCGTCTTATCATTACAATAGGTGAGTATATCATTGTGTTACATACATCAACATCTACCGTCTTATCATTACAGTCGGTGAGTATATCATTGTGTTACATACATTAACATCTACTCTTATCATTAAATCATTTAAAGGTTAAAATACGTACATGTATTTACATGATTTATATATCTCCGTGGGCACCCAGTATGCCTCATTTCCTGTTCGACGTCTTTATACGTACTGAAACATATTGTCAGGTTTAATGTTTACGCAATGTTTTGACTTCCGTATTCCAATATTTCACTTTCACTTAGGCCTACATTCTTCAAGAACTACTGATATGTGATTAATGTGCAAATATGTGATTGAATAAGTGTGCCGTGCGACCTTTTTTGCGAATCTATTGTCAATACAATAATAAATTTTAACCTTCATGGATAACTGGTTAACGTTGCTATAAAATTTATCTTGATCGATAATTAAATTTTGGATTTGCATTATTTGTTAAAGTCGTGGCTTAATTAAGTAAGCCATTGATGCTATTATTTGTAACGAAATACTTCGAGTACTGTAATTATTAATTTGTTTGCAGTTTAATATGGTTATGTTTACTTTTTAAATATCTCAGTTCATGTCAAACATGAGAACATGAGTGCATAATATACAAAATAATGATACCACGGCAAAGAGGCAACTACAATTGGAAAATCAATGCAATATGCACAAGAAGCACAATTGCACATGACATATATGATAAATAAATATTGCGGGAGGAGGTATTTTTATTCTAATTTTGTCTAAAATATTTATACGAGAAAACTATGTAATTGTCGGATGTTTCATCATTTAATATCTCATACTTTCATTGAAAGGGGTTCATGTTGATACACATGAATAGTTCAAGTGCAATTGAGAATACCATTGTATAAACAGTATTACCAGTGCTTTGACTGACAGTTTCAAGGCTGTTATTCGCTGTATGGTTATTATTTCTTTTTGTGTTTTGAATGTATGTTATATTTTCCTTTCCCCTGTGTAATTGTTTCACTTTATATAGTGTTCATGTTATTTTTTGACCTGTTTCGGCCTATTGTTGCCAGCTGTCTCGCCTTGTCCTGTGATCTTTTCCATCCATTAATACCCCCTTCACTGTTTGTCCTCTTTGATTCCCCTAGTTATTCCTTATGGTCTGCCAGGCCATTCCTTGTGCCTCTGTTCCCTAACGTATGTACCCTTTAACCTCCTCAAGTGCCATATGTTTTATGGATTGCTGTTTCCCGGAGGTCTGTGTGGGGAAGCACTGTCTAATGTATGTGGCGTTCCCTGTAGCACATTATTCTTTCTCTTTTATGTCAATTCCACAATGTTAACATTGGTCGACCAATTTACAATTTAAGTAAACACGGACTATATACTAAGTTTTTAAATGTCATGTTTCAGTCGAGGACAATAATTACACGCCGACGTTTAGTGCAGCCACATATTCATTTTCTATGTCCCCGAGCACTGGATCAGGGACCAATGTGGGGACTGTTACAGCCACTGATGATGATGTTGGAACATATGGAAAGTTTTCATATGCGCTTGTACAATCAGACCCTAGTTACTTTATGGTAAGTATACATTGTGGACATTGGCTATTATGTCCCCACTCCAAACAGCAATCGGTGAAACAAACTATCAAAGCATGTTGTTACCCGTGTACGTGACAACATAAAGCGACATTACGTTAAGTCTAATTTATCTAACATCGATTGTGAAACAAGTTTAGGATTTATATTAATAACTCTCGATACCTGATTCCCCGGGTACTAACCAAACTTCGCTCATAATTCAGAAATTGTGAAGTACATGGTTAAACCTCCCTCAAGGTTGTGTTTGACCTCACGATCTTCGGCGCTCGATTCTGGCGCTCTACACTTAATCTGTGTACACCGTCTATTTTTGTAAATTATTGTCCAAGTATCGGTAAGATTTTATTAAAAAGAATCAAAATTAGATAGGAATACATGTATATATGTACTTGAGTGGTCGTCATGCATTAAAACAAATATAATAAGGCGTTGTATTTTATGACAGATTGATGCGGCATCTGGGTTAATACAGACATCACGTGATTTACACACACAATGTCCGAATTGTAGTGGCACCACACGGTCAGTTCTTGTAACAGCGACCGATACTGGAGGATTGGTATCCACATCAACAATATACATTACCATAGAGTTAACCACAACAGCAGCACCAATTGTTACGACAGAGCGGTAAGTATTGTTCTATGTTGTGTTTCAGCGTGGCGTTTGATTGAACTCTTAACGATGTAATGTCGTTGGTCGTCTTCTTTCACCAAAACGACAACCCTCGATAGTTGATGGTCCAGAATTATAACCAGTGCTCACCATTCTGTGAACGATGAACACAGTAAATATCAGTTGTCTTTCATCGCTTTTTTCGTTGCAGGTACAAAACGTTCATTGAAGATGTAAGGAATGTCATCTGGCTTACATTTGCAATTGTTTTATTAGCCATAATGTCAGTGGTTGGTACCTTTATTTGTATCAAATACGTATGCTACTACGATGGAAAATGTTGCAATTTCAGAAGGTACCTACTTTTTGTTCAATCAATTTGTCAGTTTCATAACAACTACATAGGATCATTCACTGTCGTATACTGAATTAATACTAAGTCTTGGACATTCGTAATTCTAGTCTTTGTTTATTTAAAGCATCAACAAAGTTATTAGGAAAGGTTTTGAACGGCCATATACTGCAAACACTCAATGACAGGTGGTTGACCCCTTTTCAGTTGGCCATTACGTTTTCCTCTGTTTGTGTGACGGCAGAACAGGTTAAAATTCCATGATGGCGATACCTCCCAAACCCAGAAACGAGAGGACGATATATGTCTTAATGGCTCCGTACGTCCTGCTCCGATTTCTGATTAGACATCGAGTACATAAGTAAATGGCCTCACGGGTCCGTTGTTTTGTATGCCAATGTTCTACATGCATTATCCTGTGTACTTTGTCTCTTATATTAGGAAGTTGCTCAGCCTTGATATTCCTCCAAATCTAACACATCTGTTATGTACATGTCTTGTGTCATTTTGTTTTAGTACATGTTATCATGTACAAGCGTATGTTCATGCCTCATGTGACTTTGTGACGGCATCTGTTCCCGTACGTATGTGTACCCTTGAACCTCATCAAATGCCTTATGTTTAATGAATTGTTGTTTTCCCGGAGGTCTGTGTGGAAAGCCTATGTCTTATGTATGTGGCGTTCCATGTAGCAACTTATTCTCTCTCTTTTTGTATGTAGCAATTCCTGTCCGACTTGTTTATTTATTTTTAGAATTATTACCTTCTTTGTTTATCACAGGGAGATTGTTCGATGGCATCCACGGGAGGAGGATGAACATAGTTTGGAGACCGAGGTTGTCACGTGTAAGTAGCAATATGAGTCATAATCCACGATGTTACTTTCTCAATACTGGTTGACTTAAGTTGTTAACATACATGATTTCGTTTTCCTTGTCTTTTGCGCGCTCTTTGCTTGCAAACGGATCGTGTTTTGACGTTTATTTCACAGATACGTGGTAGCACATGCTTCGAGTGCGAATGCGTTTAAAATTATGTGCTTAGATGTTAAACACTTGTTTCGATATTTAACACATTTAGAAGAAAACATTTGGATTTTAAACATGTAAATGTGTTTACGATCTAAACGCAATTTGTGGAGTGAAGAGACGGCGTCGAACTAATTGCCAAATAAAAGAGATTGATACACAAAGGGGATTCAAAAATCCTCCAAACAATACTCTAAAATGTTTGTTTCTTGAATATTTTGCTGAAATGAATTCGAGCGTTTAAACATTGGAATATACGTTTTCAGAGCACACAATAATTACTTGAACTTCTATAAAGTTTCGTATTATTATATTTCAGGCAGACCACAGATTCCGCAAGGTGGTAAGTGTGTGGCCTACCGTTTTTCTTGCTTATATATGCATTCGTTTTGTAAAGTTTTCAAATTGTCTACGTCAAATACACGTATAAACGCATATAATTGATTCCAGGTATAAATGATTTTGTTAAATCTTTTTTTACACAGATTTTTAGATGTCTCCACATACGTGCCTTATTTTGAAACTCATATTCGGATTTTAAGGGGACAAATTTTAACGATTTCAAACACTACTGCTAAATAAAAAGCACTAAGCTATCGATATATGTGTTTGAATTTACCGGCGTTTAGTGCTGAATTAAAGACATGAAAATAATTGAAACACAATACAAATGTATTCCGTGATCATTCTCATTTATATTCCTATTTATACAGACACAAATACATCGTTACATCATTTAAAATAAAACCTCAATAATACCATTGGGTCCCTTGAAAACTGGTCTCTTTATTGAGGTGGTCATAATATTGAGGTTGAATAAAGAGCAAAACAGTGAAAATGGACTTGAAAATTGCGGTCTTAATTTTGAGGTGGTCTTATTATTTAGGTGGTCTTTAATTGAGGTTTTACTGAAGTATCTATAAAATCTAGTCTGGCTATCGACTAGATAATATTTTATCAACTATATACTATGTATAAATTTATTTGTTAACAATATCTTATTTGGCTTCAAGATTTTGGCCCCGATTTTCTATGTTTGAGAAGCAAAGAGATGTTATTTCATAAAAACGAGTAGCTACATGAGTTATCTCTTGTAAAACACAGTATAACATAGGGTCTGTGTACAGACCAATGTCCACCTATGTCAGTGTGATTGTATGAAACTATTCACAGCCTCTCGTGCATGATTCAGCAAGAACATATGGAGGGTTCGGTGCATGACTATCCTAACTCCTATATACATACGTAGGAGTTAGGATAGTCTTGCGCTGAGCCCTAATTATGTACCGTAAGATTGTGTTCCTTATAGATACGGCATTATTGATAACATATATTATATTTCATCAGGCTGAGAAGTCGGTAAATAACCACTTCATGTTTTCAGTATTTCTACTTTCAAGATGGAATAAATCGGTTATGAAATATCTGAAATGGGATAATATTGAACTTGCTATTTCAGTGTAGAAAACCTATCTCAAACATCGGTACTATTGTTTTCAGGTCACGCGTGGCAGCGGGATATGATGTTCTGAACCTAGATGTTTGCTCTAAAAGACAAACTCATGAATATTCATTATTAGTACAAACCTACCATTTAAAATCAATCTTTTACATTCGTTGCTCAGGTTATGCTTGTTGTTTAATTTGTCTGTACCGACAACATTAACGATATTGCCAGTTTCTGTACGCTTACATCGCAGTGTGGATTTACCGGGGACAGCGTGCACTTTGTTATCGACACATCATGTTTGAACCTTATTTGGAACTTTGTTTAGTGGAACAATGACTCCGATTATGAGCTACATCAAGATTATCATCTCACAGGGCAGCAACTGGAAATCATGACGTTGGGACAACCTGTTGTGACTTATATTCATAAAAACAATATCAATACATGTACGTATGCATTAGACGACGAATTCCATTTTCATTTGGAATGATACTTATTTAATCTTTCGATGAAAGCAAAATGGACACCAGAATATTTCAGCACTCACATTTTTCTAAACTCACTGAACACTAACTAGCGAAAATACAGTTAATAATGATACTCTATCAGTGTATTCTGCCAGGAAACGGGAAACGACTTAATATCGATGTTGAAATACGATGTAGGTGTCTATACTGTGTTATGAATGGTGTGTTTATTGGCATTGATATATGTATCTTTGATATAGCGACACTGTAATACCGTGTGTATTTATGATTGTTGTACTTACTGTACTTTACTGTAAATTCGACTCGGTGTTTTGTATTACCATTTGTTAAAAGACCTTAACATTCTTTAATAAAATCAGCTCTTCAAAAAATAATAATAGGTTTTATAATTATCGTGTTTGAGTTAGTTTGTATTCACAACAGTTCGCTCGCTTAAGAGAAGTGCTCATATAAATGGCTTTGGGGAGTTGGCCGATCGACAATCGACTTTCGACAATCGACATTCGACACTCCACACTCGACATTCGACTATCGACAATTGACATTCGACATCGACTCTAAACACTCGGCAATCGACACCCCACACTCAACATTCGTCTATCGACATTCAACAATTGACATTCAACAATCGACACTCAACACTCGGCAATCGACACTCAACGCTCAACATACGACAATTGACATTCGACAATCGACACTCAACACTCCACACTCAACATTCGACAATTGACATTCGATAATCGACACTCAAAACTCGGCGATCGACACTCCACGCTCAACATACGACAATTGACATTCGACAATCGACACTCAACACTCCACACTCAACATTCGACAATTGTCATTCGACACTCAACACTCGGCAATCGACACTCCACACTCAAAATTCGACTATCGACAATTGGCATTCGACAATCGACACCCAACACCCGGCAATCGAATCTCCACACTCAACATTCGACTATCGACATTCGACTATTGGCATTCGACAATCGACAATCGACACTCAACACTCGGCAATCGACACTCCACACTCAACATTCAACATTCAACATTCGACAATTGACATTCGACAATCGACACTCAACACAAAATGCATATGTGGATCCAGTGTCGCGCTTGTTAAGACGAACACCAATCCACATTCAAATACGCACGAAGTATGTCTAGTTGGCCTTATGTTAAATTCAACATCACAATAGGCGAGGTAACTCAAGAACCCTGTCAAACCCAAGGTTTTGTTTTGACTCATACAAACTTTATTTATAATTATGATTGTAAATAGCACGTTATCGTTGTAAAATTACAATAAAATTTAAAACAACGAAAAATTACTTGGATGTTCTTCATTTATTTTAAATTGTTGAATATATGGGACATTATTTGGATTATCTCGTCGCACGTGGGGTTTTATTTGTCTAACAAAATATATAATACATAGTATAATCATTTATCCTGCCTAAATATAGTTCAATAATGCGACCAGTAATTCATTGATTCTTACGTTAGTTGCGAATTATGCACGTGGACCAACTTGAACACTGTCACATGTGCAATATAAACTGTGAAAATACACAGTTATGAAGACAATACCACAATCACATACCTTTTGTACGACAGAACGGTGTTTCATTTTATGTAGTATAATATAAACAGGTACGTATAGTTTCTATATTAATATAAAAAAACACGTGCGATAACGTGAGCTCAAATTCCTGCGAAATTCTTAGTACATTTTGTACATACATTCAATAAAAATAATTACTATGGGTTCATAAATCGCTTTTGTGTGTCAAGTATGACCCTCCTCCACTAAATATCACACAGAGCACTCATAGTGTTATTGTAAATTTTATCCACAATTTCATAATCAATCGAATGTTGAATGTACAATATCTTTTGTTGATAACACAAGCATGTATCCGGATTATGTTAACAAACGTAAGAATTTCAGTTTTTAGTGTTATTGCTAGTTTGTATAATATGACAAATTACCCTTGATTGGTATTATTCTGTTCAATTACTATTGAATTACTATTACTATTCCCTTTCCCCTTGTGCAATTCTTTCACTTTATATAGTGTTCATGCTATTTTCTCTCCAGTTTCGGCCTATTGTTGCCAGCTGTCTTGACTTGTCCTGTGATCTTTTCCATCCATTAATCCCCCCCTGGTTGTCCTCTTTGATTCTATTCGTTATCCCTCATGGTCGGCCAGACCATTCCTTGCGCCTCTGTTCCCTTACGTATGTACCATTGAGCCTCCTCGAGTGCCTTATGTTTTGTGGATTGTTGTTTTCCCGGAGGTCTGTGCGGGGAGGCACTGTCTTATGGTTGTAGCGTTCACTGTAGCAACTTATTGTCTCTCTCTTCTATTGATTGTTAGGACTGGTTTTGTATGTATATTATTCATACCCACAATGCAGTTTGATATGTAGTACGTTGTTCATGTTTTTGATCCGAGGCGACTATTTGTAATTGTACCATGCTTATATGAATATAGCTTTATGGTATCCCCCATATTTAATCTTAATTAATATTGTGTATGTATTATAGAAATGTATTAGTGAAACAAGAGGGGCTCGAACCCACGACCCCAAAGACGTCAGCGCATAGCACTGTAATATTGTTTATATTGTAATTATACTGCCTTTATCATACAGTCCATTTCTTCCACCGTCAGAATTATTTATATTTATAATCATCAAAGCTTTCAATGTTGTTATACTGCATATTAAATGAATATTGTGCCGCTAGAAACATAACAACTGATTGAAGTATAATCATATTTGATACATTCTCATAAATCAAAGCAGTGTAAACAGCAAAATGATTCATTTTTGTTGTTGAGTTTGCCTCCATCTTCACCTCATTATTCAGAGTTCAGAGGTGGAGGACAAATCCCTTTACGTGATATCTTCAGTCAAATTGTCACAGTCAAACATATGCTTCGCCTGGGTCTCGTACCCACGCCATCAAGATTAGCAGTCGAGCGCTAGATAGAGACTTAGCTTACTTTCTATATTTTTTTTTTTTTAAATTAATTCAATCAAATGAGAGAAAAACTTTATATAACTTGGGCTTATTCACTAAACAAGCTCTTAACCAGAGAAATATCATACTTAATGTTAGAATTAATTGAGTTTATTCCCATTTCTTTTGTTGTGTAATTATCTGTTTATACAATCTATTGTAATATTCATATTTACGTATGACATATGTAATATAAGAACAACAATATTACTTTGGTAATTGATGTTATTCATTAATATATGTATTTATTATTCCACATCACATGATGATGTATTTGTGTACATATTTGCTAATGACGATGAGCTGTAATTGCTCAAATAATAAACTTTATGTTCTGTTCTGTTTCTGTTCTTGCTTGACGGACTTTGAGATCGTTGCACTAAAAGTAAAGTTTACTTCATAAACATAAAATCATACTGAAAATGTATCCTACAATCATACTCTTAAATAACGAACAAACAAATACATGCAAATACAACATTCAGATCTATAAATAAAATGCAACACAAGCAAATAAGCTTTTCATGATTGGTGATGGGAGCGGCAAATGTTGTCTATAGTGAAAGATCGACTTTCAATGAATGATGTGTCAAAAATAAAAATATCACCGCGTTATACGATTATTTGAACTAATGAATCAATATGTAAAAAGGATTTGACGGACCATTAAGAAGCGAGATGCAAGCATATGCAATGTAACGGCCTAGACAAATGATTAATTGATTATATGGTGAACAAAATGCACACAATTACAGCTGACATTGTGTATAGTTTACAAAAGTAAACCGATGTGTGTCGATTGAATTCAAAATCGCACTGAGGCTGGTCTTGAAAAGTCCGTGAAGGCCGTTGACCCTACCATCACACTGATGTTTGCCCTGATGTTAAACGGATATATCAAGCAACTCGACAGACATACATGCTGGTATTAAGGTGAGCGTTGCAGGAATGCAGACACAGCACGTATATCGGCGACATAAACTAGGCTGTTTCTTGCAATGTTTACATATATTTCTCTTAGTTTAAACTTATTGTCACATCGATTTGAATACATGAGACAATAGCATATACGTTGTATAAATCACTCACGAAGACTGCATCCTGGGTTGCTAACCAATACTGACGCCTATACAGGGATTGTGAAGGTCGAGATTTTATCTCGCCTATGGCGGGTTTCAAACCTACAGTCTTCATGTGCTATACTCCTCGACCACCATGTGTCACTATCACGGTGTATAACCATGTGAGTCCTTTGCACCAGAGTACTACTAACTGAAATACCTTACTCATAAGTTCTTAATTTTCTTAATATTTAAATCGGAATAAAAGCTGTATTAGCCCGTGATTAGTACTTGACACATACATAATGTACAATGCCCATCCAAGTTGAAATTGACATGGAAAGAAGATCGCAATGCACGAGCTCCGGCGGTTTCACGTGCGTGTAGATCAATATGTTTGTGAATTCTTCACAACTCTTACTCTTCACGAGATACCAAGTCGATTTACTTACTGACATATTTAAGACAAAAATCTCAGTTAGCGGTTATTTGAAAATGCCAGGCATAAATTTTGAAGAACGGCATCGCATTTTAGCTCTTTTCGAAGCTGATCATTCACGAACAAATCTTGTTAGGCAGTTGAATCGGGCGAGATAAACCGTTGGTCGATGAATTAGACGGCATAGATAGACTGATAGTGTCTCAGATCTTCCACGGCAGCGGCTCCTAGAACGGCGACAAGACACTGGTCAAGATAATTATATGTATACGTCAACATCTGTTTAGGGACTGTTTTAACGCCAAATCAACTCCATTGCAAGTTGTAGGTCTTCGCAATCTGCCCGATTCACCAGAGACCTATATGCAGGGGACTGAAAGAGCAAGGCATTCATTGTCATCCGCCAAAACAAGGTTCAGTGTCAAACAGACGCCACAGAGATAATCATCGAATATAGGCGCGAAACCGTCGTAGACAATTCAACTGGTGGAATGTGGTCTTCAGTTTTCGCACAGATACTCGGGTGCGAGTCTACCACAGGCGTGGAGAAAGATTTGCAGACAATTACGTTTGCGAACGTACTAGCTATGGTGGAGGAATCATAATGGTGCGGATATTATCTTTACAGATGACAATCAGACAGCAAGAAGCTTAATTGAAGAAATCTTCAGACCTGCGCTTGTGTCGCTTCTGAGAAGTCAGCGACGTCCATTCATGGTTCAACACGACAATGCCCCGCCACATTCAGCTAGGATTACGACCGACTACCAAAAGACAAATGCACGTCCAAGCATTGGACTGGTTAATCGCCCGATGTTAACCCGTTCGAAAACCTATGAGATAGGTTGAGGTCTGCGACAGCGGTACCCAGCATCATATATCACAGACACTTTAAGACAAGAGTGAAGTAACATTTCCAGAAGATATATTCTACAAGTCTGTGTGTCTACGGAATCTCGCATACTGCAGTGCATTATGGTAATGGAGGACAAAGCCGGTATTGATAATCCCACACATGTGCTTGTGGTGAGTGTTCTTGTGATGTCCTCAGCTTATAACTAGACATCATTATTGAACTAAATTGAAGTTATGCAGAAGAAACTGATTAATTCACATGTGGAAATGATTTTTTAGTAAAAGAAATAACTTAGACGATATTAATCAGTCTTTTATTCCAGCGAGACGTTTTTAAAGTCCTCGAGTGTATTTATTAAAACATTCTAGACAGGTGATTAATGGCTTTAATTTTCTGACCAATATTTTGTAATTTAGATGTTCCTGTAGGATAGGTGATCAATTGGTGATTAACATGTCTTCTTCTAAACCAAATATAAAAACGATATTTTGCACAAATATGCATTTTTTAAATGTTTTCCTCAGCCGTAAACGGCATTCATATTACTCAATTGTCGTCTGGTTTCGCTACTGCCTGATTTGTTCAAGTATTCATTCGAAGTCCTAGGTTGACATTAATATTAATTTGTATATTGTAACAAAATGTAAATTATAACAAAAAGTGTCAAAGCTGCTTAAAGGTAGTGAGTGTGATTTTAACGTCAAATCCACTTATTCGCTGAAAACCGGCAAATTCACATACAATCAACATAAACTAACAAACATCAGCCAAAAATCCGAAAGATTTCAACTGGTTATTGATAAAATACCAGTTTTACCTGGGGTCAGCAAACCGAAAGTACCGCCAGTTGCGGAATCCTCGATCTATTTTTAAAGACTGTTCTGAGCATGCGCGCACAGCGTGATAATTTGTAAACAAGCAGTCATGGAATCGCAAGTCTAGCTCTACTACGTCTTCGGTAAGTATGTGTTTTTTTTGTATACAAAAGAAAATACGAAAACTTAGATTTTGTTTATAATATTTGTCGTGAAACTTATTACCTATCGAAGATTATAATTGTTCGATCGTCTATTATTGACAAGACAATTGCGCTAAGTGGGGGTCATCTCAAAACGATTTCTGTTCGTAACAATATGACGTAGCATATGACGTAGCGGACTTCGATCCGTATACTGCCGATCAGATGTTTGACTGCCCGGTTTTACTTTTTGTAAAACTAGCTCATTATTGACGTACAATGTTTTCAACGAATAATAATTTGGTTACTCCTGTCCGTCCGTTTACGGGTCTGTATTTAACAAAATGTGGATATACTGCCATGATTGACCAGCATAGATCTAGATAGATCTGCAAGGTTTTGGCAATATTTGATCAGTAGATTCTGTTAAAAAAGAAATTGCTTAACTTTGAAAGGGACATGTATGAAACTTGGTACGATCTACCAGATATGGAAAAATGTGGATAATATGCAGGGCATGCTTTTGTTGTTATCGCATTCAAAATTCGCTGTGTCAATCAAGAATGACCATGTTCATGCATTATTAGTTTTCAAGGGGTGCAAATAACATGTACTTGCATAGTTAAAACCCATCTCTGTTTATAACCAATAATTAGTATGTTGAAAATTAAACATTAGACATACAAATGAAGGAATCAAAAGAAGAAAGAGTGCCCGATCCAATGTAGGCCTTTAACTCGGGACCCCCTAAACACTAGTATATGGCGCTCTACCGACTGAGCCAACCAGCTTACCCCAAACCATTATACTCCTCCGACTTCCAGCATTTGAGGCTCAACCACCTTTAGCCATCAAACATCACTGCCACCGTTGAAGTAAATCAAGGAAAATGCGCATGTGGGGCTCGAACTCGCAAACCCCTGAACACTAGTATGGCGCTCTGTATAATCTAACCCACACCACTAAATGAAGGTCTGATATAATTGACACTTGAGTGGTTTTTTGAAATGGCTAATAGGTTGATACAGCTACTGTGTGAATGGATTCTGTTGTCAGTTGAGATATTACAGACAATTGGTCACCAATATCTTTTTGACTTTGAAATACTTCAGTCAGTGCATTTAATTAATAAATTATTTAATTTACAGGACAATACAACAATTGATTACAGTTTTGATTTGCCAGTGAGAGGCCGGAGAGGTGTAAGAGGAGGATGTGAGACGAAGAGAGGAAGGGGTAGAGGAGGTAGCGTGAGGAGAAAGAGGAAGCAGAGGGGCAAAAGACTAGGTGTTGGGGATGCTGAGCGACTCTGAGAGTTGGCAGAAAATAAGAAGCAACATTCTAATGTAAGTGTTACTATTTGAACAAGCATATGAGTGTGACTGCTATAATAATTAATGTATCATGATAAGGGAGGCACAGTGGTCGAGGAGTAGAGCACCCGACTCCTGATCCAAAGGTCGCGAGTTCGAGCTGCGCTATGAGCTGGGTTTCATTACAAACTTCACAAGCCCTAAATTTGGTGCGGGTACTGGTTGGTAGCCAGGAAGCAGTCATTAAGTGAGATAAGTATAAGTTGTAAGAATTCGTTTCACAATCTATGTAAAACAAATCAGTTTTAAATATAAGATGATATTCTTCAAAGGTGTTGATTGCATTACTGAAAATGGTTATGTATTAGGCCCAGTCAACTATTTGTTTTTTGAAAGTCTCAATTATTTTCCAGTTTTGAGTTATTATGTCTCCCTCTCTCCCACTGTTTTTGTCTTCCGTGTCTGTCTGTCCATCATTCTGTCCGTCCGTCCACTTTTATCTTGTCAGCAGTGAATGAATATTGGGAAGAAGTTGCATTTTTTTGGCATTCCTGCTTGACTTTATTGGAGATTTTGTTTAATTATTTTCAGGAACTAGTTGATAAACTAGATGAACTTGAAGCGAAAGAGTTATTAAGAAAGGTAGCACAGAAGATGCCATCTGTGCTGCTGGACATTTCTGCGACCTTATCCCGGCAGCATGCACCAGAACCTGAACCATCAGGTAGCTAAGACTGGTCGTCTTGGTGCATCTGCCAAAGGTGCAGAGAAATGCCCACTGACAGAGAATGTGTGTTGTGGAATGAGACCAAACCTGTGCTCAAGTGTTCAGCCTGTAAGATCTATATCAAAGTGTAGGTTTTACACACAAAATAAATGTCCAATTGTATGTACATGCCTTAGCTTTTGTTTTTTTACAGTTTTCTTGTAACTTATACAAATCGGCCTTGGCTCTATATTTAGCATGAAGTGGTTAGCCAAGCAGAAGAAAATTAACCCGTTAGTGTTCAAACAAATTTTATGTATGGGACATTACACATTATGCTCTCGTTTTATGTCATATGATACAAATGTGTTATATGTAATAAAACCCTGCTATTCATACCAGATGTGAGAATACTCATTTGCAAAAAAGAAGAGATCAAATGTCAGGAAATACCCACCGAGCCATAACAAAACATTTTTGCATTTATGGAGCAATAAACTTTTATTCCATATATCTTAAAAAACAAGAAATCTGTCAATATTTAACAGTCATAGGCTAACAACAATCACATCTTATATGGTAAACTACATTAGGTTTATGGTACAGAGAAGTTTTCTTTGTGAACAGGTCAACATGACAGATGTGTAATTCACTTTTCACAACCCAACATATATTTCAACTTGATATTGGTTGACCTTGTACATACCAATACAGAAAGAGAAAGTGAAAAATAACTGAAATCCAAGTTTACATATTTCTTAGTGTTGGATACAGTCTGTCCTCTTTCATTCAAATGCATCAGATCCAAAATTTTACATAGAATAATATGATTTTCGAATAGCCCATTTCAATTTTGATGTGCGTAACTATATACATCGGAACCCGATATTTATTTCGGACAATTCGGATAGAAGGTTGTCGAAAGAACGAGGTCTTACTGTAAAGAAGCAGGAATTATTGTAAAGCAAATGTACTAAACAAATGACACAAACTGCAAGTACTATAAAGAAATTACATCTCTAAAGACTAGGGCCTTGATACGCTCTCTAATAGTCTGCAAGCTCAAACATTATAATTATACATATGTTGAAAGTGACTATGTCCCTTTCGCCGTTGTTTTTGATGAGTAAGAATAATTTAGCAACATACACAGGATAATACTCAAGTTCCCCTACATACTTTCCTTCAACACACCAACTTTGAAATTTCTGAACAATCTCGGTCGAGGGTCCTCAATAATCTTTCCTGTCGTTATTTCAAAATCGAATGGGTGGTTTCGGAAATGCCGTTTTTTTTAAATATCCACTGTATACGTAAAGGGAATGAGTCCATGCCCTTCCTAGCGACCATTTTTGAGTATTGCAATAATCTGGCCAAAAGCCTGTGTAATGAATATTTGTGAAAACTTATCTCAAAAATACTTTATAGTACATACGTCAAAAGCAAGTGACAGAAACCCATAGTGGCCATGTTTTGTGAATATTCAACATAATCTGAACAATCATTGTATCAAATTGTATAAAGGAACGTTGCAATCAAATTACAGGAAGATCAGACCAGTTATCTCATTCTCATGAGAGTTTGAAGTTGTTCCTTCATGTGACCACCTGACCCCTTTTCGACTAACCAAATATAACAATATGTATGGAAGTCAACACCAAGAAGCACAGTGAGTGATCACAAAAGCTCAACCTGAGAACATGCACTTTTGAGCCGAGTGCAAAAATGAACTATATGTATACCATGAAACAGTCGTAAAACGAAAATGTATTATGATAATGAAATAAGTAAAACCGAATAATCATAAATCCGTTGCATAAAAACTCAATATTCTAGATTCAAAAATGCATTGTGTCTATGCCTACTCTCTCGTGTATGAGGAAGAACAATTATACAATTTTTCAAGGCTATGGTTATGTAATTGTACAAAAATAGGACACGTGTTATATAAATTATTTGCAAATAAAATTCAGGTAGCACACACACAGTCGACAGTTATGATTTTGTTACTTTAAACACAACAGAAACAACATACAATCTGTCTTACACCAACTGAAAATACTATACAAAATGATTGTAAAATATTGTTTCTGTTTCAATAACAAAAGAGAGTGAACGCCACATATATAAGACAGTGCTTTTCCACACAGACCTCTAGGAACCAACAATCCATGAAACACAAGGCATTTCAGGAGGCTCAATGGTTCATACATAAGGGAACAGCCGTACTGGATAACTAGGAGAATCAAAGAGGACAAACATCAGGGCACTTTATGGATGGAATACATCACAGGACAAGTCAAGACAGCTGGCAACAATACATGTAGGCCGAAACTTGGGAGAAAATAACATAAGTGATATAATTGCACAGGGGAAAGGGAAATTTAACATACATTTCAAACACAAATAGAAATAATAAGAAGTCACAATTATTCTGTACTAGTCGAGGGTCTTGGCCATTTTTCCAGTCGAGACTGGTATTTCCTTACAATGGCTTCTGTGGGAGGTGGTGATGATGGAGCAATGGTGCTCGACATCCTCCTTGGATCGTCTGGATCCTGAATCACATTTCTGCTTATAGGCTGTTCTTTGTGGTGTGCTGTGTACGTATTGACAATTTGTAGCATTATTTCGGGAATGTATTCATAAGTTTTTGGAACTTTCACAAACTTGAAAGTCCAGTGATTCTCTGCTTTTGAATATGTCCTACTGTAGCTACAAAGAAAATTGTAAAAGTAACTTTTGAAGACATTAACACCAATGACTACCTGTAACGACATATAGTGAAAAAGAATTATACACAACTACAAGAATGAAATTCAAATAGTAAAACCCACATAAATATTATTCAGGGATAAGATTGATCACTGGCAAAACTGACAACAACTGCAACTAGAGGGTCGTGAGCAAAGTTGTTAATTCCCAACAGGTTAAGAATATCACTATGATTATAATGTATACATTTCTGGAAAGAATATTTTTGGAAGTTTCCACCATATACGTTCAGGGGAAATGGCTCTGCTCCCCATTTTTTTTAATAATTAAATTTTTTGGACAATCAAAACCCTAAGATTTTTGTAGAACCCCTAAGTATTAAGTATATTAAAGTTTTCTTGTAATTTCAAGTACGTAAATGAACCAATACTTTTAGTTTTTTTAGTGCATAAAACTTTCTTGTGTACAACACTATGCATACTTACTATGTCTCTCCGTTCTTGTTTTTTCTAAGAGGTCTATCAATGTGATACATGTAATCCATAGCAGCCAAATATGATCTGCATCGATACACTGGAAACCTGAATGATAGAAAATAGTAAATCTTTTATATTTTGCTACACATACTAGTTTACTGTAAACAAGATGTCAAAGGGCAACGTCAAGCCAGCTAATTGTCAAAAGATGAAGAGAAGAGGGATATATAATGCTGTAAATTGCACATCTATTTTATTTATTCTCAAACTAATGGTCCAGTATGTCAAGCCCACTTGTGCCGAAAAGACTCATGGTAATAATCTGAAGTTCCAACTTTATGTCACACTGATAATTTCCCCATTTTCAAGAACTAAAAATGTAGATTTTTTCGGTATAGAGAAGAAGGGATAGTGTATTTTGATCCCCCCCCACCTAGACGACCATCACTGCAGCACGGATAGAATTACACAGCTTGAGAACTGCTATAAGAGGGCATAACACCTGTCAACTACCGTACCATACTGTATTACCATACTATCGCCTACTCAGGGATAGGCCCTGTCGAAAACAGCTAATTGTTTTCATCAATGTTGGTCCTTTTTCTATTCAAATCAGTAGGCTTCAAATTCAAGGACTTTTAAAGACATACGTGCGAAACTTGTTAATATTTTTGGTGCAGAATTTGAGAAAACAATATGAAAATGTAAAGTTCTCATGTGCCACCACAAAGTTTATTCATGTGGATGGAAAGGATCGAAATTTTCCGGACACAAAATAAGAACAGAAAACAACAACCAGTGATGTAGGATGTAAAAAAAGAGTGAGCATTATTTACACATATAACACTACATTACATTTAGGAAAATATGAAATAAAATCAATAAATACTTTTGTTACAGACTTGCACATTAAACAAATAAACTAATTGTGTCCACAGGACACTGATATGGACTTTTAAGTTGATCATTTGTAGATTGCAATAAATATCAAACCATTCCTAGAATGTCAGTGGCTTACAATTTAATGTCTGAAGGATGAGTAAATAATTCAACAAAAGTGTGAAGGTATTTGTAATACAACTTACTCATTATCGAGGAAATCTGCGTGTGTGCGTCAGTAACCACTTCTACATTTACTCCAGCTCCAAGTATGTCAGCCATGGCTCTTTCAAAACCTTTTGCCTCCATGCGGCCAGACTTCAGCTGGACCTCTCTCTTGTCTTTAACTTCCATGGCTAGAATTTTACCATCCTGGTTCATCATGGTATATGTACAGAAGTTGGCAGTGTGTCCAGGACTGTCCATTCTTCCATCTCCTACAACAGTACAAAATAAACAATCAAACATGGGACTTGTATTTATAAGAAGGGAGTAGTGCAGATGAAAATACACTTTGTTATAACTAACACCACTATTTACTTAAATATAGGCTATGCATACCATCGACTTTTTCTATGATAAAAGTGACTTCAGCATAGTGCTGTAAGCAAACCACAGAACAGCACTAATTGAACAATGGTACATTCTGATTCAATACAATAAATTATTATGATAATAAGACACAAATATACATGTATGTTAAGATGTGATTTGTAAAAGAACAAATGGAAGTCTTGATATACCTGCTATGACAATTCTTGTGCTCCTGTGTTCTTCCTGTGCTGAGGCTTTCATGTTCTGCCAGTATGTATTTACAACAGGGACAACAAAATTACTCTGTATCTGGTTGAAAGCAGTCTGAGATAGTAAGCCAACCCGAAGAAACTTGAACAGCAGTGCAACTTTGGCATAATTGTTGCCCGACAAGATGATTGATGCAGCCATCTTAAAATTTCCTAGCATTACCCCGTTTGGCAGGACAGGTTGGCTGGACCAGGTCCATTATCAAGAAAATATTTGTAAGATAAACTATATAAGACTGAAAATTAGATATCACAAAATCTGCCATGAAATTTCATATACCTAATTATTCTTACATGAACTGAGAAAATCAACATTCAGAACGTGACATTGAATGACTTGTTGGCTGGATTATCTAGCATCTCATGTTTTCTATTATTGAAATTATGAATACAGAAATATCCTGAAAACTACATTGAGTTATAATGTCTGTACATAGCATGTCTCTCAGTGGACGTTGTGAATGAAGCCACGTTTATAGAATTAATATATTTCATTCATACAAGTATCAAGTAGATGGACTTCACAGTACAACAATAAATGCAACCTTTCATCAAAAACACACATAAGTAATGAACATTGCCGTAAAGGTCAGCATATAAAGTATCAAATATAACCTGGGTATATAAATACTTATTCCGCTTGAATGGTTTGTTCAAAATTAATGGAGATTATTTCACTATACAGTCAAACCTGTCTGTAAAGACCATCCATGGGAACAGCAAAATGTGGTCTTTGTTTACAGGTGGTCTCTATAAACAGATTAAATATCATTGAAAATGGTCTGATGGGTGATAAAGTTGGTGGTCTTTGCAGACAGGTTTTGCAATAGTGGTCTTTGTTCGCAGGTGGTCTTTAACACAGGTTTGACTGTAACATGGATGAAAATCTCATCCATTAATTGAACCAAAGATGAGAACATCATCATCTGTCTATGTTACAGAAATTTACTCTCAATACTCAATAATTTTCATTTCAATTATATCATTCTATATGGGAATAAAAAACCTACCCATCTAAGCTTGACTTGAAGCCGACACCATAACCATTGGCTCCTTCTGGTCTGATGGTGTCACATGACATAAACGGATGGTTCCCTTAGATGCAACATCACTGTCTTTTTTACGGGTGGTTTCCTTAAATGTAATATCACTGTCTTCTTCGTCGAAACCAATGTCATACACATCAGCTTCCAAATCCATTTCCACAACTAGACCTTCAGGTGGTGCTCTAATGAAGTATTGACAACATATATTATGTTACCCTTTCAACAGCAATATAATTTACAAAGCAGATATAATAATTAATGATTTGAAAGAAATCAGTTTTGTGCTATATATGCTATACAAGAATCAGAATTATGATATTCTTGAAAAATGAAATAGTCATTATAACTCAAAAAATGGAAGCACATAAAACAGTAGAAAAACAACAAATGTGTCCATAGGACATAATATGCCCCCACTTAAACATTAAACAAATGCTATTATTCTCCTAATAGTCTGTAAATGTGTATCAAAATTACCAAGTGAACAACAGATTAAGGGCTATAACTTTGCACTTACAAGGCGGAGCCAAACATGAAACTGCATGTGCACAACTACACATGCTGGTGAATATTCCTGTAAAGTTTTGTGAGTCTAGCTGATATACTGTTGGTTATATGCACGACACAAGATTGCACGCTCTGTATACTATATGATCAATAAGTCAAGAGCCATAACTTTGCACGTACTAGGCAAAGCCAGACATGAAACCCCATGAGCGCAACTACACATGCTGAAGAACATTCACTGTAAAGTTTTCAGACGGACAGACAAGGGCAAATCTATATGCCCCCCTTTTAGAGCGGGAACATAAAAACATGATCGGGGCTCAGCACGATGTACTTGACACAGCCAATGAAATATATTGAAAGGGAATGCAAATAAAATGTCTTTAAAAAAATACAACATGACCTTAACCTCTGACCTATTGATCTCTTAATTTATAGGGGGTATCTTATTGTCATAACCAGGAGACCTATCAAGATTGAGGACCATACGCCCGAGTGTCAGATTTCCTAACAGGAAACCATGTTTCAAGTCAATGTCACCATAACCTTTACCTCTGACTTACTGACCTAAACATCAATAAGGTTCATTTACTTGTCACAACCAGCAGGTCTGTTAGAAAGTACAGTTTGAGGACCAAGAGAGAATAGTTCTATAATGCTATACAATGCATATCTAGTACACCCATTTTTGACGTTTGACCTCTAAGTGTGACATCGACCTTTGCACGATGTACACAGCTTATTAGTGTGTAAAGCGGAGGTCAATAATAATGAATTATGAGTACTGAACATACCAGCCGTCAAACTGGTTTAACCAGTCAATCAGGAGATCTACTGGATCAATATTCTATATCCTGAAAAATAGCCAGGTTTTGAGGGTCGCAGACACCCATCAGGATCAAGGGCAGCGTTCATGTAGGGTGGGGGCAGAGTAATGGTCAAGAGAAGATGTATTAAACCCAAGCGGGCTCAACAACAACTAATCACTCGACAGAAGCGGTGATTACTATAAGGCACTATACTGCCGGGCCTTAATTAATAAAAAAGACTTTAATGTAGACTGACTTACACATTCATGGAAATGTCCCAGTCAGATCCATCACTTCTCCAGCATCTAGCTCTCCAACATCAAATCTACAAATTACAGATAATTGTGATATTGTAAACACAAATACTATGACATTAATTTCATGAAATTATTTCTGTAATATATATATATATAAATACACATGATATTTTAGCTATTGCTTATGCTGGTTAATATCAATATAGAATGCTGGATGTCCATTATATCTACACGATATGGACATTGCTTTATCTGGTAGTTTGATGCAACTCTGGAGCGGCAATGATTGTTGCAACAACAGTCCTTCTTTAAAAAGGGGTTCTAACAGCTGAATGTTCTCAATCCTGAAGATTTGCTTGGGTTGGGGGACTGCAAGCTGCTCTGATCGATGCTTCAATGACCCAACATTATCAGATGCAGACGTCTGATGATCTAGACTACTGAAACGCATTCGTACACAAAACGTTTCGTACCAAATGCGATTCGGCACCTACCCCCCAAAATATTCATCAGATTTACATTGATCTCAAAGTGACCCTGAAGCCACTTACAATGTAACTTACATGATACATCTTCAAATGTATTCAAAGAAAGGAAATATTAACAGAAATACACTGTGACACTCACACTTCTTGTTACAACAAAATATCTGTACATACGAAATTTGAAAGGAAGTTTCCAATTCGATTGGACATCTGCTTCCCTTTGGATTAGCTGCCATACTTGAAAACTTGGTCATCCTATTACATTAAAAAAAGAATACTGTGTTAAACTAACAAAACTAGCAATAATATGTACATTTGATAACCATTTCTGGCATACAATATATAAAAATGTAAATAACATATTGTTTATCAATTCAATCCACTTACAGTTTTATGAAGAAAATACAAACTTATAACAAGTGAGTGGTAACCAAGCAATACTGGTCATTCTTGTGTTTTAGCATGATCTGTAAATCCATAAACTGGCTGTTACATATAACTATTATGCAACACTTCCCTGAACCATCAATTCTGCTATCGTCAATGATACAAAACAGTTACAATGAAAAACTGCTAACCTTGGTGCATCAACTATGATGGGTTTGTGGACTTCTTTAGGGGTTGAAAAGCAAAAGTTCTGTAAAATATTGAAACATGATACATTGTATTTGTTCATATCTGCCAAGTGTAGCAGTAATCATCTCTAATGGAGCTATGTTATAACAATAATCATTATCTGTATCTTACATAACATATTCAGACAAAGAACATACACACAAACATACCTACATAAATTAAAATTACAAGAGCATGCAAACAGATTAAGAATTATACTTTTTACAAATTATAGTCTCACAACAATCACATAATGTCAACATTCATCAGCAGTCACACATTACTAACAATGAACCATGGTGTTCAATGTAACAAATGGATTCTTTAAGTTCTACTGACAATATACAATGCATAATGATTATTAATACAAAAATAACAAAAGTAATGAAATAATAATGCATACACATGTTTGTAAGTAATTTTGCATCATATTGATTTTGCTGATTAGGATAATTTCAGTGATATTTGTTTTACATTGCCTTATATAAATATTAAATACTAACCCAATATCTGATTATGATGACAGCGCTTCAATACCAGACATTTGCACCTCCCTACAATATATAAATACTTAGTAGTTAGTGGCTATTATACAACAAATATATATATATTATTTCATATGAAATTTATGGATCAATATACCATAATTGATTTTAACTGAAATTTGATCTCTTGGGCAATACTACTTTCATTGCTACTGACTCTTTAGAAGTAAACTTATTCAATATTTCAAAATGAAATATTATTAGTGAGCTTTATAATTATATTTTTGGAACAAACTTCCCTAAAAGATATTTCGATAAACTATTATTATATATTTGTTTTCAAAGTTTTTGAAGTGAAATGACTATGGGTGAAACCACCAGGGGATGAAAAGAAAATTTAATGATACAATAACTACCACATAAGCTAACAGGAAGGTCTATTTTGCTCTCAGATTTGTTCACTACAAAACAATGAACATACGGATGTACTTCAATGATATTGCTAAATTTTATATACTTTTATGGGAAGAAAGATGCCAGAGTGCATACAAACTGAAGGCCAAGTACACAGATCTGCAAGCACTGTGTAAAGAGTGTGGGTGACAGACTTGGCTGTTTCCAGTAGAGATGGGCTCCAGAGGGTTCACACTCACAGCCCAATCTGTATGGACCACATTGAGCTCCCTATGCATAAGTCGGGAAGCAATGCAGAGCTTTAGTGAAAGAGCTCGGGCAGACTGCAGAGAAAGCATCCAGCTGGTTATGGATGAAAAGAGATCAGAAGAGCTGAAAGCTATTCACTGAGGGGTAGTGATCACACTACTGATCCGCTGTCCTGAGCTAAAAGGATCGAATCACTCTGTGATGGACGGCGCTCAGCTGAGTCAGCAGATGACCTCATGTGGATGTGCAGCTTATACATAAGTTATAGCTGTTTTACAAGCTATAAGTTATTAAGTATTATAAATACAATAGCACAATAAGTTAACATAACTTAGCAATACAGTACAGTAAAAATCCCTCACCTTTTGGACCCGCTAATACTTGACGATTCAGACGATGGGGCTGTGAATGTTTTTTCCTCTTTCTTTGATGTGATTCTTTATAACTACAACATGAAAATAACATTGCTCATTTTATTCTTGGTATAGCTCAGCTTTCATCACTGTGAAATCAGTGTTTGCATTATTTTGATCTCTAATCAATAGGTCAACCAATCGCACATCTATCAGGGAATACGTTCTTTAGCTAAATATGTTCATGCTTTTGAATTTGACTGCGCATCTTCCATCTTAGTTTTGCGTTATTTTTCGTCGTTCAGGCATGTATTTAATGTTCATAACTATCATTTTTTTTAAATATGTATCGATGGAAATATATCGAGGATACATCGATACCGTTTCATTTGTTGACAGCTCTAAACTGAGGAAAATGAATAAACGACGTACTGCGAAAATTGAAAAGAATAATATTGAGACTATCCCTCACCATGAAATCAGCATCTCGGCGACTTCTTCGTCTTTTTCCAAGCCATTTTCGGCCATTATATTAACCCATGTGTCAATAAATGGCCCAATCCTGACGCTTTCGACACGTCTCTGTTTAGCTTGTGCAGCTTTCTGCTTTTTTTAGTCGAACCAGTAACCGTTTTCGGCGGACCAAGCATTGTTTAGTCTTCGAATGTCGCGATCTTCACCTTGTGATCTCACGAGACCTTCCCACAATGCATTTCGAAATTTTGGCGCGAAATATAAATAGCTCTAACTAGGCGCGTAGGCCAAGATAGGAAATACCTGTTTTAAGCTTAAATTTGTATGGTTATAGAGGGTTCTTAAAAAAATAAATAATGCAGAATGAAAGAACAGGTCTGTACAAAGGTATTAACATGCAAAATTCCGAAATTTACGAGGATCGATTTTTTTGATAAAGTGACACTCACTACCTTTAAAGGTAGTGAGTGTGATTTTAACGTCAAATCCACTTATTCGCTGAAAACCGGCAAATTCACATACAATCAACATAAACTAACAAACATCAGCCAAAAATCCGAAAGATTTCAACTGGTTATTGATAAAATACGAGTTTTACCTGGGGTCAGCAAACCGAAAGTACCGCCAGTTGCGGAATCCTCGATCTATTTTTAAAGACTGTTCTGAGCATGCGCACACAGCGTGATAATTTGTAAACAAGCAGTCATGGAATCGCAAGAGTCTAGCTCTACTACGTCTTCGGTAAGTATGTGTTTTTTTTTGTATACAAAAGAAAATACGAAAACTTAGATTGTGTTTATAATATTTGTCGTGAAACTTATTACCTATCGAAGATTATAATTGTTCGATCGTCTATTATTGACAAGACAATTGCGCTAAGTGGGGGTCATCTCAAAACGATTTCTGTTCGTAACAATATGACGTAGCATATGACGTAGCGGACTTCGATCCCTGTACTGCCGATCAGATGTTTGACTGCCCGGTTTTACTTTTTGTAAAACTAGCTCATTATTGACGTACAATGTTTTCAACGAATTATAACTTTGGTTACTCCTGTCCGTCCGTTTACGGGTCTGTATTTAACAAAATGTGGATATACTGCCATGATTGACCAGCATAGATCTAGATAGATCTGCAAGGTTTTGGCAATATTTGATCAGTAGACTCTGTTAAAAAAGAAATTGCTTAACTTTGAAAGGGACATGTATGAAACTTGGTACGATCTACCAGATATGGAAAAATGAAGGAATCAAAAGTAGAAAGAGTGCCTGATCCGATGTAGGCATTTAACTCGGGACCCCCTAAACACTAGTATATGGCGCTCTACAGACTGAGCCAACCAGCCAACCAGCTTACCCCAAACCATTATACTCCTCCGACTTCCAGCATTTGAGGCTCAACCACCTTTAGCCATCAAACATCACTGCCACCGTTGAAGTAAATCAAGGAAAATGTGCATGTGGGGCTCGAACTCGCAAACCCCTGAACACTAGTATGGCGCTCTGTACCATCTAACCCACACCACTAAATGAAGGTCTGATATAATTGACACTCGAGTGGTTTTTTGAAATGGTCAATAGGTTGGTACAGCTACTGTGTGAATGGATTCTGTTGTCAGTTGAGATATTACAGACAATTGGTCACTAGTTTTATACTTCAGTCAGTGCATTTAATTAATAAATTATTTAATTCACAGGACAATACAACACTTGATTACAGTTTTGATTTGCCAGTGAGAGCCCGAGAGGTGTAAGAGGGGGATGTGTGACGAAGAGAGGAAGGGGTAGAGGAGGTAGCGTGAGGGGAAAGAGGAAGCAGAGGGGCAAAAGACTAGGTGTTGGGGATGCTGAGCGACTCCGAGAGTTGGCAGAAAATAAGAAGCAACGTGCTAATGTAAGTGTTACTATTTGAACAAGCATATGAGTGTGACTGCTATAATAATTAATGTATCATGATAAGGGAGGCACAGTGGTCGAAGAGTAGAGCACCCGACTCCTGATCCAAAGGTCGCGAGTTCGAGCTGCGCAATGAGCTGGGTTTCATTACAAACTTCACAAGCCCTAAATTTGGTGCGGGTACTGGTTGGTAGCCATTAAGTGAGATAAGTATAAGTTGTAAGAATTTGTTTCACAATCTATGCAAAATAAATCAGTTTTAAATATAAGATGATATTCTTCAAAGGTGTTGATTTGATTACATTACTGAAAATGGTTGTGTTTTAGGCCCCGTCAACTATTTATTTTTTGAAAGTCTCAATTACTTTCCAATATTGAGTTATTACGTCTCCCTCTCTCTCACTGTTTTTGTCTTCCGTGTCTGTCTGTCCATCATTCTGTCCGTCCGTCCACTTTTATCTTGTCAGCAGTGAATGAATATTGGGAAGAAGTTGTATTTTTTTAGCATTCCTGCTTGACTTTATTGGAGATTTTGTTTAATTATTTTCAGGAAGTAGTTGATAAACCAGATGAACTTGAAGCGAAAGAGTTATTAAGAAAGGTAGCACAGAAGATGCCATCTGTGCTGCTGGACATTTCTGCGACCTTATCCCGGCAGCATGCACCAGAACCTGAACCATCAGGTAGCTAAGACTGGTCGTCTTGGTGCATCCGCCAAAGGGTGCAGAGAATGCCCACTGACAGAGAATGTGTGTTGTGGAATGAGACCAAACCTGTGCTCAAGTGTTCAGCCTGTAAGATCTATATCATAGTGTAGGTTTTACACACAAAATAAATGTCCAATTGTATGTACATGCCTTAGCTTTTGTTTTTTTACAGTTTTCTTGTAACTTATACAAATCGGCCTTGGCTCTATAGTTAGCATGAAGTGGTTAGCCAAGCAGAAGAAAATTAACCCATTAGTGTTCAAACAAATTTTATGTATGGGACATTACACATTATGCTCTCGTTTTATGTCATATGATACAAATGTGTTATATGTAATAAAACCCTGCTATTCATACCAGATGTGAGAATACTCATTTGCAAAAAAAGAAGAGATCAAATGTCAGAAAATACCCACCAAGCCATAACAAAACATTTTTGCATTTATGGAGCAATAAACTTTTATTCCATTAATCTTAAAAAACAAGAAATCTGTCAATATTTAACAGTCATAGGCTAACAACAATCACATCTTATATGGTAAACTACATTAGGTTTATGGTACAGAGAAGTTTTCTTTGTGAACAGGTCAACATGACAGATGTGTAATTCACTTTTCACAACCCAACACATATTTCAACTTGATATTGGTTGACCTTGTACATACTAATACAGAGAGATTAAGTGAAAAATAACTGAAATCCAAGTTTACATAGTTCTTACGGTCTGTCCTCTTTCATTCAAATGCATCAGATCCAAAATTTTACATAGAATAATATGATTTTTGAATAGCCCATTTCAATTTTGATGTGCGTAACTATATACATCGGAACCTGATATTTATTTCGGACAATTTGGATAGAAGGTTGTCGAAAGAACGAGGTCTTACTGTAAAGAAGGAGGTCTTACTGTAAAGAAGCAGGAATTATTGTAAAGCAAATGTACTAAACAAATGACACAAACTGCAAGTACTATAAAGAAATGACATCTCTAAAGACTAGGGCTTGATACGCTCCCTAATAGTCTGCAAGCTCAAACATTATAATTATACATATGTTGAAAGTGACTTTGATGAGTAAGAATAATTTAGCTACATACACAGGATTATACTCAAGTTCCCCTACATACTTTTCTTCAACACACCCACTTTGAAATCTCTGAACAATCTCGGTCGAGGGTCCTCAATAATCTTTCCTGTCGTTATTTCAAAATCGAATGGGTGGTTTCGGAAATGCCGTTTTTTTAAAATACCCACTGTATACATAAAGGGAATGAGTCCATGCCCTCCCTAGCGACCATTTTTGAGTATTGCAATAATCTGGCCAAAAGCCTGTGTAATGAATATTTGTGAAAACTTATCTCAAAATATACTTTATAGTACATACGTCAAAAGCAAGTGACAGAAATCCATAGTGGCCATGTTTTGTGAATATTCAACATAATCTGAACAATCATTGTATCAAATTGTATAAAGGAACGTTGCAATCAAATTACAGGAAGATCAGACCAGTTATCTCATTCTCATAAGAGTTTGAAGTTGTTCCTTCATGTGACCATCTGACACCTTTTCGACTAACCAAATATAACAATATGTATGGAAGTCAACACCAAGAAGCACTGTGAGTGATCACAAAAGCTCAACCTGAGAACATGCACTTTTGAGCCGAGTGCAAAAATGAACTATATGTATACCATGAAACAGTCGTAAAACGAAAATGTATTATGATAATGAAATAAGTAAAGCCGAATAATCATAAATACGTCGCATAAAAACTCAATATTCTAGATTCAAAAATGCATTGTGTCTATGCCTACTCTCTTGTGTATGAGGAAGAACAATTATACAATTTTTCAAGGCTATGGTTATGTAATTGTACAAAAATAGGACACGTGTTATATAAATTATTTGCAAATAAAATTCAGGTAGCACACACACAGTCGACAGTTATGACTTTGTTACATTAAACACAACAGAAACAACATACAATCTGTCTTACACCAACTGAAAATACTATACGAAATGGTTGTAAAATATTGTTTCTGTTTCAATAACAAAAGAGAGTGAACGCCACATATATAAGACAGTGCTTTTCCACACAGACCTCTAGGAACCAACAATCCATGAAACACAAGGCATTTCAGGAGGCTCAATGGTTCATACATAAGGGAACAGCCGTACTGGATAACTAGGAGAATCAAAGAGGACAAACATCAGGGCACTTTATGGATGGAATACATCACAGGACAAGCCAAGACAGCTGGCAACAATAGGCCAAAACTTGGGAGAAAATAACATAAGTGATATAATTGCACAGGGGAAAGGGAAATTTAACATACATTTCAAACACAAAATTTAATAGAAATAATAAGAAGTCACAATTATTCTGTACTAGTTGAGGGTCTTGGCCATTTTTCCTGTCGAGACTGGTATTTCCTTACAATGGCTTCTGTGGGAGGTGGTGATGATGGAGCAAAGGTGCTCGACATCCTCCTTGGATCGTCTGGATCCTGAATCACATTTCTGCTTATAGGCTGTTCTTTGTGGTGTGCTGTGTACGTATTGACAATTTGTAGCAATATTTCGGGAATGTATTCATATGTTTTTGGAACTTTCACAAACTTGAAGGTCCAGTGATTCGCTGCTTTTGAATATGTCCTACTGTAGCTACAAAGAAAATTGTAAAAGTAACTTTTGAAGACATAACACCAATGACTACCTGTAAAGACATATAGTGAAAAAGAATTATACACAACTACAAGAATGAAATTCAAATAGTAAAACCCACATAAATATTATTCAGGGATAAGAATGATCACTGGCAAAACTGACAACAACTGCAACTAGAGGGTCGTGAGCAAAGTTGTTAATTCCCAACAGGTTAAGAATATCACTATGATTATAATGTATACATTTCTGGAAAGAATATTTTTAGAAGTTTCCACCATATACGTTCAGGGGAAATGGCTCTGCTCCCCATTTTTTTTATTAATTAAATTTTTTGGACAATCAAAACCCTAAGATTTTTGTAGAACCCCTAAGTATTAAGTATATTAAAGTTTTCTTGTAATTTCAAGTACGTAAACGAACCAATACTTTTAGTTTTTTTAGTGCATAAAACTTTCTTGTGTACAACACTATGCATACTTACTATGTCTCTCCGTTCTTGTTTTTTCTAAGAGGTCTATCAATGTGATACATGTAATCCATAGCAGCCAAATATGATCTGCATCGATACACTGGAAACCTGAATGATAGAAAATAGTAAATCTTTTATATTTTGCTACACATACTAGTTTACTGTAAACAAGATGTCAAAGGGCAACGTCAAGCCAGCTAATTGTCAAAAGATGAAGAGAATAGGGATATATAATGCTGTAAATTGCACATCTATTTTATTTATTCTCAAACTAATGGTCCAGTATGTCAAGCCCACAGCAGCGGGCTTAACAAAAACTTGTGCCGAAAGGACTCATGGTAATAATCTGAAGTTCCAACTTTATGTCACACTGATAATTTCCCCATTTTCAAGAACTAAAAATGTAGATTTTTTCGGTATAGAGAAGAAGGGATATAGGGTATTTTTATCCCCCCCCACCTAGACGACCATCACTGCAGCACGGATAGAATTACACAGCTTGAGAACTGCTATAAGAGGGCAAAACACCTGTCAACTACCGTACCATACTGTATTACCATACTATCGCCTACTCAGCGATAGGCCCTGTCGAAAACAGCTAATTGTTTTCATCAATGTTGGTCCTTTTTCTATTCAAATCAGTAGGCTTCAAATTCAAGGACTTTTAAAGACATACGTGCGAAACTTGTTAATATTTTTGGTGCAGAATTTGAGAAAACAATATGAAAATGTAAAATTCTCATGTGCCACCACAAAGTTTATTCATGTGGATGGAAAGGATCGAAATTTTCCGGACATAAAATAAGAACAGAAAACGACAACCAGTGATGTAGGATGTAAAAAAAGAGTGAGCATTATTTACACATATAACACTACATTACATTTAGGAAAATATGAAATAAAATCAATAAATACTTTTGTTAAAGACTTGCACATTAAACAAATAAACTAATTGTGTCCACAGGACACTGATATGGACTTTTAAGTTGAACATTAAATTTTGTAGATTGCAATAAATATCAAACCATTCCTAGAATGTCAGTGGCTTACAATTTAACGTCTGAAGGATGAGTAAATAATTCAACAAAAGTGTGAAGGTATTTGTAATACAACTTACTCATTATCGAGGAAATCTGTGTGTGAGCGTCAGTAACCACTTCTACATTTACTCCAGCTCCAAGTATGTCAGCCATGGCTCTTCCAAAATATTTTGCCTCCATGCGGCCAGACTTCAGCTGGACCTCTCTCTTGTCTTTAACTTCCATGGCTAGAATTTTTTTACCATCCTGGTTCATCATGGTATATGTACAGAAGTTGGCAGTGTGTCCAGGACTGTCCATTCTTCCATCTCCTACAACAGTACAAAATAAACAATCAAACATGTGACTTGTATTTATAAGAAGGGAGTAGTGCAGATGAAAATACACTTTGTTATAACTAACACCACTATTTACTTAAATATAGGCTATGCATACCATCGACTTTTTCTATGATAAAAGTGACTTCAGCATAGTGCTGTAAGCAAACCACAGAACAGCACTAATTGAACAATGGTTAATTCTGATTCAATACAATAAATTATTATGATAATAAGACACAAATATACATGTATGTTAAGATGTGATTTGTAAAAGAACAAATGGAAGTGTTGATATACCTGCTATGACAATTCTTGTGCTCCTGTGTTCTTCCTGTGCTGAGGCTTTCATGTTCTGCCAGTATGTATTTACAACAGGGACAACAAAATTGCTCTGTATCTGGTTGAAAGCAGTCTGAGATAGTAAGCCAACCCGAAGAAACTTGAACAGCAGTGCAACTTTGGCATAATTGTTGCCCGACAAGATGATTGATGCAGCCATCTTAAAATTTCCTAGCATTACCCCGTTTGGCAGGACAGGTTGGCTGGACCAGGTGTAGTTTGAATGTGCATTTTTGCACTCCTGTCATTATCAAGAAAATATTTGTAAGATAAACTGTATAAGACTGAAAATTAGATATCACAAAATCTGCCACGTAAATTTCATATACCTAATTATTCTTACATGAACTGAGAAAATCAACATCCAGAACATGACATTGAATGAAATGTTGGCTGGATTATCTAGCATCTCATGTTTTCTATTATTGAAATTATGAATACAGAAATATCCTGAAAACTACATTGAGTTATAATGTCTGTACATAGCATGTCTCTCAGTGGACGTTGTGAATGAAGCCACGTTTATAGAATTAATATATTTCATTCATACAAGTATCAAGTAGATGGACTTCACAGTACAACAATAAATGCAACCTGTCATCAAAAACACACATAAGTAATGAAAATTGCCGTAAAGGTCAGCATATAAAGTATCAAATATAACCTGGGTATATAAATACTTATTCCGCTTGAATGGTTTGTTCAAAATTAATGGAGATTATTTCACTATACAGTCAAACCTGTCTGTAAAGACCATCCATGGGAACAGCAAATTGTGGTCTTTGTTTACAGGTGGTCTCTATAAACAGATTAAATATCATTGAAAATGGTCTGATGGGAGATAAAGTTGGTGGTCTTTGCAGACAGGTTTTGCAATAGTGGTCTTTGTTCGCAGGTGGTCTTTAACACAGGTTTGACTGTAACATGGATGAAAATCTCATCCATTAATTGAACCAAAGATGAGAACATCATTATCTGTCTATGTTACAGAAATTTACTCTCAATACTCAATAATTTTCATTTCAATTATATCATTCTATATGGGAATAAATAACCTACCCAACTGAGCTTGACTTGAAGCCGACACAATAACCATTGGCTCCTTCTGGTCTGATGGTGTCACATGACATAAACGGATGGTTCCCTTAGATGCAACATCACTGTCTTTTTTACGGGTGGTTTCCTTAGATGTAATATCACTGTCTTCTTCGTCGAAACCAATGTCAAACACATCAGCTTCCAAATCCATTTCCACAACTAGACCTTCAGGTGGTGCTCTAATGAAGTATTGACAACATCTATTATGTTACCCTTTCAACAGCAATATAATTAACAAAGCAGATATAATAATTAATGATTTGAAAGAAATCAGTTTTGTGCTATATATGCTATACAAGAATCAGAATTATGATATTCTTGAAAAATGAAATAGTCATTATAACTCAAAAAATGGAAGCACATAAAACAGTAGAAAAACAACAAATGTGTCCATAGGACATAATATGCCCCCACTTAAACATTAAACAAATGCTATTATTCTCCTAATAGTCTGTAAATGTGTATCAAAATTACCAAGTGAACAACAGATTAAGGGCTATAACTTTGCACTAACAAGGCGGAGTCAAACATGAAACCGCATGTGCACAACTACACATGCTGGTGAATATTCCTGTAAAGTTTTGTGAGTCTAGCTGATATACTGTTGGTTATATGCACGACACAAGATTGCACGCTCCGTATGCTATATGATCAATAAGTCAAGAGCCATAACTTTGCACGTACTAGGCAAAGCCAGACATGAAACCCCATGAGCACAACTGCACATGCTGAAGAACATTCACTGTAAAGTTTTCAGACGGACAGACAAGGGCAAATCTGTATGCCCCCCTTTTAGAGCGGGAACATAAAAACATGATCGGGGCTCAGCACGATGTACTTGACACAGCCAATGAAATATATTGAAAGGGAATGCAAATAAAATGTCTTTAAAAAAATACAACATGACCTTAACCTCTGACCTATTGATCTCTTAATTTATAGGGGGTATCTTATTGTCATAACCAGGAGACCTGGAGGACCATACGACCGAGTGTCAGATTTCCTAACAGGAAACCATGTTTCAAGTCAATGTCACCATAACCTTTACCTCTGACTTACTGACCTAAACATCAATAAGGTTCATTTACTTGTCACAACCAGCAGGTCTGTTATAAAGTACAGTTTGAGGACCAAGAGAGAATAGTTCTATAATGCTATACAATGCATATCTAGTACACCCATTTTTGACGTTTGACCTCTAAGTGTGACATCGACCTTTGCACGATGTACACAGATTATTAGTGTGTAAAGCGGAGGTCAATAATAATGAATTATGAGTACTGAACATACCAGCCGTCAAACTGGTTTAACCAGTCAATCAGGAGATCTACTGGATCAATATTCTATATCCTGAAAAATAGCCAGGTTTTGAGGGTCGCAGACACCCATCAGGATCAAGGGCAGCGTTCCTGTAGGGTGGGGGCAGAGTAATGGTCAAGAGAAGATATTTTAAACCCAAGCGGGCTCAACAACAACTAATCACTCGACAGAAGCGGTGATTACTATAAGGCACTATACTGCCGGGCCTTAATTAATAAAAAGACTTTAATATAGACTGACTTACACATTCATGGAAATGTCCCAGTCAGATGGAATGTATTCTGGATCATTTTCATCCATCACTTCTCCAGCATCTAGCTCTCCAACATCAAATCTACAAATTACAGATAATTGTGATATTGTAAACACAAATACTATGACATTAATTTCATGAAATTATTTCTGTAATATATATATACATAAATACACATGATATTTTAGCTATTGCTTATATAGAATGCTGGATGTCCATTATATCTACACGATATGGACATTGCTTAATCTGGTAGTTTGATGCAACTCTGGAGCGGCAATGATTGTTGCAACAACAGTCCTTCTTTACACAGGGGTTCTAACAGCTGAATGTTCTCAATCCTGAAGATTTGCTTGGGTTGGGGGACTGCAAGCTGCTCTGGTGGAAGCTTCAATGACCCAACATTATCAGATGCAGACGTCTGATGATCTAGACTATTGAAACGCATTCGTACCCAAAACGTTTCGTACCAAACGCGATTCGGCACCTACCCCCCAAAATATTCATCAGATTTATATTGATCTCAAAGTGACCCTGAAGCCACTTACAATGTAACTTACATGATACATCTTCAAATGTATTCAAAGAAAGGAAATATTAACAGAAATACACTGTGACACTCACACTTCTTGTTACAACAAAATATCTGTACATACGAAATTTGAAAGGAAGTTTCCAATTCGATTGGACATCTGCTTCCCTTTGGATTAGCTGCCAAACTTGAAAACTTGGTCATCCTATTACATTAAAAAAAGAATACTTTGTTAAACTAACAAAACTAGCAATGATATGTACATTTGATAACCATTTCTGGCATACAATATATAAAAATGTAAATAACATATTGTTTATCAATTCAATCCACTTACAGTTTTATGAAGAAAATACAAACTTATAACAAGTGAGTGGTAACCAAGCAATACTGGTCGTTCTTGTGTTTTAGCATGTTCTGTAAATCCATAAACTGGCTGTTACATATAACTATTATGCAACACTTCCCTGAACCATCAATTCTGCTATTGTCAATGATACAAAACAGTTACAATGAAAAACTGCTAACCTTGGTGCATCAACTATGATGGGTTTGTGGACTTCTTTAGGGGTTGATGTTGATGGTACAGCAAAAGTTCTGTAAAATATTGAAACATGATACATTGTATTTGTTCATGTCTGCCAAGTGTAGCAGTAATCATCTCTAATGGAGCTATGTTGTAACAATAATCATTATCTGTATCTTACATAACATATTCAGACAAAGAACATACACACAAACATACCTACATAAATTAAAATTACAAGAGCATGCAAACAGATTAAGAATTATACTTTTTACAAATTATAGTCTCACAACAATCACATAATGTCAACATTCATCAGCAGTCACACATTACTAACAATGTACCATGGTGTTCAATGTAACAAATGGATTCTTTAAGTTCTACTGACAATATACAATGCATAATGATTATTAATACAAAAATAACAAAAGTAATGAAATAATAATGCATACACATGTTTGTAAGTAATTTTGCATCATATTGATTTTGCTGATTAGGATAATTTCAGTGATATTTGTTTTACATTGCTTTATATAAATACTAACCCAATATCTGATTATGATGACAGCGCTTCAATACCAGACATTTGCACCTCCCTACAATATATAAATACTTAAATGTTAGTGTCTATTATACAACAAATATATATATTATTTCATATGAAATTTATGGATCAATAATGTAACAATATACCATAATTGATTTTAACTGAAATTTGATCTCTGGGCAATAATACTTTCATTGCTACTGACTCTTTAGAAGTAAACTTATTCAATATTTCAAAATGAAATATTATTAGTGAGCTTTATAATTATATTTTTGGAACAAACTTCCCTAAAAGATATTTCGATAAACGATTATTATATATTTGTTTTCAAAGATTTTGAAGTGAAATGATTATGGGTGAAACCACCAGGGGATGAAAAGAAAATTTAATGATACAATAACTACCACATAAGCTAACAGGAAGGTCTATTTTGCTCTCAGATGTGTTCACTACAAAACAATGAACATACGGATGTATTTCAATGATACTGGTATTGATATTGCTAAATTTTATATACTTTTATGGGAAGAAAGATGCCAGAGTGCATACAAACTGAAGGCCAAGTACACAGATATTCAAGCACTGTGTAAAGAGTGTGGGTGACAGACTTGGCTGTTTCCAGTAGAGATGGGCTGCAGAGGGTTCACACTCACAGCCCAATCTGTATGGACCACATTGAGCTCCCTAGGCATAAGTCGGGAAGCAATGCAGAGCTTCAGTGAAAGAGCTCGGGCAGACTGCAGAGAAAGCATCCAGCTGGTTATGGATGAAAAGAGATCAGAAGAGCTGAAAGCTATTCACTGAGGGGTAGTGATCACACTACTGATCCGTTGTCCTGAGCTAAAAGGATCGAATCACTCTGTGATGGACGGCGCTCAGCAGATGACCTCATGTGGATGTGCAGCTTATAAGTTATAGCTGTTTTACAAGCTATAAGTTATTAAGTATTATAAATACAATAGCACAATAAGTTAACATTACTTAGCAATACAGTACAGTAAAAATCCCTCACCTTTTGGACCCGCTAATACTTGACGATTCAGACGATGGGGCTGTGAATGTTTTTTTTCCTCTTTCTTTGATGTGATTCTTTATAACTACAACATGAAAATAACATTGCGCATTTTATTCTTGGTATAGCTCAGCTTTCATCACTGTGAAATCAGTGTTTGCATTATTTTGATCTCTAATCAATAGGTCTACCAATCGCACATCTATCAGGGAATACGTTCTTTAGCTAAATATGTTCATGCTTTTGAATTTGACTGCGCATCTTCCATCTTAGTTTTGCGTTATTTTTCGTCGTTCAGGCATGTATTTAATGTTCATAACTATCTTTTTTTTTAAATATGTATCGATGGAAATATATCGAGGATACATCGATACCGTTTCATTTGTTGACAGCTCTAAACTGAGAAAAATGAATAAACGACGTACTGCGAAAATTGAAAAGAATAATATTGAGACTATCCCTCACCATGAAATCAGCATCTCAGCATTCTTCGTCTTTTCCAAGCCATTTTCGGCCTTTATATTAACCCATGTGTCAATAAATGGCCCAATCCTGACGCTTTCGACACGTCTCTGTTTAGCTTGTGCAGCTTTCTGCTTCTTTTTAGTCGAACCAGTAACCGTTTTCGGCGGACCAGGCATTGTTTAGTCTTCGAATGTCGCGATCTTCACCTTGTGATCTCACGAGACCTTCCCACAATGCATTTCGAAATTTTGGCGCGAAATATAAATAGCTCTAACTAGGCGCGTAGGCCAAGATAGGAAATACCTGTTTTAAGCTTAAATTTGTATGGTTATAGAGGGTTCTTAAAAAAATAAATAATGCAGAATGAAAGAACAGGTCTGTACAAAGGTATTAACATGCAAAATTCCGAAATTTACGAGGATCGATTTTTTTGATAAAGTGACACTCACTACCTTTAAATGTTGATGAAATATCGCTCAAAGTAGACAGTAGCGATAGCTCAATTGGTAGCGCTTCTGACTAATAACTTCCACCAACAGATAGGTTGTGAGTTCGAGACACATTCCAAGAAAACTCAACATGAGGTGTCGCTATTTGCACGCAGGAAGCAATATTTACTCCATATGGTCACTTCGTTTTCATATTACCTTATGGGGCAAATATTGCTTACAGTCAGTACATTGTGACGTCACATGTGACGTTTTCTGGAAATGACGTCATTTAAAGATACGGCGGCGATCGTATATTGAAAGTATAGCCCAGTATGCTGGAGTTCACAATATAAAGCTTCATATATTGAGTATGTATGATATCATTATGACAACATTAAATGTAAACACAAGATTTGTGTATGTGGCGTTTTATTACCGTCGCCATCTGTTTCCTATATGGCCTAGTCATTTCAGCTTTTTGGAGGATAGTGCATGATACAGAAGATGCCCCAGTTCCAGAAGCAGCCCTGTTTTTTACGTTCCCGATGTAAAGCATCGTACACGGGACCTCGGATTTTCAAAGTTCCATCCGAAAGACTCTTAGTACTGTTACTGGTGGAGGGGGATCGAACCTGCGACCCCGGGATTACAAGTCCAGCGCGTTACCACTGGACAAACGGATCCACTACATGCATTGTCATGCGAGACAACTCTCTTGTCTGTCGTTTTTTATATTCACTAGTTACCTCCCCTAAAAGAAGACGCGCATTGGAATGTTGTTAATTGACTAATTCTCGGAGACTGTGAGTCGTCGGTGTATATTAATGTTACAGTTTTCAAAATTGGAACTTTTATAACTATATTCTCAGAGGTCGAATAGAGAACCTAGAACCGCGGATGATCGGGTTTGAATTTAGCTTAAAATATATTACACTATAAAGTACCTTCTGGACAAGTGATACAATGATCACACGTAGTCATTTCACATGGGAATAACCTGTACGTTTAAGTTTTAGAATAAGTCTGAATTTCCCACGAAATTGGGACATGCGCATGTATATTGCTGTCTAACCTTTGTGGGTACGCTCACTCAATTAAATACAAAAGCAACCATTAAATTAAGAATTTCATACTTAATTGAAATACACTAGAATGATCGATATCAAAACTAAGTTTGAATCTAACATTTTACAAAAAAATTTGGTCGATCAGGTATGCACCAAATTATGACCGAAGCGATACAAATCAAAGGTTGTCCACTTCTAACTACGGATGATGAAACACGGAACTCCCAGAGAAGTTCCAACCGGTGTCAGTTTTGTATAACAGTGTTAAAAGTTTACTCGTTGAAGTGCCACGTAGAGTCCGTGCCGCATTTAGTTCACGTTAGCTTTATGCGGCGGACATGTGCCTCGACGCCGCATTTAGCTGACTTCTCTTTAAGATGTTGTACTGAAACGGACATAAACTGACCAATGTTCCCTAACCACTGTTGGTCGAATGATGTTGTCATGAGTTCTTACTCTGTTATGTACAAATGCATTATAGTGGGACATAAACCTTTTTGTCAGCGCTTCGCCTTCTACATGTTTGACCATTTTTTGTTTTTTAACGAAATCTCACAGAAAAAATAAGTTCAAACACATTTTTAAACAAGTTTGTTTTGTATTAATTGTGACATAAGCATTAAAACTGCTAACGCACATTGGTGTTATATGTTAAAATAATGATAATAATAATAATTAATCACGAATCTTCGCGCGCGAACTATATGCGGCACGGACTCTATGTGGCACGGACTCTATACGGCACGGAATCTATGTGGCACTACAGAACTCTTCTAAAACTCTGTACAATATACAGTAACCGCTGCCATCACAATTTGTTAACCAGTTATTTCTTATTTCCTCAGTTTTCTCTATCAGTTCCAATACATAGTAATTGAAATAATCAAGTTTGGTTGAAATTAGTTTCAAACAAGAAAAAAATGAACTGGAATGAAAATATCAAAAGGCATTGTTACAGGTCACAACTTCCATGACGTTGATAATTATAGTGATGCACGAATTTTCACTAAAACTGCGACAACATGACAATCCCGTGTATATGATGTGTTTTCAGAAATGTTTCAGACAGTATGTGATGTCAAATACGAAGAGGTGGAATAATCACGTGTTCCGGGTTCAAGGATCACGTGATATATTGTAAAGGCAGCGATTAAAAAGTAAGTGTTCGCCCCGTTTAATCGCTGTGTGGAGTTTGATACTCAATTTTTTCTCTTTTACGAGATATCTCCAAAAAAACTTTTTATCATACGAGGAATAAAAGAACGATTTTGTGCATAAACATCACAGCATGATATACGGCGATTATATCGGATTTTTTTTGCAAGATTATGCTTTGACAACACATAAAAATATTCAAAAACGGTCGACTCACAACCGTAAATCGTTCCAACAGTTAATAAAGTAATGTCGTAAAAATCAACGACGTCATAAACTATTTTATCTGCATTTTTTAACAAGATTAATGTGGTCCACGCATTTTCTTTTTAATATTGTCTTTGTATAAATCATCGCAAATAATTTTTTTTTTACTTTTTTATATTTTATATCCTCCCATGGGTGGATAGAGCATAATGTCCTAAACTTGTGACATAGACTGGCACATGGTAACTATCTAATTAGACTAGGTCGATCTGCAGTTTTATCCGAATGCATGTGCTTGCCGTAGGAAACAAAGTAGTAAATAACTTGACCACAGAAGGCCAGTAGACAATCGTGCTGGACCCGGACCCCTTATGTGTTTGTTGCTCTGTGGCACCGTGGACCTCCAGAGGGCTTTCACGAACCCCGTGCGGCCTTTATAAATCGTACGATCGTACATTGTAACCACTTCCCCCCCCCCAAGACAGGTAACGACCGGTTTGCGACGTCCTCGTGGGTGTAAAAGAGCCAGAATTCTTAACGAGGTAATGCGTCAGAATTCCGTTTTAAACTAATCAATATCATTTCATCTTTTTAATTAATATACGACTTTCATAATGTATATACCAATATATCCCGTACGTGCGCTCCCGGGCCTCACCTGGCCATGTACACCCCCATACAACCCCGTACGACTAATGTAAGGGTGCTCCCAAGCCCTTTCGGCATTCGCCCGGGCCCATAGGGTTCCCGTTCGTATATATTACACAAGAGGGTGGTTTTGTACAGACTTTTCGTGCCAATAGCTTTTATGTTATTCATAGAATTCACAAATTTATTTGCCGTAGTATATTTCCAATAAATGAATATGATGTTTTGTTTGTTCAATTAAAACGTTTATCTCGTGATACAGAAAGTCTGAAACATCTCTAAGTTGTAATGAATAGAGAGGGGTGTTCCAGAAGTAGACTGTTGCTCTAACTCGGTGCTCGTTTGGAATACAGCACTGAACATTCCCGAATAGTAATTTCATATCTTGAGCATCGAATAGGCAAAACTCATGATATGTGTAGTTATGATAGTACAATGACCGAAGATTACATATACTCAGTACATTTAATAACGCATAATGTGGGATTTCTAAATGTTCATCAAATGACTTTAGGATACAAGAAAAGAGCTTGACACGATATAATTGCATGTGAACGCAACATGTATGCTAAATGGCATGACAATCGACAAGTATTTTCATAAACAATGAGTTTCAAAAGTATTAAAATGAAAACTAATGAAGTACGGTTGGTAAACAATTGTGCTGTGTTAAATGTGCTGAGTTTTAATAACAATTGCTTCAAATGCTATAGTAGTGTTTGCTTCATCAGTAATCTAGCTGCTCGCGTTCTTACGCGTGTAGTAGATATATATAGGAGAGAGAAGAAGTTAAGGTTTTATTGAAACACACTCTTTAAATGCTTTGTTATAAAATAGTGATCAAGTAGAGATGATTGGAATTCTACATGGAATTAAATAATTAAAATATAGTCAATTGTTTAAAACGTAAACACTTTGTTGCAAGAAGCGCATAAATAACATAATTATATAAAACATTCGCCAAAAATATTCAAGATTGCATATATTGTTCTTGAAATAAGTCTTGTAATGATGTTGGGACATCCAAAATCTTGGGCGTATTTATACTATTGGGTTTGTGTTTTCCTAATTGGTTATGTATAATAGCGTTACTGACTGAACATAACACTCGGTTGATTCAGTTTACTTAACAAAATCAACTCTTAAAATCTAGACAAAAATCTACTTCGAAACAAAAATTAAAAGAAATTCCAATAAAGCTAAATTGCACCGTGCATATTTTCACCATCGTAAGGGCCAATAAGCTATCGTATAATGGTTGAAACCTAACTTTGATTATCTAAACAATCGGTAAAGTTTTAGTAAAATATTTACTTTCACTATGTGACTCTATCGAAGCATATAATTAGCAGAAACATTGATTGGTTTTACCTTACCTCCGTGTAATAATAAAAGAGAGTTTACTGGTGTACAATTAATGCCGTATATACTTTCAATCTTATTTTCCATTGTGTTTTTCGGTTCTATTCGCTTTTAGGCCCACCCAATTCAAGGGCGTAACAAACACCTCACCCAATAATATAGTGTAGGCTATTCGTATGTATAAAATGTTTTTGTATTAAAAACTAAAGTATTACTTAAAATTTCAATTTAAATTGTTTTAAATAGACAAAGTGTGCGTTACCATGTTAATTTTACTATTTGAGAAAAACGGAAACAAAAATGTTAAGAAAATTTAGAAAGAAATTCAATCAAATGAGAATGAACACCGTACCGTGCAGTGGAACCCCACCCGAACTTTATTTAGAATATCTTCATCAAAGTTGTTACGTTCTTGCGAATGGCGACCCACGTACAAACAAACAACTTATAGTTTACTGTAGCCTTTCCTCGAAATGGTGGTAACCTATTACATGTATTTGTATAGTGTACCCACAATGTTATAGTGAAATGCTTATTTCATGAATAATTTAATAAAAATATGACAAATGGATTATTCAATCACAAGGATGGACTACATTCCATTTGTACTAGGCGAGGTCGCTTGAATTCACCGCATTAGTACCCCATACATGTCTCTGTTTGGAGTTCTGCTACGACCACCCCATACATGTCTCTGCTTGGAGTTCTGCTACGACCACCCCATACATGTCTCTGTTTGGAGTTCTGCTACGACCACCCCATACATGTCTCTGTTTGGAGTTCTGCTACGACCACCCCATACATGTCTCTGTTTGGAGTTCTGCTACGACCACCCCATACATGTCTCTGCTTGGAGTTCTGCTACGACCACCCCATACATGTCTCTGCTTGGAGTTCTGCTACGACCACCCCATACATGTCTCTGCTTTGAGTTCTGCTACGACCACCCCATACATGTCTCTGCTTGGAGTTCTGCTACGACCACCCGATACATGTCTCTGCTTGGAGTTCTGCTACGACCACCCCATACATGTCTCTGCTTGGAGTTCTGCTACGACCACCCCATACATGTCTCTGCTTGGAGTTCTGCTACGACCACCCCATACATGTCTCTGCTTGGAGTTCTGCTACGACCAAACTGCTATACTATCGTATCAGTAGTTCAGCCTCGGTATGGAGAATATTTTGAATACCGGCCAATTAAAATTTTCACTCCAGTAAATCAAATTTAATTAAGGGTAATTTTACGCTGCCTACTCATAAATTAATGCAGTTACGGGATGTTAGATCAGTCGTTAGCGACGATAGATTCGTAATTTTCCGCTACACAATGTTGTAGTGACAGGTGCTTTTTAGTTCCAATTCAGCCTAACAGTAGTTTATTGAAATAATGTTAAGTAACTTGTTTATGTTAAACTATAATTAACGCTGTTAAAGAATTGATATTGATTTGTATCATCAATTGTTAGGACGTGTATACAGTATAATCGTCAGTGGTAATATGAATGATTGGATTATCTACTGTTATCATTATATATCAGATCGATCTATCAATGGGTCCCAACATCGTTAAGACACATACGAGTACATCTACATTTAACTAAAAACGTAATCTTTGTTGAATTCACAATCCTTGTAAAATGTATGTTATCAAGTTTTTGTAACACTCGATATGTAAATACTTTGAAATTCATAGAAATTTCACTAGAACAAATTAAATCATGCTTTGGAATGGTACATCTTTAGCGTTTTAAATTGACAATTATTTGTCAGGCGTCCATATATACCTTATTGCCCACAAGTAAGACAGTGTAGTATTCGAAGAGTTATTAAAATCACTGTTCATTAAAACGAACTGTATGTTTACTTAAACATATAATTCAAAATTTAGCCCTCCTACAATCAAGTATGAGCTTTTGAATAGTTATCGGCGCCGCCCATGAGGGCGGGGCCTTTAATGGAATCACGAAATTTTTGAGACTATGGTAGGAGCATCTATTTATAACTGAATCTATTTTTTTATTAAGGGTTAAACTGCAGTAAATATTACACGTTACTTTTTGTACTTTTATGATTTAGAAATAAAATATTTTTAATGCATTTGTATTGTCGAATAAATGTCTTTTGCAAAGTTAAACGATGTTTATGATAAATACTTGCTGATCCCCGAAAAATAGGACGATTCTACATAAACAGCATGTGTGTAAGGTGTCGAAGATAAAATAATAAAAAAATAATTATAAAAATCTTCATTTTCACTTTACTTAAGTCAATATTAACACAGTGGTACTTGTAACGTGGATATTCATGCAAGTTATGGTGTTCAAAAGGAAATACACACCAATGATGGTGTGAAAAGGACTATTACAAAACGGACGATTCTACATAAACAGCATGTATGTTAGGTGTCGAAGATAAATAAAAAATAATCAATTATAAAAAACTTCATTTTCAATTTACTTATATCAATATTAACACATTGGTACTTGTAACGTGGATATTTATGCAAGTTATGGTGTTTAAAAGGAAATACACGCCAATGATAGTATGAAAATGGACTATTCCAAAACATTTTTCCGCCATTACGCTATTCCAAAACATTGTGCACCAGTTTTGCGGCGCCCTTGGATGCTTTGCATCAATGCATTTCTTGTTATTCGATCAATTACAAAAATAAGAGGATACGTTTAAAGATATATATATATAATATAAGTATTTTAGAAATTTATGACTCGTGCGTTTAAATATATTACGAATTTTATTTTATTACAACAGCCTAACATAACTCCCACTAATGTACAGCAACTGTTCCATTCAGCACTCACAGTGCTTTGATTTTGTTTTCCAACAAGAACTGTTTTTCTCAATTGATCAAATATATTCGCGTATGTATGCTTTTGATTTTCATACTCTTTTAAAAGCCTAAAAATTAATAAGACTCTTGTACAATGTATAAGTTCTGTTATTTACTTATCTTTCTACATATTTGCAAACAATCAAAAATAAAGATGCAGGAACAGGATATTTCACATTCAAAGCACGCAGCCGCACCATAACACAGACAGGATGAGAATATACATATGTACTTGCAAACAAAGGAACATATGACACCAACATACAAATGAGTGACAATGTTATTGGCAGAGATACACCGCTGCAGTTAAAACAAAAACTCGCTGTAGACTAATGAGAGACAAAACTACAATTGTGCTGAATGCATTGTCGTATAGAAGTACTTCATTGCTTACCACCTGAAATACGTTTTAACGTTGTTTTATTTTAAGATATCAACAAATAGTGGCATCCCCGTATTGTCAGAATGTTTCAGTTACCAAGGTGATAGACATTAACATGTTGAATGTTTGTTGTTAAAGACAGTGTTTACATGAGGCAATTATATTCAGACATAAAAGTAGCATGAACTATTTAAATTACTAGTAAATGATACACGTTTGACGCATTGTCATTTTCGTTTAGTTTCTATACACAAAGAAACAGTTAAGCACCCCTGATATTTTGACCATAATGACTTGGCCCGCTCGGAGTCCAGATTTGAATCAAATTGAACATATTTTGGACTTTCTTGGCTATCGTATTCAGAAAATATATCCTCTTGTTCAGAATCTAATGTGAGTGGTGACAGTTGTCCCATAAACAGAACCAACGTCTGACTGAAGGCAAGAGACGCAGGATTCAGACTGTCACTCGAGCGCATAGAGCCTACACAAGCTGCTGGACATTTGATTGAGTGATAAAATCTAGAGAGTTAAAGTGACATTTTATACATGAAATAACTATATTTTGTCGACATAAGAACTTTGAAGATCAATACTATTAATAAACATGCTTTTTGTGTAAACTTTGACCAGAAATTGTTTGACAAAATCTTTATTATGATTTTATCTCAAAAGACCTCAGTGTTGATTTCATATTGCCAGAGTGTCAACCTTGCAAGGTACATACATTTAATTCTAGGTCATATGGTCAGTAAAGTAGTGGTAACAATCATTTTTCTTAAAAAAATATCTAGGAGCTTATGTTTTTGCGTGTGAGAATGATGCTTCAAATGTCGTGTTTAGACACAATATAATGACAGTTCCATTTGCTTGTTCCGTGTTTTGTAATGGAATGTTCACTAGACGTGCATCCAAACCTCTTTGTCAGAAACTATTTCTCATTACACTTCTCGTATACAAATATGTTGAAACAACAATGTCGTCATTACATTTACGTGTTTGTTCTTCTTCTTAAACGCAAACATCGCTCCCACGTTCCATGACTATGTCCTGTCTTGTTCTATCCATCTTTTATCTCCTTTGTAAGCTTGATGAAGTGGGCTGATTTTGTAATGTCTCATAACTGGGTGTGCATGTCCGTAATGTATTCTACAGACGCTTCAATTAAATGTATTATATTTCAAAACTTGTTCACTACAATATGTGAAACGATTGCAATGCAAACAAAGCAACGCCTGTTAATCACACAAAGATATTTTACTATTATTTAGAAACACATGTTTCCATTGAGGAATAGCTCGATTGTGGAATGTGGACGTCTTCTGTTTCCAAACAATGCGAAAATGGAATCGAACTGTTCTGAATAAATATTTAACCTCTTGATATTTACAAACTCATCCTTATAACTTTACGGTAATTAATTGATCAAACTGTTCAAATATTGTGAATATCATGACAGTAAATATTGTTAAGTATGTTAGTCAAGGATTGTAATGGCGTAGAGGCCTGCATGTATGAACGTCACATCTCTAGTATCGTTAATACGTACATGCATGAATGTCAAATCTCTAGTATCGTTAATACGTTCATGTATGGACATCACATCTCTAGTATCGTTAATACGCAGAATCTTACATGAGTGCTCGTGTTTTATTGAATTTATTAAACGAGTTTTCTAAAAACTATAAAATCGAGGTTTTGTCGGTTTTAGAAGACTCGTTAAATAAATTCAATAAAAAACAGATATTCATGTTATATTCTCTCATTCACTATATATATGCATGTAACGTCTCAATCGTTTCTACATTACCGAGACTTCTCAAATTTCCCTGCTAATGCAACAATGTTTTAGGAGTCAAAATACACACTCTGTTAACACTAATTAAAGCATTTAAGGGATTTTTTAAAATAAAAAGCCCGAAACGACTAGACCTCATACTTTGAGCGTATATGTATTTAGAATTAATCTCACCATATTCCCAAAGTAGGGTCTCTGACACTGTACCGGGTCAAAAGTAGGGGCCAAGGCGGTACGGAATTCTGTCAGTTTGAGACCTGAACGAAGTGTTTCCGTGTTATAAGTGATTGTGTTTCAACAATGACAAAGAGAAATGTAATTCAGAATCTTTATTTGAACAATAATAGATGCAACGAACAAATCGTACAACGGATATCAATGTAAATGTACAGTTTATGTAGATAAAAACACATACGAACACAATTATTTTTTTACTGTACATGAATGAGATGTGATTGTCGTGTCATGGTCAAGATGTCACGTACATTGGCGCTAAGATTGCATTGCATGTTTTATTATTCTTTGTACTGTTGCCGTTGAAATATTTCTAATATAATGATAAAAATATTAGCCGAGATCATTGCTCATAGTTCATAGGGCGTGCTTGTCAACAAGATGGGAAGTAAATGTGTTGACTTAAGTCATTCAACTTGTCATGATTAAGGTTAGGATGGTATCAGAATCTCAACGTTATACATTAAGCACTTAGTAGTCTATGTCCATGAAAAGCAGTGTGTGATTCTCGCAAAACATTCAAAGCGTGATGCAAGAAATTGTATATGACGTCACGGAGATCCTCGCACGTGATTCGTTCCTCAAATGGCAACTGGGTTCTGATGTTACACTGACTGTCTTCAATGTTTTTGCCACATGCGTCTTGTATAATATACCACTTCCCGACTAATCGTTTCTTTATTCTGTTGAAAATGTGGTCAGGAAACTTAAGACAATGGCATCTCCGCAATGTTTCGTTTAATTGACACTTCAGAAGTTGTTGTACACGAATTAGACCAGCCATTTTCAAGTACACTTTTGTTGTCGTATTCTGTAAAACATTAAAGATATATAATGCTCATTTTTTGTTCATTTGTTTACACTTCAATAAATATGCATTCTCACAGAATACATTTATAATGTGTTTCTATGTATTTGTCAACATTTAGGTTCAGATGAGCTAGATACATATTTAATTATACAAGTTATTTTAAGTCACAGGTACAAAAGAGTCTATATCACAACTGGTTTTTACAATCGATTAATTTCAGTCAGAGGTAATAAGCACATAACGCGCTAATCACGACACGGTAGTAAGATAGTAAGATAGTTGTAGAAGCACGATATGTTCAATAGATGAACCTAGAACTCACTTCTTTTCAGAAAGAATTGTGCAATGAAGATCGTATGAATTAATTGTTGTATATAGTTCTACAACAAATGTATTGTTTCTTTCTGTGAAATCCAATTGACAATTCGGATCTTGAACTTCTTATATTAAAATGCAAAAAACGAACGGTGTGGTGATGTCATAAAAAGAAATAACTGATCAGGCAATTATATAGTTTCTATTGAGTGCACAATGTGACTTATTTACCAGCTCCTATCTTACCTCTTCACGTATGTCATACTGAGTGGCATGTTCAAATATAGAAATAACACTGTTGTTAGTCTCTGTATCGTCCAAATTTCTGTGTTCATGAGCCTGAAATATAATTTTCAAAATATAAATAATAATTTGAGCGCTGATATGGGATTAAACCTCTTCTGTAAGTGACGTCATTTCAAGAAAACCAAACATGTGATGACAATATATGCAAGCTATTGTTGAAAAATTATTAAAGTTCTGCAAAGCAAATATACTTACAAATTCTTCAACAAGAGTATTGATGTAACTAATCTGGTCCAGTGTAGTGCGTCTTGCATCCCGTAGCAGAGGACGTACACGTGTAATGTTACATTCTCTTGATAGCAGTGGAGTGAAATAAGTACCATTATGTACAGGATCCTGACAAATGTCGTATGTCTGATACTCTCCACAACTAGATGTATGCTGTGCGTCTATATTCACTGAAAAATATTGAATTATAAATAACCATGTAAGCGCCGCTGTAAGATGTCAAACCTCTTCTTTAAGTGACGTCATTTCCAGAAAACGTCAGATGTGATGTCACCATGTACTGACAGTACGAAATACTCGCCAAATATGGCAATATAGAAACGACGTGACCATGTGGAGTAAATATTGATTCCTGCTTGCTAATAGTGACATCACATGTTGCTTTTTAATGACGTCACTTACTGAAGAGATTGTAAATCCAATAGTAGCGCTCATGTATAATAGCAATACTTAGCTGTAATCATCGCGATGTCATTTTACGTAATTTTAAAGGAATTTAATTGGGAGTTACATACGAATTTTTCCGAATTAGCTGAAACACGCTAGTCGTGTTGGAAATATAAGTGAGGCAACCAGACTTATAAATTCAAAAACGAAAGTCTAATGCTGATTTTTATGATGTTTTATATGAAATTATAAGATTCCGATTCAGTCAGATGTTTAACTACGTTTGCAAAGTAAACATGCAGATATTTATATAACCTAATATTGACAATACTGACGAGTTTTCTTCTGCATTAGAAGATAAACAGACATTTTATGTAATTAAAATTAATTCTTTTACCGAAACACAAAATCGTGAATATGGCTGAAAATCTCATTTTTGCAAAGTACAAAATAGTAGTTAACTTGAGTTAAATCAGTTTGATATAATATGTACCAGTAAAATACAAAACGTTTTATACCCTTCTCGTCTGGAAATTTTAGCGCTAATTAGAAACTTAAATAACGTCATATTACCACAATCATAAATTCCATGTTTTTTTCTATTTTATTGCTTTCTAACGTCTAACTCTCTCAGCTGGGTTTCTGAAAATGAAACTTGAAAAAAGTCTTTAAACCTATAATCCGCGTAAAAGAATTATCACGTCAACAATAAGACCGCCTACCTGGCATTGTACAGAATGACAAAAGAACTATCGAAGCATATAATTAGCAGAAACATTGATTGGTTTACCTTACCTCTGTGTAATAATAAAAGAGAGTTTACTGGTCTACAATAAATGCCGTATATACTTTCACTCTTATTTTCCATTGTGTTTTTCGGTTCTATTCGCTTTCGGTCCCAAGAGCATAACAAATACCTCACCCAATAATATAGTGTAGGCTATTCGTATGTATAAAATGTTTTTGTATTAAAGACTAAAGTATTACTTAAAATGTCAATTTAAATCGTTTTAAATAGACGAAAGTGTGCGTTACCATGTTAATTTTACTATTTGAGAAAAACGGAAACAAAAATATTAAGTAATTTTAGACAGAAATTCATTTCAGTGAGAATGAACACCGTACCGTGCAGTGGAACCCCACCCTCACTTTATTTAGAATATCTTCATCAAAGTTGTTACGTTCTTGCGAATGGCGACACACGTACAAACAAACAACTTATAGTTTACTGTAGCCTTTCTATGAACTGGTGGTAACCTATTACATGTATTTGTATATTGTACCCACAATGTTATAGTGAAATGCTTATTTCATGAATAATTTAATAAAAATATGACAAATGGATTATTCAATCACAAGGACGGACTACATTCCATTTGTACTAGGCGAGGTCGCTTGAATTCACCGCATTAGTACCCCATACATGTCTCTGCTTGGAGTTCTGCTACGACCACCCCATACATGTCTCTGCTTGGAGTTCTGCTACGACCAAACTGCTATACTATCGTATCAGTAGTTCAGCCTCGGTATGGAGAATATTTTGAATACCGGCCAATTAAAATTTTCACTCCAGTAAATCAAATTTAATTAAGGGTAATTTTACGCTGCCTACTCATAAATTAATGCAGTTACGGGATGTTAGATCAGTCGTTAGCGACGATAGATTCGTAATTTTCCGCTACACAATGTTGTAATGACAGGTGCTTTTTAGTCCCAATTCAGCCTAACAGTAGTTTATTGAAATAATGTTAAGTAACTTGTTTATGTTAAACTATAATTAACGCTGTTAAAGAATTGATATTGATTTGTATCATCAATTGTTAGGACGTGTATATAGTATAATCGTCAGTGGTAATATGAATGATTGGATTATCTACTTTTATCATTATATATCAGATCGATTTCATAGAATATTCACTAGAACAAATCAAATCATGCTTTGGAATGGTACATCTTTAGCGTTTTTAATTGACAATTATTTGTCAGGCGTCTATATATACCTTATTGCCCACAAGTAAAACAGTGTGGTATTCGAAGAGTTATTAAAATCACTGTTCATTCAGACTAACTCTATGTTTACTTAAACATATAATTCAAAATTTAGCACTCCTACAATCAAGTATGAGCTTTTGAATAGTTATTGGCGCCGCCCATGAGGGCGGGGCCTTTAATGGAATCACGAATTTTTTGAGACTATGGTAGGAGCATCTATTTATAACTGAATCTATTTTTTTATTAAGGGTTAAACTGCAGTAAATATTACACGTTACTTTTTGTACTTTTATGATTTAGAAATAAAATATTTTTAATGCATTTGTATTGTCGAATAAATGTCTTTTACAAAGTTAAAACGATATGTTTATGATAAATACTTGCTGATCCACGAAAAATAGGACGATTCTACATAAACAGCATGTGTGTAAGGTGTCGAAGATAAAATAATAATAAATTATTTATAAAAATCTTCATTTACACTTTACTTAAATCAATATTAACACAGTGGTACTTGTAACGTGGATATTGATGCATGTTACGGTGTTAAAAAGGAAATACACACCAATCATAGTGTGAAAATGGACTATTCCAAAACGGACGATTCTACATAAACAGCATGTGTGTTAGGTGTCGAAGATAAAATAAAAAATAATTAATTATAAAAAACTTCATTTTCAATTTACTTATATCAATATTAACACATTGGTACTTGTAACGTGGATATTTATGCAAGTTACGGTGTTTAAAAGGAAATACACGCCAATGATAGTATGAAAATGGACTATTCCAAAACATTTTTCCGCCATTACGCTATTCCAAAACATTGTGCACCAGTTTTGCGGCGCCCTTGGATGCTTTGCATCAATGCATTTCTTGTTATTCGATCAATTACAAAAATAAAAGAGGATACGTTTAAAGATATATATATAATATAAGTATTTTAGAAATTTATGACTCGTGCGTTTAAATATACTACGAATTTTATTTTGTTACAACAGCCGAACATTACTCCCACTAATGTACAGCAACCGTTCCATTTAGCACTCACAGTGCTTTGATTTTATTTTCCAACAAGAACTGTTTTTCTCAATTGATCAAATATATTCGCGTATGTATGATTTTGATTTTCATACTCTTTTAAAAGCCTAAACATTAATAAGACTCTTGTACAATGTATAAATTCTGTTATTTACTTATCTTTCTACATATTTGCAAACAATAAAAAAAAGACGCAGGAACAGGATATGCCACATTCAAAGCACGCAGCCGCACCATAACACAGACAGGATGAGAATATACATATGTACATGTCCTTGCAAACAAAGGAACATATGACATCAACATACACATGAGTGACAATGTTAGTGAGTTAAAACAAAAATTCGCTGTAGACTAATGAGAGACAAAACTACAATTGTGCTGAATGCATTGTCGTATGGAAGTACATCATTGCTTATCACCTGAAATACGTTTTATCAACAAATAGTGGCATCCCCGTATTGTCAGAATGTTTCAGTTACCAAGGTGATAGACATTAACATGTTGAATGTTTATTGTTAAAGACAGTGTTTACATCAGGCAATTTTATTCAGACATAAAAGTAGCATGAAATATTTAAATTACTAGTAAATAATACACGTGTGACGCATTGTCATTGTCATATAGTTTCTATACACAAAGAAACAGTTAAGCACCCCTGATATTTTGACCTTAATGACTTGGCCCGCTCGGAGTCCAGATTTGAATCCAATTGAACATATTTTGGACATTCTTGGCTATCGTATTCAGAAAATATTCCCTCTTGTACAGAATCTAATGGGAGTGGTGACAGTTGTCCCATAAACAGAACCAACGTCTGACTGAAGGCAAGAGACGCAGGATTCAGACTGTCACTCGAGCGCACAGAGCCTACACAAGCTGCTGGACATTTGATTGAGTGATATAATCTAGAGACTTGAAGTGACATTTTATACATGAAATAACTATATTTTGTCGACATAAGAACTTTGAAGATCAATACTATTAATAAACATGCTTTTTGTGTAAACTTTGACCAGAAATTGTTTGACAAAATCTTTATTATGATTTTATCTCAAAAGACCTCAGTGTTGATTTCTTATTGCCAGAGTGTCAACCTTGCAAGGTACATACATTTAATTCTAGGTCATATGGTCAGTAAAGTAGTGGTAACAATCATTTTTCTTAAAAAAATATCTAGGAGCTTATGTTTTTGCGTGTGAGAATGATGCTTCAACGAAATGTCGTGTTTAGACACAATACAATGACAGTTCCATTTGCTTGTTCCGTGTTTTTTAATGGAATGTTCACTAGACGTCCATCCAAACCTTTGTCAGAAACTATTTCTCATTACACTTCTCGTATGCAAATATTTTGAAACAGCGATGTCGTCATTACATTTACGTGTTTGTTCTTCTTCTTAAAGACGCAAATATCGCTCCCACGTTCCATGACTATGTCCTGTCTTGTTTTATCCATCTTTTATCTCCTTTGTAAGTTTGATGAAGTGGGCTGATATCGTTAATACGTACATGTATGGACATCACATCTCTAGTATCGTTAATACGTACATGTATGGACAACACATCTCTAGTATCGTTAATACGCATAATCTTACATGAGTGCTCGTGTTTTATTGAATTTATTAAACGAGTTTTCTAAAAACTATAAAATCGAGGTTTTGTCGGTTTTAGAAGACTCGTTAAATAAATTCAATAAAAAACAGACTTTCATGTTATATTCTCTCATTCACTATATTTATGCATGTAACGTATTCTCTGTCTTGTAGGCGTATTGACATTCAATGTAAAACATTTACCTTATTTCATTATGTATTTTGTATTCAACAAGGAAAATTTTGTCAGCAAGCAATTATACACGGGTTTCACTTCAATCGTTTCTACATTACCGTGACTTCTTAAATTTCACTGCTAATGCAACCATGTTTTAGGAGTCAAAATACACACTCTGTTAATACTAATTAAAGTATTTAAGGGATTTTTTAAAATTAAAAGCCCGAAACGACTAGACCTCATACTTTGAGCGTATATGTATTTTGAATTAATCTCACCATATCACCAAAGTAGGGTCTCTGACACTGTACCGGGTCAAAGGTAGGGGCCAAGGCGGTACGGAATTCTGTCAGTTTGAGACCTGAACGAAGTGTTTCCGTGTTATAAGTGATTGTGTTTCAACAATGACACAGAGAAATGTAATTCAAAATCTTTATTTGAACAATAATAGATGCAACGAACAAATCTTACAACGGATATCAATGTAAATGTACAGTTTATGTAGATAAAAACACATACGAACACAATTTTTTTTTTAAATCAAACATGTTACAACACATTACATTGCAGCACCAAAGTGAACGCATTAAACCAGTGTCGTAAATATTCCAGAGTAGACTATTTCAAGTCAATATCATTAATAACAAACACAAAATAATTGAGAGAATCAGATTCCGAAGTTTCAAGCAGAAATGACAAATCGTTTACTCACTGGTACTGTACATGAATGAGATGTGATTGTCGTGTCATGGTCAAGATGTCACGTACATTGGCGCTAAGATTGCATTGTATGTTTTATTATTTGTTGTACTGTTGCCGTTGAAATATTTCAAATATAATGATAACAATATTAGCCAAGATCATTGCTCATAGTTCATAGGGCGTGCTTGTCAACAAGATGGGAAGTAAATGTGTTGACTTAAGTCATTCAACTTGTCATGATTAAGATTAGGATGGTATCAGAATCTCAACGTTATACATTAAGCACTTAGTAGTCTATGTCCATGAAAAGCAGTGTGTGATTCTCGCAAAACATTCAAAGCGTGATGCAAGAAATTGTATATGACGTCACGGAGATCCTCGCACGTGATTCGTTCCTCAAATGGCAACTGGGTTCTGATGTTACACTGACTGTCTTCAATGTTTTTGCCACATGCGTCTTGTATAATATACCACTTCCCGACTAATCGTTTCTTTATTCTGTTGAAAATGTGGTCAGGAAACTTAAGACAATGGCATCTCCGCAATGTTTCGTTTAATTGACACTTCAGAAGTTGTTGTACACGAATAAGACCAGCCATTTTCAAGTACACTTTTGTTGTCGTATTCTGTAAAACATTAAAGATATATAATGCTCATTTTTTGTTCATTTGTTTACACTTCAATAAATATGCATTCTCACAGAATACATTTATAATGTGTTTCTATGTATTTGTCAACATTTAGGTTCAGATGAGCTAGATACATATTTAATTATACAACTTAATTTAAGTCACAGGTACAAAATAGTCTATATCACAACTGGTTTTTACAATCGATTAATTTCAGTCAGAGGTAATAAGCACATAACGCGCTAATCACGACACGGTAGTAATATTGTTGTAGAAGCACGATATGTTCAATAGATGAACCTAGAACTGACTTCTTTTCAGAAAGAATTGTGCAATGAAGATTGTATGAATTAATTGTTGTATATAGTTCTACAACAAATGTATTGTTTCTTTCTGTGAAATCCAATTGGCAATTCGGACCTTGAATTTCTTATATTAAAATGCAAAAAACGAACGGTGTGGTGATGTCATAAAAAGAAATAACTGATCAGGCAATTATATAGTTTCTATTGAGTGCACAATGTGACTTATTTACCAGCCCATCTCTTACCTCTTCACTTATGTCATACTGAGTGGCATGTTCAAATATAGGAATAACACTGTTGTTAGTCTCTGTATCGTCCGAAATTCTGTGTTCATGAGCCTGAAATATAATTTTCAAAATATAATTTGAGCGCTGATATGGGATTAAACCCCTTCTGTAAGTGACGTCATTTCAAGAAAACCAAACATGTGATGACAATATATGCAAGCTATTGCTGAAAAATTATTAAAGTTCTACATTGTTTAAAATGTTATAATAGTGAATTTAAAATAATTAAATATTATGTTTTACATTGTAATAGTGAATTAAAAATAATTAAGTAATTCATAGTAAATATACTTACAAATTCTTCAACAAGAGTATTGATGTAACTAATCTGGTCCAGTGTAGTGCGTCTTGCATCCCGTAGCAGAGGACGTACACGTGTAGTGTTACATTCTCTTGATAGCAGTGGAGTGAAATAAGTGCCATTATGTACAGGATCCTGACAAATGTCGTATGTCTGATACACTCCACAACTAGATGTATGATGTGCGTCTATATTCACTGAAAAATATTGAATTATGAATAAGTCACCAACCATGACCATGTAAGCGCCGCTGTAAGATTTCAAACCTCTTCTTTAAGTGACGTCATTTCCAGAAAACGTCAGATGTGATGTCACCATGTACTGACAGTACGAAATACTCGCCAAATATGGCAATATAGAAAGGACGTGACCATGTGGAGTAAATATTGATTCCTGCTTGCTAATAGTGACATCACATGTTGCTTTTTAATGTCGCCACTTACTGAAGAGATTGTAAATCCAATAGTAGCGCTCATGTATAATAGCAATACTTAGCTGTAATCATCGCGATGTCATTTTACGTAATTTTAAAGGAATTTAATTGGGAGTTACATACGAATTTTTCCGAATTAGCTGAAACACGCTAGTCGTGTTGGAAATATAAGTGAGGCAACCAGACTTATAAATTCAAAAACGAAAGTCTAATGCTGATTTTTATGATGTTTTATATGAAATTATAAGATTCCGATTCAGTCAGATGTTTAACTACGTTTGCAAAGTAAACATGCAGATATTTATATAACCTAATATTGACAATACTGACGAGTTTTCTTCTGCATTAGAAGATAAACAGACATGTTATGTAATTAAAATTAATGCTTTTACCGAAACACAAAATCGTGAATATGGCTGAAAATCTCATTTTTGCAAAGTACAAAATAGTAGTTAACTTCAGTTAAATCAGTTTGATATAATATGTACCAGTAAAATACAAAACGTTTTATACCCTTCTTGTCTGGAAATTTTAGCGCTAATTAGAAACTTAAATAACGTCATATTACCACAATCATAAATTCCATGTTTTTTACTGCTTTCTAACTTCTAACTCTCTCAGCTGGGTTTCTGAAAATGAAACTTGAAAAAAGTCTTGAAACCTATAATCCGCGTAAAAGAATTATCACGTCAACAATAAGACCGCCTACCTGGCATTGTACAGAATGACAAAAGAACTATCGAAGCATATAATTAGCAGAAACATTGATTGGTTTACCTAACCTCCGTGTAATAATAAAAGAGAGTTTACTGGTCTACAATAAATGCCGTATATACTTTCAATCTTATTTTCCATTGTGTTTTTCGGTTCTATTCGCTTTCAGTCCCACCCATTTCAAGAACCCCATCCGCACTTTATTTAGAATATCTTCATCAAAGTTGTTACGTTCTTGCGAATGGCGACACACGTACAAACAAACAACTTATAGTTTACTGTAGCCTTTCTACGAAATGGTGGTAACCTATTACATGTATTTGTATAGTGTACCCACAATGTTATAGTGAAATGCTTATTTCATGAAACATTTAATAAAAATATGACAAATGGATTATTCAATCACAAGGACGGACTACATTCCATTTGTACCAGGCGAGGTCGCTTGAATTCACCGCATTAGTACCCCATACATGTCTCTGTTTGGAGTTCTGCTACGACCACCCCATACATGTCTCTGCTTGGAGTTCTGCTACGACCACCACATACATGTCTCTGCTTGGAGTTCTGCTACGACCAAACTGCTATACTATCGTATCAGTAGTTCAGCCTCGGTATGGAGAATATTTTGAATACCGGCCAATTAAAATTTTCACTCCAGTAAATCAAATTTAATTAAGGGTAATTTTACGCTGCCTACCCATAAATTAATGCAGTTACGGGATGTTAGATCAGTCGTTAGCGACGATAGATTCGTAATTTTCCGCTACACAATGTTGTAGTGACAGGTGCTTTTTAGTCCCAATTCAGCCTAACAGTAGTTTATTGAAATAATGTTAAGTAACTTGTTTATGTTAAACTATAATAAACGCTGTTAAAGAATTGATATTGATTTGTATCATCAATTGTTAGGACGTGTATACAGTATAATCGTCAGTGGTAATATGAAAGATTGGATTATCTACTTTTATCATTATATATCAGATCGATATATCAATGGATCCCAACATCGTTAAGACACATACGATTACATCTACATTTAACTAAAAACGTAATCTTTGTTGAATTCACAATCCTTGTAAAATGTATGTCTCAAGTCTTGTAACACTCGATATGTAAATACTTTGAAATTCATAGAAATTTCACTAGAACAAATTAAATCATGCTTTGGAATGGTACATCTTTAGCGTTTTAAATTGACAATTATGTGCCAGGCGTCCATATATACCTTATTGCCCACAAGTACGACAGTGTGGTATTCGAAGAGTTATTAAAATCACTGTTCATTAAAACGAACTGTATGTTTACTTAAACATATAATTCAAAATTTAGCCCTCCTACAATCAAGTATGAGCTTTTGAATAGTTATTGGCGCCGCCCATGAGGGCGGGGCCTTTAATGGAATCACGAAATTTTTGAGACTATGGTAGGAGCATCTATTTATAACTGAATCTATTTTTTTATTAAGGGTTAAACTGCAGTAAATATTACACGTTACTTTTTGTACTTTTATGATTTAGAAATAAAATAGTTTTAATGCATTTGTATTGTCGAATAAATGTCTTTTACAAAGTTAAAACGATATGTTTATGATAAATACTTGCTGATCCCCGAAAAATAGGACGATTCTACATAAACAGCATGTGTGTAAGGTGTCGAAGATAAAATAATAAAAAATTAATTATAAAAATCTTCATTTTCACGTTACTTAAGTCAATATTAACACAGTGGTACTTGTAACGTGGATATTCATGCAAGTTATGGTGTTAAAAAGGAAATACACACCAATGATAGTGTGAAAATGGACTATTACAAAACGGACGATTCTACATAAACAGCATGTGTGTTAGGTGTCGAAGAATAAATAAAAAATCATTAATTATAAAAAACTTCATTTTCAATTTACTTATATCAATATTAACACATTGGTACTTGTAACGTGGATATTTATGCAAGTTACGGTGTTTAAAAGGAAATACACGCCAATGATAGTATGAAAATGGACTATTCCAAAACATTTTTCCGCCATTACGCTATTCCAAAACATTGTGCACCAGTTTTGCGGCGCCCTTGGATCCTTTGCATCAATGCATTTCTTGTTATTCGATCAATTACAAAAATAAAAGAGGATACGTTTAAAGATATATATATATAATATAAGTATTTTAGAAATTTATGACTCGTGCGTTTAAATATATTACGAATTTTATTTTATTACAACAGCCGAACATAACTCCCACTAATGTACAGCAACCGTTCCATTCAGCACTCACAGTGCTTTGATTTTGTTTTCCAACAAGAACTGTTTTTCTCAATTGATCAAATATATTCGCGTATGTATGATTTTGATTTTCATACTCTGTTAAAAGCCTAAAAATTAATAAGACTCTTGTACAATGTATAAGTTCTGTTATTTACTTATCTTTCTACATATTTGCAAACAATCAAAAATAAAGATGCAGGAACAGGATATGCCACATTCACAGCACGCAGCCGCACCATAACACAGACAGGATGAGAATATACATATGTACTTGCAAACAAAGGAACATATGACACCAACATACAAATGAGTGACAATGTTAGTGGCAGAGATACACCGCTGCAGTTAAAACAAAAACTCGCTGTAGACTAATGAGAGACAAAACTACAATTGTGCTGAATGCATTGTCGTATGGAAGTACTTTATTGCTTACCACCTGAAATACGTTTTAACTTTGTTTTTTGAAGATCAACAAATAGTGGCATCCCCGTATTGACAGAATGTTTCAGTTACCAAGGTGATAGACATTAACATGTTGAATGTTTATTGGTAAAGACAGTGTTTACATCAGGCAATTTTATTCAGACATAAAAGTAGCATGAAATATTTAAATTACTAGTAAATAATACACGTTTGATGCATTGTCATTTTCATATAGTTTCTATACACAAAGAAAAAGTTAAGTACCCCTGATATTTTGACCTTAATGACTTGGCCCGCTCGGAGTCCAGATTTGAATCCAATTGAACATATTTTGGACATTCTTGGCTATCGTATTCATATTTTCCCTCTTGTACAGAATCTAATGGGACTGGAAGCAGCTTTGTATCGGGAGTTGTGACAGTTGTCCCATAAACAGATCCAACGTCTGACTGGAGGCAAGAGACGCAGGGTTCAGACTGTCACTCTAGCGCATAGAGCCTACACAAGCTGCTGGCCATTTGATTGAGTGATATAATCTAGAGATTTAAAGTGATATTTTATACATGAAATAACTATATTTTGTCAACATAAAAACTTTGAAGATCAATACTTTTAATAAACATGCTTTTTGTGTAAACTTTGACCAGAAATTGTTTGACAAAATCTTTATTATGATTTAATCTCAAATGACCTCAGTGTTGATTTCTTATTGCCAGAGTGTCAACCTTGCAAGGTACATACATTTAATTCTAGGTCATATGGTCAGTTAAGTAGTTCAGCACAATTGTAGTTTTGTCTCTCATTAGTCTACAGCGAGTTTTTGTTTTAACTGCAGCGGTGTATCTCTGCCAATAACATTGTCACTCATTTGTATGTTGGTGTCATATGTTCCTTTGTTTACAATCATTTTTCTTAAAAAATTATCTAGGAGCTTATTTTTTGCGTTAGAGAATGATGCTTCAACGAAATGTCGTGTTTAGACACTATATAATGACAGCTGCATTTGCTTGTTCCGGTGCTTTTTAATGGAATGTCCACTAAACGTCCACACAAACTTCTTTGTCAGGAACTATTTCTCATTACACTACTCGTATACAAATATTTTGAAACTGCGATGTCGTCATTACATTTACGTGTTTGTTCTTCTTCTTAAAAACGCAAACATCGCTCCCACATTCCATGACTATATCCTGTCTTGTTCTATCCATCTTTTATCTCCTTTGTAAGCTTGAATAAGTGGGCTGATTTTGTAATGTCTCATAACTGGGTGTGCATGTCCGTAATGTATTCTACAGACGTTTCAATTAAATGTATTATATTTCACAACTTGTTCACTACAATAGGTGAAACGATTGCAATGCAAACAAAGCAACGCGTGTTAATCATACAAAGATATTTTACTATGATTTAGAAACACATGTTTCCATTGAGGAAATAGCTCGATTGTGGAATGTGGACGTCTTCTGTTTCCAAACAATGCGAAAATGGAATCAAACTGTTCTGAATAAATATTTAGCCTCTTGATATTTACAAACTCATCCTTATAACTTTACGGTAATTAATTGATCAAACTGTTCAAATATTGTGAATATCATGACAGTAAATATTGTTAAGTATGTTAGTCAAGGATTGTAATGGCGTAGAGGCCTGCATGTATGAATGTCACATCTCTAGTATCGTTAATACGTACATGTATGGACATCACATCTCTAGTATCGTTAATACGCAGAATCTTACATGAGTGCTCGTGTTTTATTTAATTTATTAAACGAGTTTTCTAAAAACTATAAAATCGAGGTTTTGTCGGTTTTAGAAGACTCGTTATAGAATAAATTCAATAAAAAACAGACATTCATGTTATATTCTCTCATTCACTATATATATGCATGTAACGTCTTCTCTGTCTTGTAGGCGTTTTGACATTCAATGTAAAACATTTACCTCATTTCATTATGTTTTTTGTATTCAACAAGGAAAGTTTTGTCAGCAAGCAATTATACACTGGTTTCACTTCAATCGTTTCTACATTATCGAGACTTCTCAAATTTCACTGCTAATGCAACAATGTTTTAGGAGTCAAAATACACACTCTGTTAAAACTAATTAAAGCATTTAAGGGATTTTTTAAAATAAAAAGCCCGAAACGACTAGACCTCATACTTCGAGCGTATATGTATTTTGAATTAATCTCACCATATTACCGAAGTAGGGTCTCTGACACTGTACCGGGTCAAAAGTAGGGGCCAAGGCGGTACGGAATTCTGTCAGTTTGAGACCTGAACGAAGTGTTTCCGTGTTATAAGTGATTGTGTTTCAACAATGACACAGAGAAATGCAATTCAAAATCTTTATTTGAACAATAATAGATGCAACGAACAAATCTTACAACGGATATCAATGTAAATGTACAGTTTATGTAGATAAAAACACATACGAACACAATTTATTTTTTAAAATCAAACATGTTACAACACATTTCATTGCAGCACCAATGTGAACGCATTAAACCAGTGTCGTAAATATTCCAGAGTAGACACTGGCTATTTCAAGTCAATATCATTAATAACAAACACAAAATAATTGAGAGAATCAGATTCCGAAGTTTCAAGTAGAAATGACAAATCGTTTACTAACTGGTACTGTACATGAATGAGATGTGATTGTCGTGTCATGGTCAAGATGCACGTACATTGGCGCTAAGATTGCATTGTATTCTTTGTACTGTTGCCGTTGAAATATTTCAAATATAATGATATAAATATTAGCCGAGATCATTGCTGATAGTTCATTTGGCGTGCTTGTCAACAAGATGGGAAGTAAATGTGTTGACTTAAGTCATTCAGCTTGTCATGATTAAGATTAGGATGGTATCAGAATCTCAACGTTATTCATTAAGCACGTAGTATTCTAAGTCCACGAAAAGCAGTTTTTGAATCTCGCAAAACATTCAAAGCGTGATGCAAGAAATTGTATATGACGTCACGGAGACTCTCGCACGTGATTGGTTCCTCAAATGGCAACTGGGTTGTGATGTAACACTGACTGTTTTCAATGGATTCGCCACATGCGTCTTGTATAACATACCACTTCCCGACTAATTGAGACTCGATTCTGTCGAAAATGTGGCCAGGAAACTTAAGACAATGGCATCTCCGCAATGTTTCGGTTAATTGACACTTCAGATGATGTTGTACATGAATTAGACCAGCCATTTTCAAGTACACTTTTGTTGCCGGATTCTGTAAAACATTAAAGATATATAATGCTCATTTTTTGCTCATTTGTTTACACTTCAATAAATATGCATTCTCACAGAATACATTTATAATGTGTTTCTATGTATTTGTCGAAAAAAGACGTTCGTATTATCATAAAAAAAAAGTTTTTTAACAAGCGGGTCCCGGTGTTTTTTACTAGTTTTGTCTGTTAGTAATATGATTAAACAAGATTGTTTTAAACGGTTATACATGGCAATGGTTCTTATTAATGCTGTTTTAGACTATGTTACAACAATACTGGATGAAGCCCAATAAAACGTTTAGGTTCAGATGAGCTAGATACATATTTAATTATAAAAGTTATTTTAAGTCACAGGTACAAAATAGTCTATATCACAACTGGTTTTTACAATCGATTAATTTCAATCAGAGGTAATAATCACATAATGCGCTAATCACGACACGGTAGTAATATTGTTATAGAAGCACGATATGTTCAATAGATGAACCTAGAACTGACTTCTTTTCAGAAAGAATTGTGCAATGAAGATTGTATGAATTAATTGTTGTATATAGTTCTACAACAAGAGTATTGTTTCTTTCTGTGAAATTCAATTGACAATTCGGACCTTGAGCTTCTTATATTAAAATGCTACAAACGAACGGTGTGGTGATGTCATAAAAAGAAATAACTGATCAGGCAATTATATAGTTTCTATTGAGTGCACAATGTGACTTATTTACCAGCCCCTATCTTACCTCTTCACTTATGTCATACTGAGGGGCATGTTCAAATATAGATATAACACTGTTGTTAGTCTCTGTATCATCCGAAATACTGTGTTCATGAGCCTGAAATATAATTTCAAAATATAAATAATAATTTGAGCGCTGATTTGGGATTAAACCTCTTCTGTAAGTGACGTCATTTCAAGAAAACCAAACATGTGATGACACTATATGCAAGCAGGAAACAAAATTCACTCAATTACTGTGGTCACTTCGTTTTCATATTTCCACATGAGGCAAATAGCACTTGCTGTCAGTACACGGTGACGTAACATGTGACGTTTTCTGGAAATGACGTCACTTACAGAAGAGGTTTGAAATCGTACAACGGCGCTCATTTGACTAGGTTTTGTCATTTGTTAAAGTTAAAGTTAATTAACTCGATATATATCATATATGTACATCGTTATATTCTTTGCTAAATTAGTTTGTACTCACGGGTAATGGTGTGTAACTTGGAATAAAGAGAAAAAGTAGCATTTGTGAAATCGTTTACTCGTCGGTAAACTAATACAACATCAAGCAGGTAAACATTTTACGGCTTTCGGCATTCTCTTTTCGAAATATCAGACAATATGTGCAACCCATGATGTGGTCCATGAAGGCTTCACATGGTAAAAATACTGTCAGTCCTTTGATTCAGCCAAATGCCGTGGCGTCCAAAAATGAGTACGCAGACGTGAGAATGTGAATTCAGGTGTAAATATATTGTTGAAAAAATATTAAAGTTCTACAACGTTTAAAATGTTATAATAGTGAATTTAAAATAGTTAAATATTATGTTTTACATTGTAATAGTGAATTTAAAATAATTAAGTAATACATAGTAAATATACTTACAAATTCTTCAACAAGAGTATTGATGTAACTAATCTGGTCCAGTGTAATGCGCCTTGCATCCCGTAGCAGACGACGTACACGTTTAGTCTTACATTCTGATGGTGGCAATAGAGTGAAATAAGTGCCCGTATTTACAGGATCCTGACAAATGTCGTATGTCTGATACTGTGTATGCTGTGCGTCTATATTCACTGAAAAATATTGAATTATCAATAAGTCACCAACCATGACCATGCAAGCGCCGCTGTAAGATTTCAAACCTCTTCTTTAAGTGACGTCATTTCCAGAAAACGTCAGATGTGATTTCACCGTGTACTGACAGTACGAAATACTCGCCAAATATGGCAATATAAAAACGAAGTGACCATGTGGAGTAAATATTGATTCCTGCTTGCTAATAGTGACATCACATGTTGCTTTTTAATGACGTCACTTACTGAAGAGATTGTAAATCCAATAGCAGCGCTCATGTATAATAGCAATACTTAGCTGTAATCATCGCGATGTCATTTTACGTAATTTTAAAGGAATTTAATTGGGAGTTACATACGAATTTTGCCGAATGAGCTGAAACACGCTAGTTGTGTTGGAAATATAAGTGAGGCAACCAGACTTATAAATTCAAAAACGAAAGTCTAATGCTGATTGTTATGATGTATTATATGAAATTATAAGATTCCGATTCAGTCAGATGTTTAACTACGTTTGCAAAGTAAACATGCAGATATTTATATAACCTAATTTTGACAATACTGACGAGTTTTCTTCTGCATTAGAAGATAAACAGACATTTTATGTAAATAAAATTAATACTTTTTCCGAAACACAAAATCGTGAATATGGCTGAAAATCTCATTTTTGCAAAGTACAAAATAGTAGTTAACTTGAGTTAAATCAGTTTGATATAATATGTACCAGTAAAATACAAAACATTTTATACCCTTTTTGTCTGGGAATTTTAGCGCTAATTAGAAACTTAAATAACGTCATATTACCACAATCATAAATTCCATGTTTTTTCTATTTTACTGCTTTCTAACTTCTATCTCTCTCAGCTGGGTTTCTGAAAATGAAACTTGAAAAAAGTCTTGAAACCTATAATCCGCGTAAAAGAATTATCATTTTAACAATAAGACCGCCTACCTGGCATTGTACAGAATGACAAAAGAAGTTAAAATTAAGTCATGCCAATCAAGCGGGTGAATGACTTAAATGGAAGTGAAAACCATTCTAATTGGTTGATTGAGACTAAACGTGGTCTAGTCATTGCAGAAAGCCAAACGTTAAACAACGACTTATTAAACACTCATTATGACACTACACTAAGCTGATTGACTAATTAGTCACAATTTGTTGAACTTCGTATAAATCCCATTTCCAAATTTGAAAAGCTTTTTTCCAATGCACACGTGCATACAATTATCAACTAGAAACGGGTATGATAGAACAGAACATAATTTATGTAGAATGTACATAGTCAACATATATATAAAATACACACTATAAACACACATACATTGTTATTATATATTAACATATAATATGAACGGAAGCTACTCATAAGCAATGATAACATCGAGTAATATGCTCGAACCCATAGTGACTCGCCGTATGCTCGAACCACTAATGACACACCCTATGCTAGAACCCTTAATGACGCACCGTAAGCTCGAAACCATGCTCACTCGCCGTATGCTCGAACCAATAGCGACTCGCCGTATGCTAGAACCCCTAATGACGCGCCGTATGCTCGAACCAATTATGACGCGCCGTATGCTAAAACCCCTAATGACGCACCGTATGCTCGAACCAAAAGTGACTCGCCGTATGCTCGAACCAATAATGACGCACCGTATGCTAGAACCTCTAATGATGCGCCGTATGCTCGAACCAATAATGACCCGCCGTATGCTCGGACCAATAATGACGCACCGTATGCTCGAACCAATAATGACGCGCCTTATGCTCGAACCAATAATGACGCGCCGTATGCTCGAACCAATAGTGACTCGCCGTATGCTCGAACCAATAATGACGCGCCGTATGCTCAAACCAATATTGACTCGCCGTATGCTCGAACCAATAGTGACTCGCCGTATGCTAGAACCCCTAATGACGCGCCGTATTCTCGAACCAATAATGACGCGGCGTATGCTCGAACCAATAATGACGCGCCGTATGCTCGATCCAATAATGACTCGCCGTATGCTCGAACCAATAGTGACTTGCCGTATGATAGAACAATAATGACGCTCCGTATGCTCGAACCAATAATGAAGCGCCGTATGCTCGAACCAATAATGAAGCGCCGCATGCTCGAACCAATAATGAAGCGCCGTATGCTCGAACCAATAATGAAGCGCTGTATGCTCGAACCAATAATGAAGCGCTGTATGCTCGAACCAATTATGACGCGCCATATGCTCGAACCAATAATGACTCGCCGTATGCTCGAACCAATAATGAAGCGCCGTATGCTCGAACCAATAATGAAGCGCCGCATGCTCGAACCAATAATGAAGCGCCGTATGCTCGAACCAATAATGAAGCGCTGTATGCTCGAACCAATAATGAAGCGCTGTATGCTCGAACCAATTATGACGCGCCATATGCTCGAACCAATAATGACTCGCCGTATGCTCGAACCAATAATGAAGCGCCGCATGCTCGAACCAATAATGAAGCGCCGTATGCTCGAACCAATAATGAAGCGCCGTATGCTCGAACCAATAATGAAGCGCTGTATGCTCGAACCAATAATGACGCGCCGTATGCTCGAACCAATAATGACCCGCCGTATGCTCAAACCAATAATGACCCGCCGTATGCTCGAACCAATAATGAAGCGCTGTATGCTCGAACCAATAATGACGCGCCGTATGCTCGAACCAATAATGACCCGCCGTATGCTCAAACCAATAATGACCCGCCGTATGCTCGAACCAATAATGACTCGCCATATGATAGAACCAATAATGATTCGCCATATGCTCGAACCAATAATGACTCGCCATATGATAGAACCAATAATCACTCGCCGTATGCTCAAACCAATAATGACCCGCCGTATGCTCAAACCAATAATGACCCGCCGTATGCTCAAACCAATAATGACCCGCCGTATGCTCGAACCAATAATGACTCGCCATATGATAGAACCAATAATGATTCGCCATATGCTCGAACCAATAATGACTCGCCATATGATAGAACCAATAATGACTCGCCGTATGCTCGAACCAATAATGACTCGCCATATGATAGAACCAATAATGACCCGCCGTATGCTCGAACCAATAATGACCCGCCATATGCTCGAACCAATAATGACTCGCCGTATGCTCGAACCAATAATGACTCGCCGTATGCTCGAACCAATAATGACGCGCCGTATGCTCGAATCAATTATCACTCGTGTATGCTCAAACCAATAATGACGCGCTGTATGCTCGAACCAATAATGAATCGCCGTATGCTCGAACCAATAGTGACACGCCGTATGCTAGAACCCCTTATGACGCGCCATATACTCGAACCCCTAATGACGCGCCGTATGCTCGAACTAATAGTTACTCGCCATATGCTAGAACCCCTAATGACGCGCCGTATGTTCGAACCATTAGTGACTCGCCGTATGCTCGAACCAATAGTTACTCGCCATATGCTAGAACCCCTAATGACGCGCCGTATGTTCGAACCATTAGTGACTCGCCGTATGCTCGAACCAATAGTGACTCGCCATATGCTAGAACTCCTAATGACGCGCCCTGTGCTCGAACCAATTGTGACTCGCCATATGCTCGAACCAATAATGACGCGCCCTGTGCTCGAACCAATTGTGACTCGCCGTATGCTCGAACCAATAATGACGCGCCGTATACTCGAACCAATAATGACGCGCCGTATGCTCGAACCAATAATGACGCGCCGTATGCTCGAACCAATAGTGACTCGCCGTATGCTTGCATCCCTGGTGACTCGCTGTATGCTTGAACCCCTAATGACGCGCCGTTTGCTCAAATCCCTAGCGAAGGACCGTATGCTCGAACCCCTGGTGACGCGTATGTTCTCCATGACAATTTAGTTTAGGATTGTGCATCCAAAGTCCATTGTACCCACCTCTTATTCACACTGAGAAGTTATCAGTTGCTTGCTTAGGAACAGACGGTGATTACCAAAGAACACTGTTTACGTGTTCATAACTGAATACTGTTGAAAAACATTTATTATAATACTTTAAAGACAGTACTGACGACATAACTGCGATACGCAGTGTTAAAATGTGTGAGACTGCAATGCACTAAATTTGTTAGGAGCACTACCAGATATTTACTGCCATTTCAAGGTTCAAATGGCGTCATTGTGAATTTTGACGAGAAATAATTGTTGACGTATCGTGTGGTATTGGAGCCATTTCAAAATTGAAACAATTATGTGAGCTCAATGCGTCGTTATTTCAAAATGTATTTCAAACATCGCTTTGTTACATTAAACTTCAATAATAAGAAATATATTGAGTATAGATAATGCTGGTTTTAGTTGTGTAGTGGTTTGAACTTTTAAAATATTGTTTCATGAAAATTGGTTTCATTGATGAAGTGGTCTCAATTTCGAGGTGGTTTTACAGCGAGATTTTTTATTGTTACTCTATCCGCTAATGCAATCGAACATATCATTATAACGATAAATTTCAGCCACAGACAATTGAGTGATGGGAATCATGTCAAATTCTCTAGATCTTATATATATAACAAATTCAATACTGTTTTCTTTCTACAGTAACGTTGTTATCACGGATAATAAGGTGATTAACTCTTGAGAAATGTGACTTCGCTTCCTAGTTGTTGTGCTATTATTGCTCCACTATAACGTCTTAATACACTCTTACACAATAAAACAGTAATCGATCAGATATTATATTTGATTTGAAAATTATTTTGTAACATTCGGCTTCAGTTTTCACATTATTACGCCTAATGTTTCATATTTCGAAAATAAGATAGGTTAATCTATGTTTAACTCTATCAGGAGACATCGTGAGCGCAAATAATGTAGCATTTTTCAAAAGTAAGAAAAGATGTACATTTTAGTTTGTGGAACATTATATCCTATTTTACAGATAACTTATTTCAAATTCAATAGGTTACTTCGATAAAATTCACATTACCGTTTTGTTTGTCTCAAAACTCGATAGTACAGCATACATTTACATGCGCGTATAGCGTAATTACCACACACATAATTGTATTTGCACGATGATTTGGAGATTGGAGTCTTAGTCGCAGAACTTGGCACGAAAAATAGAGACTTTGTACATGAAATGCCACAATAGTGCACATCCCTCCCCACAGCATAGATATATACATACCAGAGAGAGAATAAGTTGCTACAGGGAACGCCACATACATAAGACAGTGCCTCCCCACACAGCAAACAACAATCCATGAACATAAGGCACTTTAAGAGATTAAAAAGTACATACGTTAGGGATCAGAGGCGAAAGGAATGGCCTAACAAACAATAAGGAATAACTAGGAGAATCAAAGAGGACAAACAGTGAAGAGACGATTAATGAATGTAAAAGATCACAGGTCAAGACAGCTGGCATCTGGGCAGAAAATAACATGAACACTATATAAAGTGGAAAGGGAAATATAACATATTTTCAAAACACAAAAATAAATAATAAAAAAGCCATGTTGACATTTCGAGTAAATACTATCATTGTCTTTCACATATCACCATTGACTATCCTTGTATATGATTTGTCAAAGCAAACTATCTTATGTGTATGACTACAGAGACGGATGAACAGTGTCAGCCTCCTTGTAATATGGTTGATATGACGTCCCTAGAGATGCTGTTAACAAATATTGTATTGTCATGGACGACTACAAGTACAACATGATTGGTCCATACAATGATTCAGTGTGTCCAGAGAGACACACGCCGAGATGTAACATATCAGTGGAGTCTAATCAAATAACCGAAACATTCCAGATCGAAGAATTTACGTTTGTTTTTAATGTGCTTTATTTGGTACATGGTTGGAACAATGACACAGCAATATGGAAACAATAAGCCGACAGACAGGAAAGAGTACCATCGAGACTGGGCTTCACTATTGCATTCATTCACAGTTCCAGTCATCATAACTAAATCTTGGTGGAAATATTGTCTCGATATCGTGATGGAATGTATCACAGTGTCTTTAACATTTTCATGTATACATGTAATTTAATAACCCATCCGGTTTATGCTTGACGAATCAGGATGAATCACGCGCATACCACGTGACGGGCACAGTGTGCAGTTATGTCGGTATAACCTTCTGGCAATTAAAAACGACTCGTATCTGATCGCCAAACTTTTGAGTGATTTTTCGTAACTGATATTAGTGGTGTTAAAAACTCTCATATTCCTGAAATGGATAAACACGAAATCAAACTGTTACTACTACTTGATTGAATACTTGTCTCATACAAGTTGGCAATGTTTTGGGAAAAAACGACATTGCTTTGGTTTAGTCATAGACACTTTATGGCAAGATGATAACATCATTATAACTTCTGACATAGTAATTAATTGTTCCACGCGATCATTTGTGTTGCTTTTATTTAATCTAGTTAGTGCAAGCATGCATTTATACACTGTATAACTTGAGCTCATAGCTGACGACTAAACTAAATTATCGTTGTCGTCATTAAATCAAATTTGTCCATAAGCATTTGTAGGAGTGAGCGTTAAATATGTAAATATGATTGGATATGTATGATAAGCCATTAATTTGTTACAAAGGCGCGTATGATTAATTCCCAGAGGTTGCAAAATGATACAAAATATCAATGAAATTAGATAGAAAATATTTCTCCGTGTAATGAAGTCGGCGAATGAATCGTGCGTGATTAAGTATAAAACCATAATTCAATAAAGCTTTATCTGTTCACTATTGAAAATTAATCAATGCCAATATTGCCGTCACAGAATCATTTCAATTAAGAGTAATAACAAGTAATTTTACATTGTGACTGAATCATCAAAATTAATGTTTTCTGTTCACAGATTTAATATTTCCACAACATATGTGTACGTGTATACTGTGATGCAGTTCTATTCAGAACTAAGAGGGAATTTCAACAGCGAGAATTCACACTTATATGATTATGTTAAATATGCGATTTTGTTTATATCATCGTTAAGTGTAAAATACCATTTCAAAGCACGCGAACTCTGTGTATCTTGTTTATTCTTTTACCCATATAATCGTCCCGTACGAAGATTACCCATGAAATCGTCCCGTACGAAGATCCGTACCAGGATTACCCATAAAATCATCCCGTACCAGGATTACCCATGAAATCGTCCCGTACCAGGATTACCCAAGAAATCGTCCCGTACCAGAATTACCCATGAAGTCGTCCCGTACCAGGATTACCCATGAAATCGTCCCGTACCAGGATTACCCATGAAATCGTCCCGTACCAGGAATACCCATGAAAACGTCCCGTACCACGATTACCCATGAAATCGTCCCGTACCACAATACCCACGAAATCGTCCCGTACCACAATACCCACGAAATCGTCCCGTACCATGATTACCAATAAAAACGTCCCGTACCACAATACCCACGAAATCGTCCCGTACCACAATACCCACGAAATCGTTCCGTACCACAATACCCACGAAATCGTCCCGTACCACAATACCCACGAAATCGTCCCGTACCACAATACCCACGAAATCGTGCCGTACCATGATTACCAATAAAAACGTCCCGTACCACAATACCCACGAAATCGTCCCGTACCACAATACCCACGAAATCGTCCCGTACCACAATACCCACGAAACCCATGATTACCAATAAAATCGTCCCGTACCACGATTGCATGTTAGTATTATTTCTATATTTGCTATGCATATCTGATAATTGTAACAGCGTACTTAATATACCTCATACATCAACTACAAGATAATGAATATAAATGACGGTCAGACACTGCCACATACAAAGTGCTCAGTCACACCACAATCACTGTAAAAGCACTCCAAACACAAATACGGACAGAATGATGTAAGAATTAGAGGTTATAATACAGGGCTGGTGTGCCTTACGGCGATATTGGCATACTTGGAGAGATATTGGAGGGCTTTTTGACTCCAGGGAAGAGTTGAGTAATGTTTTCAGAAAAAATACAGTAGTTGACAAGTAAACAAGTTGAATAATGTATTGGAAATAATTGAACATTTGAGAAATGATTTAGAATCTACATGTCTTGTTCTATGTTTTACCATTTTTCATAGATTATCTAGTAGAGGATGAGATTTGTGTTTTGAATTATAAGTTATTAAAGGCTATACTAGGGTGGGTTCTTCAATATTTTAATAGTGATTTCTAACACCGCATTTATGACATATTCGATTTCCAACATATCTTTTCAAATACTTAAGACGATCGAGAACAAACCGTCTGACATTTTAACACTAGTAATGTCAATTATTTCACTTATCTTGTCAACAATCTCTTGGTTAAATACTCGGATTAGTTCATTCATAAAAAAGCAATCAATGGTTTAACTTGTCTATTTTTTGTTAGTTTGTGTTTTAGTATGACACGTGAATGATATCTGGAGGATTTCACTGACAGGTCATTGCGTATGTCAAACAAATGACAAAACTTGTAACTTGTGTGGGTTGGAAATGTTTGGTATTCCGAAGTATTTACCATACATTTTTGTTTTCTGAAACCGTTACAACGTTGTTTAGTGGTAGATATTTTATCCACCTGACACAAAGTATCGACAGAAACCCCAGGAAATTACTAAACATGGAACCAACGTAAACTGATATGTTTCACCCTGTTCAGTTAGATTGTATAAAAACGTTGGTTCACATCCAATGCAGATCCATGGAAGACGGTGTGGCAAACACAACATATGGACATATCCGAATAATTAGCAGGAATAATGGTTAAACTGTCAAGTATCATCCCTTACGTTTCATATTAAGGAACCATTTCTACTTATTGTTCACAGCAATAAGTGGCCCGAGTGCTTAACTTTATTTATGTATTATTTACTTTGATTAGTGCACTATGTATTCGCATGACACTACAGTCAATACTTTTCTTTCTTACTTACTTTTAAATGCCACAAACCTTTGAGTGGGACAAAGTGATAGTATTTCTCCAAATATTACTGGAAGTTTTTTCGGCGTAGCTGTATAACATTGATTTTGACCTACATTTTTGACCAACCAAATGTTGTCCTCGAAATGTTTTTTTTTTAAATATTCTGACCAATTATATTTTCTCCATAGAGGCACCAAACGCGGTTTTCGTTCACACAAGAGACACCAAACGGGGTTTTCGTAAGATGTGCATTCGTTAGCAGTTAACCCCTTTTTCCATTCACCAATAAAATAAACAGGAAACTCTCACTTTCACAGCCTCTCTCTTGTTTATTGAACGGATATATTCGCGTTGTACGTGTATATATTGATCTTCCAACGTTGCCCACCCCGTGAATGTTTTAATGTAACTTCCTGACATCTTCACGGTCTGACAGCACTGACGAGTGTCATCTGACACAGATATGTCATACAATGTGCGAGTTTTTATTCACATTTTGGAAAAGAACTTCACAATGAGCCGACACTGACAATGCACCCTGTAGTTCGTGTTAATTATTCAATTTCAGTGAATAAAACAACGTGCGCACAATGTTTGTGATACTCCGGTAGTCGGGTGCTACTCGCTACTGGATATATTGTATTTTACCCGCCAATTTAAACGAATAAAACGTGCTTCTGTGTAGCTTTATGTCGTCGTATGAATCAATTTATTTTTAGCTAACTATATTGTTATATTGCACGGCTTGACTTCAAGTATTCATAGTTGCCATTGAGTACGATAACGCTTTAGATGGTATATATGTACTAAATGTATAAGGGAAGCCGAAAAGTAAACAAGATTAAATGACAGCCTGCAGAATAATCTAGACACACACTTGTGACTGTTATTATTCAGATTACTGTTCATGATCAATCTTTTTGAAGCCGTCTCACCGTTAAAATGAACGTAGAAGTCGAGAAAGCCACAAACCATGCTGAAAGCCAGCTTCCTCAACAGTACACGGATGTAAACCATGCACAAAGCCAGCTACCCAAACAGTACATGGATGTAACCATGCACAAAGCCAGCCATCCCAACAGTACACGGATGTAAACCATGCACAAAGCCAGCTACCCCAACAGTACACGGATGTAAACCATGCACAAAGCCAGCTACCCCAACAGTACACGGATGTAAACCATGCACAAAGCCAGCTACCCCAACAGTACACGGATGTAAACCATGCACAAAGCCAGCTACCCCAACAGTACACGGATGTAAACCATGCACAAAGCCAGCTACCCCAACAGTACACGGATGTAAACCATGCACAAAGCCAGCTACCCCAACAGTACACGGATGTAAACCAATATCAAAATAAACAAGTAAGAGACAAATTAAACATGCGAGAAATATCTATAACGATTTAGACAATGGTTAACCCCAGTTAGCCAATCAGCGCTCCGTATTCGGAGCGTCTATATCGTATAGACATAACCTACTTACTGTCTATAAAATCATCTATGGGGTAATACTTTAAATGTTGTTTTAGGGCAAATTGCACGGGATTTTCGCGTGTAGCTAGTCACGTGCTTTAAGTCGGATAGCTATCTCACGGAGTTGTCCAGTATTTTTTGCTGACAGTTCCAAGGCTATAATTCGCTATATGATTGTTGTTTCTGTTTGTGTTTTGAATGTGTTTTGTATTTCCCTTTCCCCTGTGCAATTCTGCCACTTTATACAGTGTTCAGATTGTTTCCTGCCCATGTTTGGCCTATTACGACCAGTTGTCTTGACTTGTCCTGTGATCTTTTCCATCCATTAATTTCCCCCTTCCCCCTCCCTTTACTGTCCACTTTGATTCTCCTAGTTATTCCTTGTGGTCTGCTGGGCCATTCCTTGTGCCTCAGGTCCTTAATATTTGTGTACCGTTTGACCTCCTTTAGTGCTTTATGTTTTGTGGATTGTTGTTTTTTCCGGAGATCTGCGTGGGGAGGCACTGTCTTATGTATTTGGCTTTCCCTGTAGTTACGTATTCTCTCTCTTTTATCCTATACTTAGCTGACACAGATAGTTTTATATTCACAGCAAAAAGGTTACATTCTACCCAATATAAGCTACTTGACTCGACCTAGTTTCAATATTTGTGTTAAAAGTATTTCTTAGTTTTTTATTATCTACAGGAACATCCAAAATTCTGCATTGGACAGTACTACATTTGCAGTTGCAGAATTATGCATATACATCTATAAATGTGGGTAAAAAAGTCCTCGCCCCCGTAGTAGCAAAGTTATTTGTGATATTCTGCAATTTCGGAATGCAAGCTTACAAGTGTTTATTAAAGTCCATCTCAAGTGCTAATCTCGCTGGTACGTGAACTTCCAAGGCGATCCTTAAAGATATATCTGACTCATCTGAACATAAAATGTTTGAATTTGGCTTTATCCAGTATTGTTGTTTTATTGGCTTAACATCTCTAATAAGAACCATTGCAATGTATAACCGATAAAAAATATATTATTCGGCGCAGCCGTACTAACATGCTTTTTTGCTATTTGCGTATCAGTGTTGTGTAAACCAATCAAATCTTACGTTAACCACTAATAAAGCCCCAGTCACACTGAGATGTACGACTTTTCAGTCGTAGGACTCCTTGGTGTTAGACAGTTTTTCAAGTAGTCGTAGGACTTGCTACGACAAAACTAGTGTTTGGAGAGAGTCTTGCGTTGGTCCTGCGACGATGCAGGACCTGAGAAAAGATCGTCGTACGACAATCTGAGAAGCACTGTCGTGCATTGACGCACGTCAACGAACGACCGACGCACGACAACGTACGTAATCTCGTCTATCAGCACGGACTACAATGTATATAAAATTAATTGCGCTGCAGGCTTTCCATTTCATAGGTACAACTTCGGTGTGTGAACATTATAGCTCACGTTCCACCAGAAAGACTATGCTCGTTCCTAGTGGCATTAGAATTGCTACAGCAGCAGGTCAAAGACATAGCCATTCTAGCCCTGCATTTGTCGTACGTCAGTCTTGCGTCTTCTTAAGACAGTCTTACGACAACGCAATACTGGTAGGGCTAGACATACGTCGACGCAGGACATCTCCTACGTTCACGCACGATAACGCAGGACGACGTAGGACTAGTCCTACGACGACGTACGACAATTAAACTATCCGGACTAGTTAAGACAACCTAAGACTAGACATAAGTTGTCGTAAGTCGGACGTAAGTGAACGCAAGACTATGTAGGACTGGAGAGTCGAGTCTTAAGGTTTTTTAACATGTTAAAAACCAGCTACGACAGCTGCCTTAAGTGCAGTGTGACTGGGGCTTAAGGCAAGTTCTATTCAACCAAACAACGTGTGTAACCTTGACGCGGATTGGTTAACCTTTCGATGAAAGGTACGTTACCTTACCGAAATCCACTGAATTACGGTGAATTTACCGAAATCCATTTTGGATCTGGAGTGACCAGCACTCGTAACATCTCCGCATTTTTTTATGTTGCACAACAAAACTTAACCTTCAAATTTCGCCGACCGTCTTTTTAAAAAATATTTCTTGTTTATTATTTTTTATGGTTAAACTATTAATACGGTGCTAAAACACTTCAACCCTTCAAAACATGTTTGAGTTGGGGCCATTGTCATGGGTAGGTAGAGTTATAACAATTGTTTTTAATTATGGTCGAAGCTAATAAATTTTGATTAAAGAGCATTAAACTTGCTCATCAAAGTATCGCAAGTAAAAGAGCATTAAATGATTATTATGTTACGAAAATTGGTATATTGATTGATGGTATAATATCAGGTTGGAATTTTTTATTTGTTGTAATATAGAAATCATTATTAATTTATTAATGTTTGCGAGTTATGTATGCAATACATATTGATACCTGGAGTATAATGGCTGCAATATGTCTGTCCCGGGAGTTAAAAAAGGTGACTGAATTCTGTATGTGAATGTCATGTATCAGGTCTGTTTAATTCATTATTTGTGCAAATATAACTATAAATATTTAAACAGTGTCTCTGAGTAATGTTCCGGATGGCACAAGGGCTGTATCATTTGAAGTGTAGGACAAAAGAAATCTAGAAAACTACTGGCGTTTGTCAGATTTCAAACAAGTACAATTCGTTCGTTCAAGCGATAGGGGCAATATTTGTTGATCAGAATAAGGGTGTCCGTAATATTAAAACATCGTAATATATTTAGAATGATATGCATTTTGTGTATTCTGCGGCCACATAATGCACATGCGGGATCCCAACTAATTAAAAGTGACAATGGCTATAAAGTCATGTCCTTCACAAGTGGAGAAGTTGTCAGCTTCTTGCGGAAGAACAAGTTAGTACTGATTGATAATTAAAACCAAAATAAAACTGGCTTGGTCAACCGGCTGCCGTATATGAGGAAAAATGGTTGAACAAAAAGGATATAAACATACATGTATTATGTTCAATGTCGTATTTACCCTGCCCATGAACAATTTATTTTCCGGCCATTTTAGATAGCTAATTGTGGGTTTGCCGAATCTAAATGCTCATGTATACGTTCACCTCTTCTATTTAAGTTCAACACATGAAGGCCAACATGGTATAAACAAAGAATGTTATCTGTTCTATGTAACCATTGTATGTGAGAAGTATTTCTTAAATTGCCACTTCGCCGTCTTATCACCGTCTTAGCTATCATTAAAATGCTTAAATTGTTGATTCAAGTGAGTGTGGAACGCACGTGAAACAATTTGTTATACTTAACAGTATCAGTTTTAATGACTTAGATCGTATCTTTCATATCTTCCGCAATTAAGTATGTGGGTTATTATAAAACGCAAGCAATGTGTAAAATAAAGACTCAAAATAAAACTCAAAATTATACAGTTAGGATAAAAATATCCATGATGTAAACTTTGTTAACGTGGACACGTATTGGGGCATTATTCACAATCACTTTACATCAGAACAGACTTAGACTTAAATTTGCAAAGCATTTTGTTTTCATTCAATCTAAACGTATGAAAGTCTGTCTGAATACTTGTTGTTTCCCTCTGTAAACTTTTGCTGAGTTTTATTAAAATTTATTTTGTTATAACAACATAGGAGTAAAAGGAACATTCAACATTTTAAAGTCTGAGTCTCACAGGTTATATTGTTCATGAATAAGCCCTTGGTCTCGGCGATATAAGCCCTTGGTCTCGGCGATATAAGCCCTTGGTCTCGTTGATATAAGACCTTGGTCTCGGCGATATAAGACCTTGTAGTATGGAATCGCCGTAAATCTCAATTAATTTATTATGTAAAATACAACGTAAACTTTGATACAATATATGTTTTATCCTGTGGATTTTCACATAACACATCAGGCCACGTGTTCACTTAAGCCTATGTCACAATGGAACCATGACAGGAATATGCAGGTTTACAACGAAAATTTGGGTGATTTCGTGGCTGGTGTTGCGATGTTGTACGACAGTCGTAGGAACAAATGTGTGTCTTGTGACGAAAAATCTGTAGTAGCTTGAAATTTGGACTACCCTATTTTATGCCGTGACATATTCATCGCTTTTTGTCTTACTGATGTCGTGTTGATATCGTACAACAAACGTACGACATTCACACGACATTCATACGAAAAATGATATGTCGTGGATGCCAAAAGTTTGGTGTAATTCTTGCGACAATCTCACGACGATCTCACGACATGTTCATGTGATAATGAGTCACGACAGACCTGCGACATAGCCACTCACTGTTCTGCCTTCTCTGTCTGTTCCTGTCGTGAAAGCATCTTAAATTTGATTTGATCACAACATTGTTCATGTTCTACGAAATTTAGCCACGGCAGTAAAATGTATATTCCGTACGACAAAAGCATCGTGGTTTCATCAGTCGATCGAGGCTTAAGGTTCAACTGACCTGGATACATTTGATACAGAAAGAAATATTTGCTATTTGCTTTAAGCCATTGACAATTTGATACAGTAATCTCATAAGCAAGCAAAAAGTACCTAACATCGTCTATCAATGTGAAAACATTTAAAGCTGCACATTCTTATAGAGAAATTAATCAATTATACTTCAGACTGAAAATCATCTAGACCCAATCAGTCTCATTTTTAAAGAATTTGTCTTGACCTAGTTAAACTTCTACTAGTGACCACCTTTTTTCTAAACACACGTGAGGTTATTGTATACGAAGGCAAAGTCGTCAGAAAGTTGGCAGATGTTCATACATATAACATTATGCTGTAAGATGAACCTTTGTATTACACATTTGCATGAACTTTTCATGATCGTATGTCAAATATTGACGACCTGGCTGTCCGAGTAAAAGAAGTGTTTATCAACAATGTTTATCCTTCGGATGAGTGTTGAGGACATTTTTGTATATATTACTCAAATTCGCTATTTCTTTCATTATTGTGTTTACCTAAATATCGATTATAACAACCTTCCCACCCTATACCCAATATAATAGTAAATCGATAATGAAAGGCTAATCGAATTAGGTTTATACATTCCATTCGCAAATATTGTGAATGGCAAAACAGTACGTTTATACGTTTTGTGTCATTCCGTCCAAATCGATTCTATTAATGTTGTTGATATTTCCTAAATGAAGTTCAGTGTAGAGCAAAGTTATAGAACTTAAGAACACATATAATGTCAATATTCGGACACACGTGATATTTTAATTTGGAATTAATTAATTTACCATAGAAATAGTTATCGGAATTTACAGACCATCGTTTTTTTCAAGGCCCTCCTTAACATTGATATCTTTAGATGCAATCATACTGGAGTATTGACGTGACATTGTGGAGTATTGTGTTTACTTTTATTCTGAAAGCTTTATGTTATTCAGATTTCAATCATAATTCAAACAAAAACTCATTATCGTACTCATACCTTATATTTGTTGGCAATTTTGTATTTTTTAATATCCGTTGAGCTGGTTTTAAGACACCTAGAACCAGGACAAAAACCCCGTTAATACCAAATACATGCAGATACCATGAGCCATGTCGTGATATATTACGCTAGGGTCACAGTTATATCACAAAATATAAATACATGGAAAGACATGATCATGATACACGGTATTGTTTGTATATCCTGCGGACCATCGATGCTCCGTGCGTGACTAGATGTTCGACATATTAGAAGATATGTTTTATTCTTATGTCAAAAGGTCTACTCAGGATAGCTATACATTTGGGGTTTTCTCTCAAATCCTGTGGTACGAACATCGATATACCGTTTACAACGTACTCGAATCACAATGATTTCTTTTACACAACAAACACTATGTGTACAAATCGGAAGTTTCTTTTTTTGTTAAGTGCATATACTCTATAATCATGGACCTGATTCGTGCCCCTAAGCAGAAAAGTCATTGCAAGTTCATTCAGTACACAGTTTACTTACATATTTTTCATATTAAACTAAAAAAATAATTATTGTAAACCAGCATAAAGTCTGAAGTAACATTTGTTTATGTTTTACAATGAAATATGTGCATAAAACAGAAGGTCAGTGATCATGATTGTCTGATTCTTGGCCCTGGGAAATCGTCAAAGTTTTGGTTTGTAAACTCTTTGATGACGAAAAATGACGTGACGCAATATCTAACTGATAATGTTCGCACACTTACGAAAACTCCGCTTGATGCCTCTTGGGTGAACGAAAACCCCGTTTGGTGTCTTTTGGGTGAATATATGATTGGTCAGAATTAAAAAGCCCGCTTCGAAGACAACATTTGGTTGGTCCAAAATGTAGGTCAAAATCAATGTTTTACAGCTACGCCCAAAAAATGTTTATTTTTATTTTACCATGATAGCTGGTCTATCATAGCTGGTTGCCACTTTAATGTCCATTACTGTAAAAAGTGATATGTCTGTTGTTAATACAAGTTTGATCAGTTTAGAAATAAAAGTTATAGCCTCCTGTGAGTAAGGAATTTTTTTCTGAACGGAAATATTTACATGCTTCTATTTCTACATCATGAGGAACATAACTGGAAAGAGAGGATACATCCAGGTTACTAAAACTGAGTATTTATGTAAATACGTCAGGTTCTGTACCATTCGTATAAAATCGGTAGTGCCTTTTACGTTAGAAGGTAATCGTTACATATCGGATTTTAAACTATTGTCTAAATATGATGATATATCTTCAAGATCCACAGCCTGATACTATAGGTCTCATAGGATATCGTACTGGGAGGTCTTTATCATTTTTTTATTTGAGCAAAATGTAAAATCAAGGCACTCTCATTACTTTGTTTGGCATCAAAGTATCCTTAACATCTCCATAGTTTTTAAGAAATTCACTAATCTGTAATTTAAATTGATCACAAGGTTAAACATCCAGTTTTTTGGCAATACTTTAGATTATTCAGTTGCCTTTCAACTTCAGTAATGTAAACACTTTTGTTCATTAATACTATCATAAAACTTTTATCTGCCTTTTTAATTACTATTGAACTGTCATTGCTGAATAATTTCGAAACCTTTAATTCCTCTCGTGAAAAAGATTCGATCGATATTTGTTGCTTTTGTCCTTGTACACAATTTCGTTTGTAATGGCATCAATATAACAATCCAACCTTGCATCTCTGCCAGAAGGTGGACTAAATGTAGATTTGTATTCATTCTTATGTATGCTATGCAATATATCATCATTTACGCTATTTATTCCATCAACATCATCATCATCTTGATTGTCGGCGAAGAAAGTCCGTAGGTCTCAGTTTTCTTATCAATTTGAGAGTGTCTTGTTTTAATTGCAGCTCATTATGTTGTCTTGGTTTTGGGCAGTACGTTGAATATGTTCCAAATAAGCGGTAGTGTAACAAATGTTGCCATCGAATACAACGAAAGCTAAACATTGTTTGCGTGTGTACGGTATCAAAAGACATGTGGACGTTCACTCTGAGAGCTACTGCCACCTACGTAGATTATTCAGACACATACAATTGTCATAAGGGCGATGGTATAGTAAAGTAAAACTGTTAATTTAATATAGTGTGTCACCCCTGTTTAAAGAGCCAGACATTTCTGACTTATCAGGCACCTACTTTCTGAGCACATTTACTTCCCGCTTCCTATCCAATAACGCCCAACACCAGGCAGGTAGGAACACGGTAAGCGTTACTTCAGTAGGTAACCAACCAACCGGCCATATCAGAACGGACCTCTAACGGGATTCGGGTCTTCGTTCCCGATGCGGCTTGATTAACCACTCGCCAATGGGAAAGTTTTTTGACTGTCTAATCGGGATCTAATTCATATTCATGTTTACAAGATAGTGCGGTGTGTGTAGTCCGTTTTTATTTCCTTGAGAACAGTTGTAAACACACTGTTCGGTAAACAAATACATGTTAGCGAAATTGACATTTAGAAATCGTGTTCTCAATGACTGTATTCTCGACAAATTTTGAATTATACGTCAGGCAAAGCAGAGATATGTTTTCGATATGTTCTGATGGCTGTGCTTAGATTCACTCCACATACTTCAACATGTGTATTTGAATACAACTATATGTTATGATGGCTGTGCTTAGATTCACTCCACATACTTCAACATGTTGTATTTGAATACAACTATATGTTATGATGGCTGTGCTTAGATTCACTCCACATACTTCAACATGTTGTATTTGAATACAACTATATGTTCTGATGGCTGTCCTTAGATTCACTCCACATACTTCAACATGTGTATTTGAATACAACTATATGTTATGATGGCTGTGCTTAGATTCACTCCACATACTTCAACATGTTGTATTTGAATACAACTATATGTTATGATGGCTGTGCTTAGATTCACTCCACATACTTCAACATGTTGTATTTGAATACAACTATATGTTATGATGGCTGTGCTTAGATTCACTCCACATACTTCAACATGTTGTATTTGAATACAACTATATGTTATGATGGCTGTGCTTAGATTCACTCCACATACTTCAACATGTTGTATTTGAATACAACTATATGTTATGATGGCTGTGCTTAGATTCACTCCACATACTTCAACATGTTGTATTTGAATACAACTATATGTTATGATGGCTGTGCTTAGATTCACTCCACATACTTCAACATGTGTATTTGAATACAACTATATGTTATGATGGCTGTGCTTAGATTCACTCCACATACTTCAACATGTGTATTTGAATACAACTATATGTTATGATGGCTGTGCTTAGATTCACTCCACATACTTCAACATGTTGTATTTGAATACAACTATATGTTATGATGGCTGTGCTTAGATTCACTCCACATACTTCAACATGTTGTATTTGAATACAACTATATGTTCTGATGGCTGTGCTTAGATTCACTCCACATACTTCAACATGTTGTATTTGAATACAACTATATGTTATGATGGCTGTGCTTAGATTCACTCCACATACTTCAACATGTTGTATTTGAATACAACTATATGTTATGATGGCTGTGCTTAGATTCACTCCACATACTTCAACATGTTGTATTTGAATACAACTATATGTTCTGATGGCTGTCCTTAGATTCACTCCACATACTTCAACATGTGTATTTGAATACAACTATATGTTATGATGGCTGTGCTTAGATTCACTCCACATACTTCAACATGTTGTATTTGAATACAACTATATGTTATGATGGCTGTGCTTAGATTCACTCCACATACTTCAACATGTGTATTTGAATACAACTATATGTTATGATGGCTGTGCTTAGATTCACTCCACATACTTCAACATGTGTATTTGAATACAACTATATGTTCTGATGGCTGTCCTTAGATTCACTCCACATACTTCAACATGTGTATTTGAATACAACTATATGTTATGATGGCTGTGCTTAGATTCACTCCACATACTTCAACATGTTGTATTTGAATACAACTATATGTTATGATGGCTGTGCTTAGATTCACTCCACATACTTCAACATGTTGTATTTGAATACAACTATATGTTATGATGGCTGTGCTTAGATTCACTCCACATACTTCAACATGTTGTATTTGAATACAACTATATGTTATGATGGCTGTGCTTAGATTCACTCCACAAACTTCAACATGTTGTATTTGAATACAACTATATGTTATGATGGCTGTGCTTAGATTCACTCCACATACTTCAACATGTTGTATTTGAATACAACTATATGTTATGATGGCTGTGCTTAGATTCACTCCACATACTTCAACATGTTGTATTTGAATACAACTCTATGTAAACCAGATAACTGACATAATACTACTTCAAAAGTGATTTTTTGCCTAAATAGACCATTTTATTGTAAAAATCGTATCAACGTTTTATAAAGTCAAGCTAACCAATAGTCACATAGTGCCCTCTCTATTAGGGTCCGTTCTTAAATTAAATATGGAAACTAATTAAACAAATGTCCTAAGAATGAGAAAACGATAATTTAAAAACAAATGTTACCATGCTTTTTCTAGGGCAAAACCTCAGAAGATATGGTGATTTGCATGCATGTCGTCATAATTTTATGTTTCCATAGCAATTCCTTTTTTTGCAAAACTAATTCGGAAAACAAATATACAAAAAAGAGAGACACAATCATGTATAACATGTAAAGCACACAAAAGGAATGTACAACACACTCAATGTTCATTTTGTTATAAAGATAACACTTTACCACCCACATATTTTGATGGCAAAAATAAGAAACCGTCAGTTGTTAACAAATGAGTCGTCAGATTTTGTCTAGATCAAGTATGGCGCATAAAATAAACACCGCATCAAAAGCTCCATTGGTAGAGTGTCCGCTTTGAGCGCGGTTTTTGTCCAGGGTTCGATCCCTGGCCGCGTCATACCAAAGACGTGCAAAATGTTACTGGTAGCTCCCTTTCTAGAAATTCAGTATATAAATGGTAGTGTAAGTAGACAAATACCAAGGTAAGTATATGTTAGTGGATACCTTGTCAGTCACACAAGAGCTTTGTAGCTCATGTTACTAGTTGATCATACGTGTTAACTAAAGCTTCTTTATCTTTAGAGCTCCGGAAAACAAGCAAGAATATATGGAGGAAATCAGTGCTAGTTTACAAAATATTCATACATGTGTATTAATATATATCTAGGGTTTGTTATCTATGGTTGCATATTTCTGTCGCAAGATAATCTGTTAAGGTTCGCGAACAGATTCGCGTTAGCTAGATCACACCGTACAACCAGCTGTATCGATAGCTGCTCTGTTGATTGATGGCTGAGTTATCAAGTTATTATACAAGAATGTAGGAATCACGTGCGTCCTCACATCCTCACGTCCATCCGTCCATCCCGATTTCTTGTTCGGTGATTTGGAAATAGTTGGGAAATCATTTAACTTTTCATTTAACCTTACTGATCATGGTGATCGCTTCTGCTAAATTATTTCGAAACCCCACGATGAATGACAAAGACATGGTCCGAACACGAAATAGGGACGAACGGACGGACGGACGGACGACGCGCTTGATTCCTACATAACCCCTACTTCACTTTGTGAAGCGAGGGTATAATAACTATGAAAAAGTACGCATGCATTTAACAAGCAATAGTACGACAGAAAGCCTAACTTTATTGAACATTACGATAGTTTTTTATATCAATGTAAAGAAAACTGCGATGGTTTAATCATGATCACACGATCATAAATAGTCACAGTGTCTGATAAGAAATAAATTAAAACCATCACTTATATGTTGTGGGTAATGACATTGCAATACATAAAATCCCAAAAGGTCTGATTCGAGTTGATAAGGTCAATACACACGATCAATTTTCATCCTACTAGAAAGACGTACTGATTCAGTTCTTTAATGGTGGCAAGAAAACTATAGTAAGTCTGATATCTGACACAAACTCGCTGATGGCGTCATCATTACGTACACTGTCGTAGCGAAACTATTAAACAGGAATTAACGTGATGGTGTCGGTAAACTAGTACCGACATTCTGATATACCCGACATTGCTCTGCGGGTTCTTGGAAAATTACATCGCTGTGCGGGTGTTCAAAAATACGATTTCTTATTTTATTAGTGTCAGTAATACAGGAAAATCAGTTTAATTCACCATTATAACGCACAACTAACCCACAACCAATGAATTGGGGCTAAAACTCCCTGGCGAGAACCTTGATGAACTGTCATGGCTGTTAGCATGAAATATTTGGAAACTGTCTTAGCCGTTTGCCATGAAAAATTTGAACTGCCCTTAGCGCTAGCCAAAACTTTGTACCTCCTAAATTTAAAACTCGGTATCTCAATCAAAATACAATGTATAATAAAGTTTGCACAGCGTCATATGGTAGAAATATAAAAAAACGATTCAAGTTTGTTCCCAGTTATTCAAACTGTTCATGAATTAAGCCGAGAATTCAATGTCAAATGAGAAACGTCGAACTTTTCACAAACATTGCGTACATATAAACCGTTTTCTTCGGTAAATAAGGCACTCACTCGCACACAAACGGTAAATTGCGTGTTCTTTGCCAAAGCGATACATATAAGTAGTTACTCGAAAAACCAACAAAAACGCAACGAAAATAGCAAATACTTACCGTTCGTCGATATCGAACCTTGCACATAACGCAACCATTAATCAACAGAGCAACCATCGATACAGCTAGTTGTACGGTGTGTAGATAAATATATGTAAGTATCTGGTCATAAAGTTAGTGATCGCGATTATTTTACCGTAAGACAAATAGCTCAACTCAAATAAAATCCCGCTAGTGTCCAGCACTCCCAATAAAAAACAGTTTTGGTCGTTAAAAATAAATAAATTGCTTAGCTAAATAAGATTTGCGTGGCCAACTAAGCAAGTGGTTTACACTAACATACTCGGGATGCTAGTTATTTGACATTCGGAAGACTGTGGACATACTCATTTCCACTTATCCAGCAACATGAATTGTATATAGTTTTGCTGTTAGCCACTTACTAAGTAACTTATAAACGCGAATCAAAATGAGTTACTATTTGAATTATGATAGTAACAAAGTCAAGTAAAGATATAACATGTTCGTGAGAGCTAAATACAACGATACCATTCTGATTATTTAGTAATGATCCGCGTTAAGATGTTTTTCTTTAGTGTACGTAGAATTGTGAGTATTTTACAAGATTAAAACCCCTAATTAATTATCAGGTGACGAAATAAGTATGAAATGCAGACGATAAGGATTTGTGGACAAGCGTTGAATAATTTTGATTGTTTACAAACTTGTCCTCCCACATAGAACAAAAAATGAGCGCGCTGTTTATTGATTAGAGGAAATTAACTACTGCGCATGCGCCTTGCATGTTTGAACGATCACATGACACCCAAAGCCATGTGACTGTCCAAATCGTAGGAGTTATAGAGTACCGTGGGTGGAGATGGAGATATAAAACGACGAACGGTCAGATAATGTAGACATGTAGCAAACTTGAACAGTGTAAATTGGTTGCGCAATATTGCATCATATTTGAGAAAATTAACGCATCATAGTTAAATATAACTATCACAGTAAGAGATACGAGTGTTCTATATTCTTTATCAAACTCTACAAAATATTCATACGCCATCAGTGACGCGTAGTAATAAATTTATATCATCAGTGACCGCTGACTTCAAGCATTACGATATCATCATAAAAACGTAAGCAATAAATTTTGTCATCGTTCCTTTTAAAGACAGATTTTATAGAGAACTATCAGTAACGTTAGTACCGCACGCAGTAACCGGTATCGAAGATAAAATTCTGCGACAGTCGACACGTTTTAGAAAATCCTGATTTCAACAAATCGTTTCTGATTGAACAGCGTCGGGCAAAGGAACGCATTCGCTCGGAGCGGCAGCTAGTTTTAGTTCATACAAAGAAATACATTAATTCGGACGGAACTTTTTAAAGCAAATCTTACAATGGCTCACACGGCAACTATGTGGATTCAGTATTTAACACCAATGATGTTGGGAGCGATACTGTTGTTTTCAGACTCAGCTTCGAGTTGTTTCATCCGAAATTGTCCTCCTGGTGGTAAAAGAAGTACGGACATTCGACCAAGAGGAATACTGCCGGTATGTCATTTACGTCCTTGAATTATTTTATATGCTATTTATGTGCGTGTATATATGTAGCAATAAGATCAAATATTTTCGTGAAATAATATTCTTCAATGTTAATGTTTTATATGAAACTAGTATTGGCGTACCATTTCCACAAGCACATAGATTAAATTATTTTTAAAATGTGGCCCTTTATAACATCATCGAATGTGTATTTTTCAACAATCTGCGTTTTAATAGTTGGATATAGAGAAAATATTTCTGTTCCCTGATTGTTTTATTTAGCGCCAAAATAATGGACTTGTTTGTATCATTCTATAACTCTTCAGACTTAATGGAGCAATAGTAAATTCATTTTATAGTTAGTTTGTTATTAGTGAAATTCAACTATTCATGCATTAAACAGATTAAATAAACGTTATCTATCTACTGAAGGATTGGCCCTGTTTTCTACACTCACTTAGTATAGAAATCCACCCTGGAGTATATAAAAGCTGTTTTTATAAATCCGTTGTTATAATTTTACACTGAACTTTTCCGTACAGCGTAACAATTGCTTTTTATATTTTACGTATCATTTACATCTAATGTGATATTGTGAAAATATCGTTAGCGGAGTTTTATATGCGTCCAGAAGGCATATACCGTCATTTTTGGCACAAAATAACGAACAGTTTGTGTTCTGCAATATGTCTAAATATTAATGTTTCCTGGTCAAAAGAGCTAACTCGTCATTTTGAATGTTGAGAACATTCACTGCATTACGTGAGCTCAAACTATAATACTTATATCACTACATTACGTGAGCTCAAACTATAATACTTATATCACTACATTATGTGAGCTCAAACTGTAATACTTATATCACTACATTACGTGAGCTCAAACTATAATACTTATATCACTACATTACGTGAGCTCAAACTATAATGCTTATATCACTACATTACGTGAGCTCAAACTGTAATACTTATATCACTACATTACGTGAGCTCAAACTATAATGCTTATATCACTACATTACGTGAGCTCAAACTATAATACTTATATCACTACATTACGTGAGTTCAAACTTTAATGCTTATATCACTACATTACGTGAGCTCAAACTATAATGCTTGTATCACTACATTACGTGAGCTCAAACTATAATGCTTATATCACTACATTACGTGAGCTCAAACTATAATGCTTATATCACTACATTACGTGAGCTCAAACTATAATGCTTTTATCACTGCATTACGTGAGCTCAAACTATAATACTTATATCACTACATTACGTGAGCTCAAACTATAATGCTATATCACTACATTACGTGAGCTCAAACTATAATGCTATATCACTCCATTACGTGAGCTCAAACTATAATGCTATATCACTGCATTACGTGAGCTCAAACTATAATGCTATATCACTGCATTACGTGAGCTCAAACTATAATGCTATATCACTACATTACGTGAGCTCAAACTATAATGCTATATCACTACATTACGTGAGCTCAAACTATAATACTTAATCATTACATTACGTGAGCTCAAACTATAATACTTACATCACTTCATTACGTGAGCTCAAACTATAATACTTATATCATTACATTACGTGAGCTCAAACTATAATACTTAATCATTACATTACGTGAGCTCAAACTATAATACTTACATCACTGCATTACTCGAGCTCAAACTATAATACTTATATCACTACATTACGTGAGCTCAAACTATAATACTTATATCATTACATTACGTAAGCTCAAATTATAATGCTAAATCACTACATTACGTAAGCTCAAACTATAATGCTATATCACTATATTACGTGAGCTCAAACTATAATGCTATATCACTACATTACGTGAGCTCAAACTATAATGCTATATCACTACATTACGTAAGCTCAAACTATAATGCTATATCACTACATTACGTGAGCTCAAACTATAATACTTATATCACTGCATTACGTGAGCTCAAACTGTAATACTTATATCACTGCATTACGTGAGCTCAAACTATAATACTTATATCACTGCGTTACGTGAGCTCAAACTATAATACTTATATCACTACATTACGTGAGCTCAAACTATAATGCTTATATCACTACATTACGTGAGCTCAAACTGTAATACTTATATCACTACATTACGTGAGCTCAAACTGTAATACTTATATCACTACATTACGTGAGCTCAAACTATAATATTTATATCACTACATTACGTGAGCTCAAACTATAATATTTATATCACTACATTACGTGAGCTCAAACTATAATGCTTTTGACTTTTTCACTTTTGACCAGTATATAAATTTAAATATACGTTAATAATGAACAGATAACTGTCAAACAGTGATGGTTGGTTTTATGATAACTTGTATATGTGTATATTTGTACTATTTGAATATATTCTAATCAAAAGATTTTATCAGACATGTATGCTTTCTGGCATCCTCTCTAAGAATTGCGAGCACATGGTTGGTTTAGATGCAATGTTTTATAAAAATACTATTGCGTGTACATGTTCATTTTAAGTTGCTGTCACTCATAAATCAAACATTGTCATTAATTAGTACACCGTTGTTTTACTATGTTGCTGTATGATAAATGACTCGTCAAATCACATAACCCCAAGTCGACAGCATGGCAAACATGGACAGGTTTTGTCCTATCGGATGCCATTGAAAATCTTGAATTATTTCGAAATATACAATTATTTCATTATTGAAAAATTACGAATTGTTAACAAGCCAGGAATGGCGATACGCTGGTTTATGCCCATCCCCCTTTACTGATTATCCTAGTTTTGCGGTGCAGCCGTACTAACATGGATTTGCTAGGCAATTTCTCTTCAACCGAACAACGTTTGTAACCTTGACGCGGATTGGTTAACACTCTCGATAAAGGTAACGTTAATTATCGAAATACACTCAATTTCGGTGAATTTACCGAAATTTACTGAATTTTGGTAAATTTACCGAAATCCATTTTGGATCTGCAGTGACCAGCAAGCGTAACATCGCGACATTTTTTTATTTTGCATATCAAATCTTAATCTTCAAATTGCGCCGACCATCTTTTTCGGCGCAGACGTACTAACATGGTTTTGCTATTTGCATATCAGTGTTTTGTAAACCAATCAAATCTTACGTTAACCACCAAGGCAATTTCTCTTTAACTGAAAAATATTTGTAACAGTGACGCAGATTGGTTGACATTGTGTTTAGTGTATTTCATGATTTATCCAGTAAGTAGTGTTGTTAGTCATTAGCCTGGATTACCTGCCCTTACCATTACATTATTGGTGTGCAGAGTACGCTGAGTACCAGACTAATTAGTCATAACCACGGGGAATTGTCCGGTGTTGGAATAAAGAAGACGTTCTTGATGTAATGTACCAGTCGCGATCATCTATATCGTTTTAATCAGATACATCACTATATAATAAGTTTATTAACATGAATGTGTGAGTTCACGACTTATGCATTAAGTAATATTGATGAGCTATATTGAAACAAACTATACTGTGTCTATGGCTAATCACACTACGCAGTGATCTCCCCTTACATGTCTCGGAGTTTCTGTAGTATAGCGTAATTGAATGACCGGCAGTCGTAACATTTAGGCATTTTTTATGTTGTACAACAAATGTTAACCTTCAGATTGCAACAAATGTGCATACTTCAAGTTGCGCCGACCATCTTTTTTAAAGATATTTCTTGTTACTTATTGTCTACCACCAGGCTATTCATTGCGCCTCTGTTCCTCCTCAAGTCCCTTATGTTTTATGGAGTGTTGTTTTCCCGGAGGTATGTGTGGGGAGGCACTGTCTTATGTATATAGCAACTTATTCTCTCTCTTTTATGGGTACTTTTGCATGTAACCATTACTTTATTTTACTGTAAATGTTAATGAAATACTCCTGAATACTATTCTATTAGATTCATAAGAGGACAAATATTCCTGGATATAGTCCATTTTATTCCATGTTTTTATTTAAACTTAATTAATTAATAGCTACCGTTCTGACAACAGACGAAGTAATAGAACGCGTCACAACGAGTGGCGTTGTCTATACGGTATATAAACGAGCGTTAACACGTGTGTATATCGTATAGACAACGCCACGAGATAGTCTATCCGACTTAGACCATGTGAACTGCATGGACCGTTGTGAAATAGAGGCCGTTGTTTGGACGGATTGCTATGAGCGTGGTCTATCGTAATTAATGAGCAGATATCTGATAATGATTACATGGCATGTGTCAGAAGCTATGATGTATTACTATTGTTGAGGACCATGTATTCATATAAACTTACGATAATCATGACAGCTTGTTTGTAAACTATACAACATATTTATAACCACAACGAATGCTGAGACGGTTTGTATAATATTGTAAATATGCACCAAGATGAGTGTTCATTGTAAGACCAAGCTGGAACACGAGGTATGGGGTCAAGCTGGAACACGGGGTATGGGGTCAAGCTGAAACACGGGGTATGGGGTCAAGATGGAATACGGGGTATGGGGTCAAAGTGGAACACGGGGTATGGGGTCAAGCTGAAACACGGGGTATGGGGTCAAGATGGAACACGGGGTATGGGGTCAAGATGGAACACGGGATATGGGGTCAAGATGGAACACGGGGTATGGGGTCAAGCTGTAACGAATGACATTTCAATGCAGCGTTGTAAGAACGTAAGCCCTTCCATTGCTGTGCAATGTCTAAAATGTGTTCCCCGAAATGGGGAGTATTTTTACAAGTTGAATTTAGAAACCTGCCCGACAGTCGCTTGTTTTTTATTTAAAGTCAAATCAATTACTGAGAATAATTAAAGCGTTTTACAAGTGTTTTACGTCCAGAAAAAAGAAAGATATTTTATGAAGAAAATGCATTAGGGTGAAACTTTAGCTATAAAAGTTTTATCTGTTTCGTTTACGATCATTTTCACGCAGTTTTCAAAGAAACCTTAAGACTAGAAGTCAACCCACACATCCTGTGACTTTAGCAGCCAGGTTTATATAAACACACCCATATTACGCCGACACGACGTTCAGTACTCACGGTTAAATTTTAGCAAACTATTTTCTCCCTTTTCCGCCTTCTAATTCCGTCAAATCGGTTAAGCCAAAATCTTGTTTAAGTTGACAAACTTAATTGGAAAGAAAACATATGTAACGCTTTGTTTTAGGACGAAACGTAATAGCCTTCAATTCCACTATTGAAAGATAGAAATGTACAAACGTACGAATATTTTATCGCAATATCGCCCTTTTCACGGCTTTGAAATACATCTGATTCTTTTTAAACTTAAGTGGTTAGATTCGTGAGATAAAATCTAAATAAAAAACTATACATCAGATTTCAATGGACACGTGATAAAATGAAATGAAAGCAAAATTAACAGGAGATTGGTGTTGATTCCCTTGATGGCACTGACATTTTTATACGCAGCATTTCTCAGACTACTTTCATGGCATCAAGTAGTCATGTGACACCTCATAAAAGGACAATCCTTAACGTAAAATACATAAACAGCAATTTTGTTACATTAAGGATAAATAAAACATTTCGTTGTAATTCCACATAATGTCTTTGTTTATATTAAGGGTCGATTGTCGAGCTTTTATCTATTTACAGAAGGTTTATCTGAATTGTATATGGATTCTTTTTGATCAATCAAAATTGAAAAACGTATTTAGTCAGAGCTACTGAAATTACTACCCCGGGGTTTGGTTTACGCGAATTTGACTAACTCTTTATCTCCGTTGAATTTACCGGTATAGCATACAAAATTGTGAGTCAGACTTTCATTTTATTCTGCAGGGCTTATCAGTAATGCTTTAACTAAGAACAAAAGAGATCTAGGGAAATATTGCTTTTTCACATGGAGGATATTTCATTTTACTCAAAGGGTGGCATGTCAACACATAGCGCATTTTCGTAAAGTAATGGTAGTTTTATACAGTAACGTCTCACATACCTAGCTATTTCAAGATGACATTTAGTATTTAGTTACTTAGTAGCAGTACGGATGTGGTAACTACAACACTGGCTTACAAATGCAGTTGTTTCACTAGTCTAATTGTTCTGAGGATTAGTATAACTAAGCTATATTATCTTACGTTGCATGTCGCATAACACGCATGTTTTCAAACAGGAAAACTTACATCAGGCACATATACATTAAATGTAAGAATACGTCAGTCGCTTACAACTCATAAACAGACAGTGCGACAGATACAAATGATTCTACATACATTGAATGTTGATAGCTAAATAGTCCGGGGTTGCTTCCTCTCTCATTACACGCTTACAATGTGGAAGTTGATGGCTCGAATGGTTTGCAAGCTATGAACAACAATTCCCGTGAGTATTGTAATCAACTAACTCAGCGTCCGTAATGTTGACATTGATTTCAAATAATATTTAACCAATCAAGCGCGCAGAAGCCTGAAAAGGACTAATACAATACCCTCTCTGCGAATTATAATCATACATCGTTGTCGTCACAGTGCGTCCTATCAATTTAACTTAATTTGAAGAGAAAAACAAACTATACAATGTGTTACGCTCTCATGTCATCAATGGACACTCTGGAATAGCCAATTTAAGTGTTTTAAGCTCTTTAATCCTGATAATAAAATATATATGTTGAATCTCAAACGTATCGGCGATTTTGTATATAGTTCTTTAATAATGTAAAGAATTGCACTACCTGACTTGTAGCAAAGAGATACGGGTCAGATGTGTTAAGATGAGTACACCCGATATATTTGATACAAAACACGATGCCGTCGAAAATACTTTCCCTTATAGCCACATGTGAAAATATGTATAAAACTGGTCAAAAGAGCTATCATTTACACTTATATTTCAGATAGTGTCTCTTTAGTGAACTCTATTCATATTTCGTTCACATGTTTTTATTTTATTTAGCTACAGTGATTGTTGTAATCATATGTTAAACTATGTAAGCAAGTCAATCCCAGAAGAGTACGTCTTGCTAGACGTTTCTGGAGGATTGGTCACCCTTTGCACTCCTGTCAAACCGGCACGATTTTCTCTCCGCAAGCTAGCGCTATATTTCCGGTGATTGCCTGTAACGTTGTAAAAAATGTTTAGTCAATTAAAAACATCAATATAAATATCTGTTTTCATTTTGAGATCAGACTCATTAATATGCTACATATATAAATACAAAGAGAATAACACGCAACATTGAGGAAGTTCGGGTTGTCATATTTTTCCATCGCCAACGCTCCAAATGCTAATGTATCGAGCTGAATCGTACCGCATTGAACACTGAATTGAACGCAAAATCATCACAAAATGTACACTTTTATAACCCTAACAATCGTTTACATCGCCTAGTTTTACCGCCTTTCAAGACACGGGTCCTGTTTTTTTTCGATTTTCCAACACGATGTCGTGCAGTGATAGAACAGGCGTTTCATTGTGTAAATAGCAAATAACATCAAAATAAGGTAGTCAATGTTAACTTTCGCTCCAGAGAGGACGACACAACGAAATAGTTTTAAGTCTAATGTCAAAAAGTTAATTTTGGGGATAGGTACAGTGCAGGAACACATCATTTAGTATGACCCGTTATATCTTATCATTCCGTTCACAGTAGGAAATTCAATCGCTATTCATATTTACTCACAAAAATCAAATTAATTTCAATTACTTGTCAAATGTAATTGAGAAGGGAATCCGTATAATGATGGAATAATTTGCCCTCGGGGTGTTGGCGGTAAAATGAAATTCGATAAATTATAGAAAGAATGTAAAGACGACAGACAATTGCATTTGTCTCGTTTTTTAAACCATTCAATATAGTTATACTTTTATAGATAACCTTCAGCAAATATGTAATGCTCTTGGAATAGCAAGCGATCGAAGAGACAACGTAATAGAAAACATTTCTTAACTATATGTAATATTTTACGACATACGATTAATGTGCCATTTATGGCTGCAATGGCAATGTTTTTGGATGTTGTCGTGTAGATTGTAAGAGTTCCCACGGACAAGTGGCTCATACAGGGATTCCGAGTAGGTTACACTTTATAAATAAACAACGATCCAATTATAATGTAACATGTACTTTGTGAATAAATTGACATCAATGAACTTACATTATCATGGAAGAATGTTGGACGTTAACTATAAAACTTACTTCTTTGTCAATATTTAGCATTTATTTCCAACAACAATTTCTAAATGCGCTAATTGCTCGTAATTAATGTACTTTATGGTGGTTATTGCTTCATCGCCTTGTTTTCTAATATGGCATTAGGATGCTACAACAAATCAAATGACAATATTGTGTAATCTATTCAATGCAATGCTAACGCCTTAATTAGATAATGAAATCTTTAAAATATATAGTCATATTTTCTGGCAAACCAGTAAAAGTGGAACACTTCAACTGCTTTTCACGGTGAGTTTCGACTGTCCACATACAATCACCTAATTGTAACGTTTGGCAATTTCCGAACGGTGTATTTTTTAAAAATAGCCGCGGTGATCCGTTTGAGAATCACCAAGATGGTCGATGATAATGGACACGGTGTTCGCTATCGAGCATCACGGTGTCCGGTACATGCATTTTCCGCTTCATGCACGTAATGCGAAACAAGCTTGCCTGTTTTTAATGGGGCGCAATTAAGTCTGATAGTGTAGCTATTGCATTCTTCACGATACATGAGCCATCTGTCCAAGTCCCACATGTACATGTTAGTGTGTTTTCATCTTTCGTTGTTTTGTTCCAGTCCCTACTTTATCTTCTGTAAATTGTATATGAGCGCTGCACTATGGGATTTACAACCTCTTCTGTAAGTGACGTCATTTCAAGAACACGCAATATCTGATGTCACTATTTGCAAGCAGGAAACAATATTATCTCCGATATGTAATAGTTAGTAGATATTAAGTAAAATCTTATTGATTAAGAAGGGGCGGAGCGAGCGTAGCGAGCGAGCCCTCTTCTTAACCAATAAGATTTTACTTAATATCTACTAACTGACTTAGAATGTAACCTACATTTTGATTGGCCGATACGAATTCAAAATCTGGAACATGTGTGTAGCGATTTTAGCGTCACACACTTGTTTGTAAGCGTTTCAAAATGGATGTACCATTGATTTACATGCATTTTAAATTAAAGTTCATGTTCTTTTGGTTTGTTACTTTATTTGAAAAACAAAGTTGTTTAAATTGGGGTTTCAGAATAGCCTATAAACGGATAAGCAAAGTGCGTAGCCAAAAGGTCAAATTAAGATTTTGCTAAGTGGCACAAAAATCAAAACGATCAATGGTCAAAACAGATAAAAAAACGATAAAGTACATGCAGGTGACACTTAACAGTATTGTCAAAGACTTGGTGCCAGCAAACAACAAAGCCAATAACTAACTTTAATAATTGTGTTAAGCCCCTTTGTCGATAAATATAAACGAGCGTGGCGCTCTTGTTTTGACGAAACATAAACAAAACAGTGTAAAAACGATCACGTGGTGTGAAAGGGTAAAAACTATAACGGACAAGAATAGTAAATTTCCAAATATGGTAACGCTCTCAAAGATTCGCAGTAGGCGGAGCTTAAAAAGCCCGCGAAAAGTCGAAATACTTAATGAATAAGCGTAGTACTTAACGGGAGCCGTTCTGTCATTTCATTGGCTGAAAATGTAGGTTGTATTCTAAGGTCACTTGACGCTAAAATCGCTACACACATGTTCCAGATTGCGCGTTGAAATTTGAATGCGTATCGGCCAATCAAAATGTAGGTTACATTCTAAGTCAGTTAGTAGATATTAAGTAAAATCTTATTGGTTAAGAAGAGGGCTCGCTCGCTACGCTCGCTCCGCCCCTTCTTAATCATTAAGATTTTACTTAATATCTACTAACTATTACTAAGTTTTCATATAGCCATATGGGCAAATATTGCTTACTGTCAGTCCATGGTGACGTCCCATGTGACGTTTTCTGGAAATGACGTCACTTAAATAACAGGTTGTAAATCGAACAGCGGTATATTAGATTCTATAGGTTATTGCTGATGACGGTTCTCATTTTATCCTTTTGGTTATGTTTGATTCATGATTACAGCTATAATCGTCTGACTAAGACATTTTGTGAAAAAAACGTAGACTACATTCTGGGGTAATAGCCTTTTTATTTTTCTTAGTTCCAAGGTTGCAGTAATGAAATAGTTATGTAACTTTTACCATACATCTGGCTGAGACCATCGTGCTGAGCAGATTTAGATCTGTTTCTGGAGAAAACTTCGTCATATCTTCAAAGAATTGCCTCAAGTTTGTGTCATCTAAAAACAATCGTTTAGCGTAGACTTGCGATACTTGAAAATAATTTGATAAGTAAAGTACGAGTTGAACCCTTGTAAGGTAAATAGGGTTAATATCCTTGCAGTATACAGCATACATTAGCGGGGGAGGACAATGGCTTACTTCTAAAGAATGCTCCAATCTCCTTTGGCTAACATTGTGGTGTTAAGTCGGATTCGTCAAGGTGAACATACACAGTATTAATTTATATTCAATGTTAAATGGTATAACCGAAAACACGGGTTGATGCGTGAGTGGGAAGTGTACTTGATAAATTAATACAAATGAGATTATAATCAAAAGTTGTTATACCTTGTAAGCGGTCCGTCATATTGTTTAGATAACAGGTAAATTTAATACTGCTTTTGTTTACATAATAGTATAACTCACTAATTTTTTCCTGTGTAGGCGAGCGATAACCTTTGCTCAATGTAATCACTCGTTAATTCAAATATTTCCTCTGTCTAAATAGCATCCATGTTGAAATGAAACATGTTGCGACATTGTGTACTGAGTAAACTAGAAATGTCAATACAATTAATTTACATGTAAACTGAACGTTATAAAGAACATCGATAGTGTATTTGTGTCATAATTTGGAACATAAGAAGCAATATTCCATTTATTACTTGTTTGTTACATTTGTAAATTAATATAAACAATTCTTGAGAGATATTCTTCATTTAACTTATTTCTAAAATAGCTTGCGTAACTTGCACTGCTTACTTTGCTGGATTTTTGTTCAAACTTGCCAGAAATATGTCCGTATTAAAATTTTCTTTTTTTTAGTCTACCGTATATCATTTTTCATCTTCAAGTGTTTCATAAATATTCATTCATGTAAACACACATATACTTAACGCGGACAATCACCCAATTGCAACAACTCGGCAATTTCCGTACGTCGTATTTGTTTATAAATAGCCGAGGTGATCCGAATGAACATGTTGGCAGACTTTGGTACACGTTATCCACATGTTCATTGCAAAAACGTAAATAGAGGACTTACGCCATAATCACAAGCCTTTTTTAACATAGAACAGTGTGTTCTTTTTTGAAATTTAGAATAATATTACCCACACTTAAACACACATGTATATATCTACAATGGGTACAACATTGCAATTGTTTGTCAAGGACGATAGAGTCTTCTATCCATATGATTGATACATTGTGTACAAAAAATACTCAGTGTAAACAATCGTTTTTCTGTGCATTTTGTATATGATTTCATAATCGAACAAATCCTTGAACAGAATAGCTTTTGGGATTGAAAAATCATAAATATATTAATACTTTATTTAGAAATTAAGGAGTTATGCCAATGATTCATAATTAGAAGTTATACAAATACATACATTTTTGTTAAATCAAAATATAATACATGTTTAAATTAATGATATAGATCATTCTTATAGAAAACACATATGATTACATGCAAGACATGTACAAGCATATAAAATATGAGTATAGGAATCATATACATTATACTGTTTGGTTAACAAGTGTTGGATTCTCGCTGTTGTAAAATTGTGAAATGTTGCAAATTACATTTGATTGATATAATTTAATCGGCAAATTGATGATAATTGCAACAATAAATGTCCAGACAGGTATTGTACGTGCTGTCAATCTATGTGCATCGAACATTCAGAATACAGAATACAGAATAGTTTATTTGGCTTAAGCATATACATCTTATCACCATGAACATAATGTATACATACAATTATAAATACAATCACATGCATGCATTCAAACAGCTAAGCAAAACATATTTACAATGTAACGTCAATAAGTGTTTGTTCAGAGGCAACATTACAAAAACATTAAACTCCCTACAACAACAAAATATTACATGTATCCCAATATATCCAAACGCATAATTCATTATTATATTGGGTGTACATGTTGTTCAATACAAAATGGAACGTCTTCTTTCAAGTGCTTTGATTGTGATATCCATGACTTTGTCTCGAGGCGACTTCTTGCAATTTGGTCTTCATAGTCATAGAATCAAAGTACTGTATAATCCTTAATGTAGTATTTTCCATGTTTAGCAAATGCGATAAGCCATACTTTCATTGCATCCAGTATCAAATTAGTGAAGAAACCCTAAACTTACACCGACACTTTATGATTTAGTAATTTCGGTATACATGCAATATACATGATAACGATAAGTTACAATAGACAGTACAACCTCAATAACAAGACCACCATCGGGACCCTTGAAAACTGCTCTAAATATTGAGGATATCGCTCTAGAGATGTTGTTCTCAATAGAGAGCCGCCTTAGAGATGTTGTCCTCAAGAGAGAGCCGCTCTGGAGAGGTTGTTGCTCAAGACACGGCCGCTGTAAAGAGGTTGTTGCTCAAGATACGACCGCTATGGAGAGGTTGTTGCTCAAGACACGGCCGCTATGGAGAGGTTGTTGCTCAAGAGAGGGCCTCTATGGAGAGGTTGTTGTTCAAGAGAGGGACGCTCCGGACAGGTTGTTGCTCAAGAGAGGGTCGCTATGAAGAGGTTGTTGTTCAAGAGAGGGCCGCTATGGAGAGGTTGTTGCTCAAGAGAGGGCCGCTATGGAGAGGTTGTTGCTCAAGAGAGGGCCGCTCCGAAGAGGTCGTTGCTCACGACACGGCCGCTATGGAGAGGTTGTTGCCCAAGCCACGGCCGCTATGGAGAGGTTGTTGCTCAAGACACGGCCGCTATTGAGAGGTTTTTGCTCAAGACACGGCCGCTATTGAGAGGTTGCTGCTCAAGACACGGCCGCTATGGAGAGGTTGTTGCTCAAGACACGGTCGCTATGGAGAGGTTATTACTCAAGACACGGCCGCTATGGAGAGGTTGTTGCTCAAGACACGGTCGCTATGGAGAGGTTTTTACTAAAGACACGGCCGCTATGGAGAGGTCGTTGCTCAAGACACGGCCGCTATGGAGAGGTTTTTGCTCAAGAGAGGGCCGCTCCGGAGAGGTTGTTGCTCAAGGCACGGCCGCTATGGAGAGGTTGTTGCTCAAGATAGGGTCGCTCTGGAAAGGTCGTTGCTCAAGGTTGGGTCTTTCTAGAGAAGTTGGTGCTCAAAAAAGGGCGGCTTTGAAATGTATGTTGCTCAAGAGAAGGCCGTCAGGAAAGGTTGCACTGTATTATGTGCTTCGCAAAAGTGTTCACCGATCTCGACATTGAACTGCACAAAATTCAATTGAATTTTTAAAGTGCTAAATGTTTTTAATTACATCAGAAAAGCTTCCGTTCATGCACTGCTAAATATTTCACTGTATGCTCTCAATACCCTTCGATCATTTTCTATTAATTCATTGTATATACATTTTATATTTTTGACAACTTGCAAGCACAAGATTGTCGTCTAGATATCTTGTTGTTCCTGTGACCGATCGTTCAACTTTCACCACGATTCATACATTTCTGGAACTTTATATCATTCAGAGTTCTGAACGACGTGTTGCTGTAAAATTAAATTCCATGAAGTGAAGACAGTCTTAACACATTGTTTGCTTTATATCAGAACAATTAGACAGAGTTGTTCTGACATTTGATATATTAAATTTATAATTGTATCATAGGTTTAAAAATATGTGTCGTTCCCGATCTCACCTTCCATAATTATTGTACTTACAGTAAATTTGATTGCATAAAAAATATAACAATGTTCATAGCAAAAAAAACAATATAGCACAATACAGTTACAATGGTGATGCAACACTTGGATTAAGGACAGCATAGGTGTACATTATTTGGATTATTTCCTGAATCAGCCACGTAAAAACATTTCGCAAGATGAAGTACAGTAGTGAAGTTTTTATTCGCACATAAGATTCGTAAATATTTGGATTTTTGGCCGGGTATAATAATAACGTTTCAATTACTGGATTCTAAGAGCTCTGTATTTTGGACAAATTAGTAGAAAGTGATATTCATTTTCTATCACGTTTAAGTTACAAATAATACAAATTCGTTGTCACGCTAACTAAGGTTAAAATGATTTTCCTAGTTGCAAGAACGACCTGCTTGGTTCCATGTGGTGCTTGTTTTCATTACATTTATTTACGGTGTCAGAAACTTCAAAATAGCTTCTGATCTAGTCGAGACAACTATTTATACTAACAATAAACTAACAGTCTCACACAGAGACTTTTTGATTTTACAATATTGATTGGACATTTATCAAGTCCATAAAGATAAATAACTGTAGCCTACAGTTCTGACACTCGTAAATCTGCTGAAAAACATGTTCATGTCGCGTATTTGTAGCGTTATGCATGTACATGATAATCATGGTATTGGCGTAAAATTGAACATCAAAGTATCAGCTTGTACTTTATAAGAAATGTTATCCTACGTTCATTCATAAAGAACGTAAAAAAACGTAACAGATCGGACGAGTACTGGTCCCGATCTCTCAAAGCATCGAGAATAAAAAATCTCATCTCAATATGACATTTTGCTCAAAATAGACACTGAGATTGAGACAAATCTCATTTGAAATATCTTGAGAAAAAATTGCGAAAAAACTTATCTCATCTTTTTCGTTTTGTAATACCGTTTTTTGAGTCCGGTCTCAGATGAGAAAAATCTCAACGATTTGAGACAACATTTGAGTGGAGATTTAGCTCATATTGAGATGCTTCGGGAGATCGGGTCCAGATTGTAGTGAACAGTGACAAGAACGCATACTTTTGCTTCTGTTATATCCATTTCGTCGCATTTGCGTTCTGAGCAATTTCGGCTAATTTCCTTAAGTAATTAACACCGAGTTTGGACAAACAAACGAAAAACCTTTTATCTCCTTAACACATTCTTACCATTCATTCTAGCAAATTTCAATCGCTTGGGTATACTAAATGCTTTATGATCATTGAGTTGGATGGTTTTATCAGTCTTATTCCACAACTAAAGTGTGATGTCAGTGTCGAAACATATTCTGTCTTCATTCAACAATACATAAATATAGCACTCAGTATGGAACAGTAAGGAGTCCTTTTTTGTTTGTTATCAACAACTTCTAAAGTGCACCAACGAGTGTCTATCATTTACACACATGATTATAGATATGAGTGCGATCATGACAATTGTGTATATTCTGACGCGACGTCATCATTGTGTAGCATACTGTTACATCTGTTTTTTAATATTGAAATTGCTATACAAAGTAAAGTGGATGTCCGATTTTAATAATTTTGGTATTAAATGAAACATAAGGTTAAATTAGCCTGCTTCTTAAGAATTTGCAGACATTTAGTCACATTATTTCCAGAATCCCAAACCATGTGTTTAAGTTTTACCCTCCTATAGAGAATTGTTACATACGGGGTTATGGAATTCCCTTTTTTTAAGTTATGTGCAATCCGGAACAATATAGGGAGTACATGTAGAAAGGTTTTAACGATACAAATACTCAAAACCGCCACAAAATGAGTTACGGGGTTCTGGAAATAAGGCGACGATGTGTGCAGTACCTTGTTACGTAATCATTACCTATATAATTGGTCTGTCAACAGAGGCATAGCAAATTCCTACTTAATATTACGGAACTGTTTGTTTTGAGTGGGCAAAAAAAACGTGAAGTTATGTACGTGTTGAACATTTCTAGAGGAAACTAAACGGTCCAGTATCACTAACTAGAGTTGTGAGTTTTAATATTGAACCATCAGGAAAACCTGAAATATTCAATTCGACGTTTAATTCCCAAAATACAATTGTTTATTAATAAAGTAGGTAAAAATTGGTTACAACTGTAGAATATGTCGGGGTTTGTCTTGAAGGTATTAAATACTTCAAAGTCTCAACACACAAGGATGGTTCACGATTATTTTAATTCCTATGTTTGTTTGTTTCATCGGGTTTAACGCCGTTTCTCAACGATATTTCAGTTATATACGGCGGCCGGTTCACCTAACCATTTTTTCCTGGACTGAATTCTAACCAGTACTAACTTACCCTTCCACAAGGAGCCGGCAACTTCTCCACATGTGGAGGAACATCGACATTTTGTCAAATTTACATGGAAGGGTATGACCTGCCGCGACCGGATCGCCGGGTTACAAGTCCAGCGCACTAACCACTGGACCACGGCCGCGGCTTTTTAATTCCTATACTCGTGAAAAAGTCAATGTGCAATTAAGCGAAAATGGTACATGACACAATACGGTACAGTTAAACCTCACTTAAAGACCACCTCAATAATAAGACCATTTCAAAATTTATATCACAATTTTCAAGACAATTTTCACTGTTCTGCGCTTGATCCAACCTCTATATTAAGACAATCTCAGTAATAAGACCAGTTTTCACGGGTCCCAATGATGGTCTTATTATTGAGGTTTTACTGTATTTGAATTGGAAACCTCACCACTCTGAGCAGCTAAGTTTATCACTACGGAACCTGTCTTATAAGATTTTCTGGACAACATTTTAACTAAAGTGGCAAAATGTAGTCTTAGGATTCTTACTCTGTCGATGTTTATCACCACTTGCCGCTGTCGTGTTTAAACGATAAAATACTGTGAAATCTCAATTATATTCAATCTCAGTATTATAGACCATAATTGATTCTGATGAAAGTTGGTCTTACATTAGCCATTGTATATGTATGTGATACACTGATGAGATTGATGTGATGAATGTAGAATAAATAATGGACCAGTGAGATGGTCTAACTATCGAGTTAAATTATGGAAGAAAAATAGTTACTGGTCCCCGAAAATACGGTCCTATTGATGGGTCCCTGAAAATACGGTCCTATTGATGAGGGGGTCTTAATTTCAAGGTGGTCTTTAAATCTATTTTACTGTATATTGTGTTATCCTTTCGGAACACCTCGGCCATTCATACTGAAGATGATTCGTAAAAATGTACGAGGTGTTTCGAATGTTGTGTTATCCTGAGTATGCTTTCACATCTACCTAGAACTGCAATAACATTATGTTGATGCATACGTCTTGTCAAGTGATGTTGTTGAGTGACCCTGTCTATATGGCACTCATTTTCATATTCTTTTGCACAATTTGATTCTATGCCGTGTGACAGAGGTGAAGCACATTTCTTCAATGATATTTAATGATTGATTTTATCTTTAATTCAGAGAACATTTGTTCAAGCTGATTCATCCACAAAATTCAACTTCTAGGGATTTATCGTTGTCATTGTTTGCTCAGCACTTCTGTAGCCTGTGTTGTCTTCCATGGCTATACAAACAGTGTGTTTGCAGATTCCACATTATCACAGATAGTATCGTGATCAAGTTCCCATCCTGAAAGCCGCTTCGTTTGTTTAGTGACAATTGGTGTCAACGTAACCATATTTGGTCATAACATTAACCAATGATCTCACCATTGCTTGTGACATTTACTCGTTTGTTTACAAAATAGTTAAGATTGTATAACGCTGTTACGACGGTATGCGAGCACTTGTGGCTAATTTAAAATCTTTGTGTTCAAAGTATCGAACAAAACCCGAGCATGCTGTAATTGTGATTGTGTTAATTTACAGATCATTTTACTGGTATTTAAGTCCTACATATCAATTCAAAATGATTGAATGTTCTATATAATAGTGTAAGCTTATTAAATAATTGGTTCGTGTGCCAAACAAATACAGCGTGATTGGTAGGATAAAAATGATTAGTAACAGACAAATCGAGGAATATTTGCATCCTCTAACTTTGTGACTAAATCGATAATGTATAAATTTTATATTTGTTGCATTATTGGTTTAATCACGTCATTTATTCAAATGTTAAATGTCACATCCCTCTGATGTAGAACACTCCATAGTCAACGGCTGACCGGCCCGAACGCAATTGTTTATTCCGTTTTCATGTTGTTAGTGTAAGGAGCAGTTATTGTTTATTCCGCCTTACTTTATCATCAATGTATATACGCTATATTCGAAAACTGCTATTTAAAGATAGACCTACACAAAAATATGCAGCAAGTGGTCCTAACTTCAGTTACGCCAACTGCATTTCAGTCGTCATGTCGCGATTTGAACCACGACATGAATATAGGATACTAACTTCGTGCGCTGATTATTTCGTATAATTAAGATTGTCCTAACGCTGACGAATGAAATGTTCGCCTGTAACACTTGTCTTTGACAGGCATTCTGTCATTGGTACCACAAAGGGATGTTTTCCGTCAACAGCTTTTTGTCATTTTGAAACAATAGTTTCCATCCATCGCTCTGCATGTATAATTATTATTTCGCTGAGAGGTGTAACGTGATAAAAGTATAGTGCATCAGTGTGACACTAGTTATTATCATGATAGAAAAAACAACTCGTTGCTTGCATTGTGATGATATCGTGCAAAAACTCGATCCTTACAATATGCTAATCTTATCGCTTGCTGATTCATTTTATTTTTAAAAAGACTTTAATCGAAACTTGTGAATGCGATTTGAGGATAAATCCCGTAAAAAAGCTTTAAGTTGCTATTCTTGTTACTAAATCACGATACTATACATCATTGAGTTTTTAAATAAATGAGAATAAAATGCATCAACTAGTAAATATGTTTTATATGTTTCAATATAACGGGAGAAAACAAAGATTTGGTGAGCTTGCATCCATAAACATCGGGAATATGTTACCTCGAATGTGTATTTTATTCTAATGTTTATTTCAGACAGACTGCTTCATTGTCGCGATATTTCAATATATTTATGATCGGATATGAATTAACATACATACATACATACATACAGTTTATTTGAAAGACGTGTACATTGTACATAGTCATGTTCATCACAAAATATACAATACAATAAATCACGAGACATAGTATTAACAATTTGAATTGGAGAAGGAAGAAAAATACAAAATTAAAAAAATATATTTAAAACAAGAAATATCTTTAAAAAAGATGGTCGGCGCAACTTGAAGTTTGCAAATTGGTTGCACTCTCTAGGTTAAATTTTGTCGTACAACATAAAACATGCCTAAATGTCATTCAATTACGACATACTACAAATACTCCGAGACCTGTAAGGGGAGATCACTGCGTTTGAGACTGCATCAATCGTAACTTCTTGGCGGTATTCGGGAGAGCCAATAATGCCAAGGTGTTCCGAATGAGACGGCATAATAAATAACTCCGTAGTGTGATCATAGACACAGTATAGTCTGTTTCATATAGTTCAACATTACTTATTGCGTAAGTCGTGAACTCACACATCTATGTTTATAAACTTGTAACATAGCGATTTATCTGATTAAAAGAATATAAATGTTCGCGACTGGTACATAAAACCAAGAAAGTCTTCTTAATTCCAACACCAGAGAATTCCCCGTGGTGATGAATAACAAGGTTACTGACTGGATAAAGCTTGAAATACACTATAGAAAATGTTAACCAATCTGCTTCAAGGGTACAACTATTTTTAAATTGAAGAGAAATTGCGCGAAATTGCCTTGGTGGTTAACGTAAGATTTGATTGGTTTACAGAACACTGAATATGTAATTAGCAAAACCATGTTAGCACGACTGCGCCGAAAAATGTAATAGTTGCTACTCATGTATATTCACATAGATTGTGGAAAGATAAACAAAACAACAGGAATCATAAAAGAACGAGGACAAGCTTGTTATTGCAAAACATATTGTTTTGCAATCTGTGTTTGAAAAATAAAAGTTCTGTTCTGTTCTGTTCTGTACACTCTTTATACAGATATTGTAAGGTGTTTCACTTTGAAATCGAATATTTGGTGTATTTAGTCTAGTTTAATAAATTGGTCTGCTGAGTTCATCAATTTTAAAACTTTTTGATTTATCTTTCATGTTAGCAGTTTAGTTTTTAACGATTGTTGTTGAGAATAGTCAGATTTAGTTCTGTCCTGTTCTGTTTTAATTTAGAATACACTAGGTATTGTTGTGTACGCTTTATCGGTGTCAAAACACAGCATCTGATGAAAGTGATATATCCGGATGTAGCGATTATACAAACTGTTAATTAACACCGAAAGCGCCTTTGGGATGGAATTTGGGGGAAATATAGAACTTTTATAGAATAGCCTCGAGATGAAATATTGGTATGGTCAATTATACACAAATCGTCTAGACGATACAGTCGAAAAATTCACATCGTTCATGCGTGACAACGCACTTTCTTTATTTGGCAAAATCGATATGTCAATAAGGGCAGATATAAAGTACGAACTAGCAAAAAATGGTTTAATCACCAATGTTACACAGCGAAGAAACTATTCAACAAAAAAAGAAATATGTATAATAGAAACAAAACTGAAGAAAACAAATAAGCATTTTCAGAAAGTAAACGAGTATACAAAAAAAATAAAACGCGGACGTCAATACCAGTTTAAGAAATCAGAAGGAAATCGCATTAGCAAACTTGCAAAATCAAATCCAAAACAATTTTGGAAAAACATAAAACAGGCCTACAGCAGACCTACTGAAAATAATAACGATATCCATATTGCAGATTTACATGCTCATTTCCAATCACTATATGATCAACAACCACGTGCACAAAATGAACAACCTATTTATACTTACAATTGTGTACCATAGTAAAAGTAATTGTATAATTTTATTATCGTAAATCAAACTAGAAGCTGCCATTCTTCTGTACAACTATTTCTAAAGAGTAATCATGTACTAGTTTTTATTATAAACCACTATGTTAAATACATGATCTATTTTATTATTTTTTAGTAAAGAATCCTGACCAATAATTAAACTTATTAATTAATAACACGATTAGAAAAATCATTATCCATATTGTAAAAACAAAACATAACTATTACCTTTGAATCACATGAAAAATATAACAATCCTTTCTTTGTATTACTTTGAAAATCACTTTCAACACTCCTTGTTGTAAATACATGTAGAATGAAACACGCATTTATAGTATGTATATATCAGAGGTGCTTTTTTAGAGGTAGGGGAAATAAGCAAGAAAAGTTAGCCAATGTAGAAAAGGTAGCTGTCTAAAAAACGCTTGAACGATTCGCTAGCTACAAAATGGCGCGCGCCAGACCATACGACACTGTTCCGCATGGACGCCATTTTGTTTAGCAAAGCTAGCACTGTCAAAACACGCTACCTATCTAAAGATAGGTGCTATTTTCCCTACGTATAAGAAACGGCAGCGCTACTTTCCCTACCTAGCGCTAGGTAGAATTCTACTTTTCCTACCTCTAAAAAACGCACCTCAAGGCATCGTTTTCACAATTATCCTGTGGACAAGTCGACTTCTTCAATGTTTGCTTAACTATTTAATTGTAGGACTGTATATATATATGTTCAACTCAGACCAGCGCATTTATTTTGTATTTATTTTCATTGTAAATTTCAGTCATGTTCCATGTTGTGAGTTAACTAAATGTTATGTTGATATTTTGCTCTTCTGTAAATACCTCTACCCATTGTGTTTTGTTATAATGTACACTATGTTGCTATGAAACATGTTATGTTTTAATGCAATAAACAATTTGTATTGTATATTGGGTGGTAATATACAGCTTGACGTTTTGATCTGTAAAGGTGTTGACTTTAACACAGTACAACATAATATACAGGTAAACAGATGTAGTGGTGCATACATTTGGCGACACATGTTATTCACATTGTACTGTATGCAACAACAACAACAACAACGACCACAACTTTTATTCAGCATTAAGCAATAAAACATGCTTCAAGCCTACATCAATACAAAAAAATATACAGGTAAACAGATGTAGTGGTGCATACATTTGGCGACACATGTTATTCTCATTGTACTGTATGCAACAACAACAACAACTTTTATTCAGCATTAAGCAATAAAACATGCTTCTAGCCTACATCAATACAACATAATATACAGGTAAACAGATGTAGTGGTGCATACATTTGGCGACACATGTTATTCACATTGTACTGTATGCAACAACAACAACAACTTTTATTCAGCATTAAGCAATAAAACATGCTTCTAGCCTACATCAATACAAAATAATATACAGGTAAACAGATGTAGTGGTGCATACATTTGGCGACACATGTTATTCTCATTGTACTGTATGCAACAACAACAACAACAACAACTTTTATTCAGCATTAAGCAATAAAACATGCTTCTAGCCTACATCAATACAAAATAATATACAGGTAAACAGATGTAGTGGTGCATACATTTGGCGACACATGTTATTCTCATTGTACTGTATGCAACAACAACAACAACAACAACTTTTATTCAGCATTAAGCAATAAAACATGCTTCTAGCCTACATCAATACAAAATAATATACAGGTAAACAGATGTAGTGGTGCATACATTTGGCGACACATGTTATTCTCATTGTACTGTATGCAACAACAACAACAACAACAACTTTTATTCAGCATTAAGCAATAAAACATGCTTCTAGCCTATATCAATACAAAATAATATACAGGTAAACAGATGTAGTGGTGCATACATTTGGCGACACATGTTATTCTCATTGTACTGTATGCAACAACAACAACAACAACAACTTTTATTCAGCATTAAGCAATAAAACATGCTTCTAGCCTATATCAATACAAAATAATATACAGGTAAACAGATGTAGTGGTGCATACATTTGGCGACACATGTTATTCACATTGTACTGTATGCAACAACAACAACGACAACAACTTTTATTCAGCATTAAGCAATAAAACATGCTTCTAGCCTACATCAATACAAAATAATATACAGGTAAACAGATGTAGTGGTGCATACATTTGGCGACACATGTTATTCTCATTGTACTGTATGCAACAACAACAACAACTTTTATTCAGCATTAAGCAATAAAACATGCTTCTAGCCTACATCAATACAACATAATATACAGGTAAACAGATGTAGTGGTGCATACATTTGGCGACACATGTTATTCACATTGTACTGTATGCAACAACAACAACAACTTTTATTCAGCATTAAGCAATAAAACATGCTTCTAGCCTACATCAATACAAAATAATATACAGGTAAACAGATGTAGTGGTGCATACATTTGGCGACACATGTTATTCACATTGTACTGTATGCAACAACAACAACAACAACAACTTTTATTCAGCATTAAGCAATAAAACATGCTTCTAGCCTACATCAATACAAAATAATATACAGGTAAACAGATGTAGTGGTGCATACATTTGGCGACACATGTTATTCACATTGTACTGTATGCAACAACAACAACAACAACTTTTATTCAGCATTAAGCAATAAAACATGCTTCTAGCCTACATCAATACAAAATAATATACAGGTAAACAGATGTAGTGGTGCATACATTTGGCGACACATGTTATTCACATTGTACTGTATGCAACAACAACAACAACAACAACAACAACTTTTATTCAGCATTAAGCAATAAAACATGCTTCTAGCCTACATCAATACAAAATAATATACAGGTAAACAGATGTAGTGGTGCATACATTTGGCGACACATGTTATTCACATTGTACTGTATGCAACAACAACAACAACAACAACAACAACTTTTATTCAGCATTAAGCAATAAAACATGCTTCTAGCCTACATCAATACAAAATAATATACAGGTAAACAGATGTAGTGGTGCATACATTTGGCGACACATGTTATTCACATTGTACTGTATGCAACAACAACAACAACAACAACTTTTATTCAGCATTAAGCAATAAAACATGCTTCTAGCCTACATCAATACAAAATAATATACAGGTAAACAGATGTAGTGGTGCATACATTTGGCGACACATGTTATTCTCATTGTACTGTATGCAACAACAACAACAACTTTTATTCAGCATTAAGCAATAAAACATGCTTCTAGCCTACATCAATACAAAATAATATACAGGTAAACAGATGTAGTGGTGCATACATTTGGCGACACATGTTATTCACATTGTACTGTATGCAACAACAACAACAACAACAACTTTTATTCAGCATTAAGCAATAAAACATGCTTCTAGCCTACATCAATACAAAAAAATATACAGGTAAACAGATGTAGTGGTGCATACATTTGGCGACACATGTTATTCACATTGTACTGTATGCAACAACAACAACAACAACGACAACAACTTTTATTCAGCATTAACCAATAAAACATGCTTCTAGCCTACATCAATACAAAATAATATACAGGTAAACAGATGTAGTGGTGCATACATTTGGCGACACATGTTATTCACATTGTACTGTATGCAACAACAACAACAACAACAACAACTTTTATTCAGCATTAAGCAATAAAACATGCTTCTAGCCTACATCAATACAAAATAATATACAGGTAAACAGATGTAGTGGTGCATACATTTGGCGACACATGTTATTCACATTGTACTGTATGCATACAAATCCATTTATGTTTTCCTCTAATTTCTTTTTAATTATTATTACTATGATTAATGATATGACTATTGATCGACGTGCATTCAGTATGAAAACACAAAAAAAAAACCAAAGCCAGGTGTTCAGCATGTACCGGTGACAGTGAGTTCGTAAATGTACACGTATGCCTCGAACAATAGATGACTCGAACTAATTGCTGGGTCCGATGGCAGTTCGAGGTTTCGAAGTTTTACTGTATTCACAGACGTCAATCGTTATCATGTTAGTACCTGTAGCTCTATTTCAGGTTGTAAGCCATGTATAATTATTTAAATGTCCACTACAACAGTTTACTGCAATACTCTTGTTGTTCTTATAAACTAGTTTTCTGATCTTATAAATTCATCTTCAAACAATCTGCGACAATTTACCAGTATTGATTTTCACATTTTGGTCATCTCCAATTTTTCTGAACCTTTCGTAAATAACACTCCATGCATTTAATGATTTGAGTTATTTCGATCCAATTTTCCAGCGTCCTTACTGGGACCAATATATATTGGCCCCAGGTGCTTACTTCCGTCCGCACGGCACTCAACAATTTAATAGTACATGTATTGACAAGTACATGTAGTAGTGTCGTATAGTTTGTGATGTTATTCATTTCTTAATTATAATGAAGTTTAAACTGTGCTGCAATCTCATTAAAATCAGCTCCAGTCGCGCGCTCCTATACTATACGCTAACCTAACAGCGGAAAGTAATGGAGCTAAAGTTAAGGGTTGATTTCAATGAGATTGAACTGTGCTTTTACAATCAGATTAAAACTGGTATGGTAAGAGACACATCTGTGAGAAGCCACAAATTACCAACTTGACGATAAAAACATCAATAAAAGTTGTGGTTTTGTTATCGCTACACTAAGTAAAATCGCATTTTCATTAACTATTTGTAAACTAACAACAACAAACATCAGCAGACACGGTATCCGGTATGTGACCGCATACAAATACCACGTGTGTACTGTTGTACGCCTTATTATGACACAAAGTTTACAAGTTCATTTATTTTTACTTTATTAACAGTAGAGATTAGAAGATGGGGTATCATTCTAATTATTGCAGTAGTAAGGTTGTTCAATAGAGACAGAGTGGTTGATAGGTAGAGCGCTCGACTCCGGAACAGAAGGTCGTGAGTTGGAGCCCCGTGTGAAGTGGGCTTTCATCACGAACATCACAATCCCTGCATTTGGCGGAAGTACAGATTATTAGCCCGGGAACCTGTTATTGGGAGTGAATAGTTTTTGTTCTTTACTACCACTTTCTCCTTAATCTATGATTGATAAATAATTTTAAACTAAACTGATCAAACTGCCCAGGCATATGTCGTACAATGGGCATGCGTATTATGTATTTATAATGTTTAATAATGTAGAGAAAATATGAAAAAATACATTTAGAAATAATTCAAAATTAATGTTATCAATAATCACCCATCTTAAAATACGTTCATTATCAAATTTTGACTTGTACGAGTATGTTTTTACATGAGCCGAGTTTTCATCTCGCCTTGTTCCTTTGGTGCGATTGCACACTATATTGTGGATTGTTCTGCTCGACGTCTTTATTCATTTTTTGATATAATTATTTTGTTCTGGGCTTGAAAGGAAAGAAAACGTCATTACCATATAATACAACAACAACAACACATATGGACCACCATACTCCCACCATCGAGTCGGCTTCATAGAAAGTAATTGCAGCTGCCATATAAAATCAAGGTGTCCCAGAACTTAATTTAAACACACTTAATTTCGTAATTGTCAAAAGCGATGTCCGATACGTTGTGGACTCACGGGTTTGATTTTGCAAACAAAATGTCACCATCTTACCCCTTACCGCGGCTTCTAATGGATGATTCGGGGATGTTCCATTAAAGTGTGTTGTGCTATGGTTAGAAAACGATAATCTGCTTCAGCTGACAATTTAAGCATTTGTTTTGGCAACAAATATTGATTAAACGTTATGACGTGCTGTCTTACTTGTTTCTGTATACTCCTCTGGGATGTTAAATAATAGACGTAAGGCGATGTTGACGTGATTAAATTGAATTGTAATGTTCTTTGAAGTGGTGTTACGCCCCCTAAATGATTACGTGATCAACTTGATCTAAAACAATGGACAGTCGCTACGCTATGTATAGCGTCTACGTATTTAGGTTCCAAAAATAAACGAACCCCATTAATTCTGGAAGATTTCCTCAATAGTACTGTCTATATTGGATTTAGCTATAATACTCGTCAGTCTTATAAAATGAATATTCTCCATCTCTTTAACAATGGAGTGTTTAAGTCTACCACATACATTTCTTCATTCACTCCTTCAATAGTATTAAAGGTACACTCTTATGGTTTGACAAACTATCCTTTGTCGTAAATATGAACAAGAAATATCTTTGTAAGAGATAAACAGCGTAGATGGAATGATGTCTTACAGTATGTTCAATAGGAATTTATAGTTCTCATGTAATATTTTACATGAACTGTCACAGGTAATTTGACAAACGAACTGTTTTTTAACTAGAGTTATATGTTGTTGTATAGAGTCAAAAGTCACACAATTTGCTATAAATTTATTTGTACCGCAGGATTAGAGGGAAATATCCATCTTTACAGAAAAGTTATAATGCAACGTTTCTATTAACATGCCATTTTCTCAAACTTATAACTCAGGATTTGTGATACAAAATAAGACTATGTACCTTTAAATATCAGAATGTTGGTTAATGGTTCGCCTAACACAATAACAATCAAATGGGGAGTCAGTGAAATTTAAGATTCTAATTTTCCGGAAATGCTGGAAGTGCATCTTGTAAACCACGTCTCGGTTGGGAAGAAATGGTTCCTGTGTTCGGCTTAAAATCCAGAGTGCGTTCCGGATAAACACATTACATTTAGAACTTATTGTTATTTTACGTATATTTCACAATATTTTTGTTGAATTTGTTTCTACATAAATGAAGATCGATTCAAGATCTTAAGTATTTCAAACTTGAATGGAAAAGGGTGTGTTTAGACAAATGTACGTAATTCAGACTGTTAGGAAAAGGTCTGATTTCCCGACACCTTATTCGAAGCCCAGAAATACAGTTGATAACATGTTATGGGTTCGAATTCAAATATGTATTGTATAAATGGCCTCCGGCCCATACACAAAAAGTATACAATACACAAAACAATAAATCAATTAATGATCATTTACCCACCTATATACAATCTATAGTTACTAACAAACTTCGATAATATTACAATTAACAACTTTCAAAAGTTGAAACATTCAAACCTCTAAAACAATGTACAAAAGTTTAGGTCAAAGCAGAGATGAAGCTACTTCTATATTTAAAGGGTTTATATAAGAACAATGAGACATTCCTAATCCAAATATCATTATTACTAGCTAGAAGAATATTGAACTTGGATTGAGTAGGATGCTAAGTATATTTTGTTGGAACATATTGTTTTCTGATGTTATATATTATAATGGACAGAACATTAAAACGTTGATTACGTGATAAATCTTGATGTCTACCATTTTTCTATTGTAGTCTATCATAACCATCCTTTGCTGGCGTAATGCAAAAAAGTGACTTTGATTGGCGGAACATTCCTGTATTATTTATGGGAAGAATACAATCTATTGTGACCGTCCCTAGTGAGCAATGATTTACCATAGAGGAGACGTTGACACAAGTCATAACGTCGGACCTGTAATTGTCTAAATAGTGTCTGATTCAATATTTTACCATTGTTTTATGTGCGATGTCACAATATAAGAGAGTTCATAGAATGTTGTACAATAGTCTCAACAGTGTTGCCTCGTCTCAAGGTTCACTCTATTGCTAAAAAATACATTTATAAAGCATATAAAGCATCTTTTAATAAAGTATAAACATGTGTGGTCCCTGATAAAATCAATCTATGTTAGCACCTTGTTATTACATGTATTTAATACAATGGAATTCAACTACGTGTTATTATAAAGCAAGGTATTTTCCAAGTTGATATTTTCATAGAGCCTTCCTTTGTACAGAGCAGTAAAACTAAAAGTTTTCTTTAATAATGAGTAAATCCCTTTTTCTCGGTGATTCGCGAGTTTAGACAGAATGTGTGTCGTGTGTGTCCCCTTGTGATAGCAATTCGTAAAGCAACTTAACAAAAACTATAGTCAACTAATAAAAACTTCCTTACGGCGTGGTAAAGTGAAATTATGTGTCATACATTTTATTCGAATCGCGTAAATGACGTATTTTAAAGGATTTCAAAGAGGATTGGTACTATCGTTACCACAACTAAAAACATTACATGATTCTGTGTTTTAAAAAGTGAACGTTCCTTGCTTTAAGTTTCGCAATAGGAGAAGCGACAAAAAAAGCCAACAGTTTCTGTTATTGACAAAATGTGAGGAAGGCTGTTTGTCTCGTGTATACAGTCGGTAATGGTGAGGTTAAGTGATTGTAGATTACTTGTTTGTGCCATAAAATTACTGTAATTTACGATGTACAAAATCAATGTGATTTGCATAGCTGAAGGGCTTTGCAACTAGTTTGCAGGAATCGATTTGATGACAACAAGTTAGCATTTTGTGAATGTGCTCGTGTTTCTTTCCTCCATGTTAATGGTTAAAGTAAATGGTATCGCTTCGCTCAATAAAAGACTACTCGTGTAGCTATGGTAATGTTAACTAAAAAAACGTTACTGAAGTGAATGTACATAAAAATGCAACACATGCATATACAATTATAAATTGATATAGAACATTTTTTAAAGTCAAAACATAAATCCTTTCCCATGTGTACAAATAAAAGTAGACATTTTTCTTGATAATATGCGGCTTTTCTAAAAAGGCGGACAAGTCGCTAAATGTTTTGTCAATTTCATATACGTTTGTTTCGTAAAGGATGCGAGCTTATTCTTGCGATTAGGCAATAATTATAGATCTACTTTTATAATTCTTTCACTGCAAAACCCAGGTCAGTTTATAATCATTTACAGTCGGACCTCGTTTATTCGACAACCTTTTATCCGATTTTTTTATGTGTGATACGTTCATGAACCAAAACCTGCTATGATATACTATTATTATTCACACATTTTAATTGTGAATAGTTTTACATATCTTTTCATAGTGTAGTATTGTTTTAATATGCTGTATGAATGTTCATGTATGTTTTGTTATTTTTTTTACTCTCTTATACTTCAAATGTGAATGGTATTGTGTAACAATGTAAATGTTTCTTTGTAAATATGGATATGCATTGTTGTTCACAATAGTGAGACGGAAGTAAAGAAATATATATTTAAATTTTAATTAACACGTGGTTGTTACATATATTTCAGTGTCTGTCATGTGGACCAGCTAACTCCGGACAATGTGTTGGTCCGAACATCTGTTGTGGACCTTTTGGTTGTTATTTTGGCACTCCAGAGACTCGAATCTGTGAAAAGGAGAACGACAGGACCACACCGTGTCAGTTACGAGGGGAGCCATGTGGGGCAAGATCCCAGGGTTATTGTGTGTCTGATGGAATTTGTTGTGATTCTGGTAAGTAAAGTTCTTATCAAGGCCCGAGATTGTAGCATTGACCCATCAATATACTGTTTGATCTTAAACAAAATACAGAGCTTAGTTGGTGGAGACTCGAATTGGTGATATTTTTGACAATGCTGACTGCGTGTTGAGTATACCTTGCACTCCATTTTCTTTAAGATTTAAGTGATCAGTAGTAACCATGTAACGTGTGGTATACAGGGTCCTGATCTGTTCCCTAATCACTTGTGTCATCTTACAACTTATTCTGAACTCGATCAATCCGCTTATTGTCATAAAGAAATGTATGTGATTGTATAATTAAAGTAATTAATGTATAGTTGAGCATATAAGGTGGACATTACGACGTGTTGAATTTTAGGTCAAGTTTAATTTGACCATATGAGGGGCATTCGTGCGTATGAAGTCGAACCACCATTCCCATAATGTACGCATTCTAAACTTGAAGCTAGATACATACTGACGATAAAAGATAATATAGATTCGTAGAAGCAGGGCACAGTCGAATAAATCCGTCTGTTGAAAGCACATTCCTGCAATTGTTTAGGTTCCCGTAGATTTGTTATACAATTCCAGACTGGCTATCTCTTGACCAACAACCTCTCTTCAACAACAGCATCATATGTCTCCTTTCTGTATCAGACAAGTCTCAATAACAGCCAAACATTGCACCTCCCAAAAGGAGAAAATACGCTGCATAAGTATTGTATAATACAAGATAAACTATACTACATCCGCCTTGGGAGCGGGAGGTCGAAGGTTCGAATCCCGGTAGGGGTCGGTTCTGAGTATGTCCAGTTGGTGCTAGTTAAATGATGGTTACCGTTCGCCTACCTTCCTGGTGCTTGGTATTAAAGGATAGGAATCGGGAAGTAAAGGTGCTAGTCAGAAATGTCTGGCCCTTTAAATAGGGGCGAAACCATAATAAAAAAAACACTATACACTTTTTGCCACTAAGATAAGAATGTATCAACATAACCAATATCTATTTTATTAGAACATATTGTCCACATGTCGATGGGAAACATAACTATAACCATTATTTCTCTTTGTATGTTTCAGGAGCGTGTTCCTTCAACGATAAATGTGCCAGAGATAACAGAGACAGTTTACAGCTTATCTCTTTGTTAAACAAAATCTTACAAACCAGTGACCTTGAATGACCAACTTGAGACATTCAGAGTCTAATCGTGCTTTGTCTATAATTTTATTACCCACAAATCATCTCTGCAAAATGGCGACATGGGACAGACGATTGCTAGACCACTGGATACGCCTTTTCACATTACTGTGTGCATATCAAACATTTATTTATTTTTAAACTTCACGAATTAGATGTTGGATTTCTAGTCTCGATGTATACTTGATTCTGTGGTCTATGTAGTGTAATCTCAGTACGAGTGCATTCAATCGAGCGACTAATTTCTTTCGCTCTGATTCCTTGTAATAATTTATGATGATATGTTGGTAATATTTAAGTGTTGCGATTTTACTGATTTAGTGTTTACTTTCATTGATGTCTACCACAAAGCCTGGTTCAAACGTGTCGATCTTCAACAAATAGTAAATAAGTGTAAACAGTGATCTGATAATTGATACATGTTTTTTTTTTATATACAATGTATCTATAAACACATACATTCTACATAACGATGCGCTATATCTGATTATTTACGTACACTTGTTTGTACACTTGTTTGTGTTTAAATATAATTCTGAATCGCTAAATACAATTTGAACAACCTTCCAAAGTATTTTTTGATTGATTGCTTTTTCCCCCAAATATCAACCTTTCCTCTTTGTGTGCTAAACTGTGGGGGTCCAACCCACGTGTCAGACTCCGTGAGGCAACATTACAGCAATCCTATATATGGTAATACTGGACACGTTGCCAAGGAAACACTTCACAACCACCGTGTAAGTTAATAGTGAACAGGTTTACTAGGAAACACCTTATAATTGCCATATTTGGTGATATTGTCATGGGCACGTTTGCAAGATTTAAATAATCAAGTCCATTTTCCTATCCCCGCTGTCAAAAAATGATTAATTTATCTTCGTTTGTTTGTTTTGGGATTTATGCCGTTTCTCAACAGTATGTCAGTTATATACAACAGTCAGTTGATCTAACCAGTACTCCTGGGTTACCTATCAGTACTCCTGGGTTACCTACCAGTACTCCTGGGTTACCTACCAGTACTCCTGGGTTACCTATCAGTACTCCTGGGTTACCTACCAGTACTCCTGGGTTACATACCAGTACTAACCTGTTCCTCCCCAAATAACTGACAACTTCTCAACATAAATAGGAGTTCCGAGATGGAAGCCAAATAAATTTAGATACATTATCTTCAGCCAAATTGTTTCGGCAGAACATATACCTCGATCGGTTTTCGAACCCATGACCTCTAGAATAGAAGTCAATCTCTCTACCGACTGAACTACCCGGGCGGGCCAAGTTATCTTAGAACGATGGTAAATGACTATGAACATCTAAAGTCATCAGCCAAGAATTGATCCGTATAATATAAGCTGCTTATGGCAGAACAACTTGGATATAGTTGGAATACACACAAACAATGAGTAAGCATATATACTTCAGAGTCTGTCTGGTCAGCCTTGGATATAGTTGGAATACACACAAACAATGAGTAAGCCTATATACTTCAGAGTCTGTCTGGTCAGCCTTGGACATATAATAAAGGAAACGAAACAGTTCGTATGTTATATGTTTATCATGTAATCAAAATCCCTGCAAGGCATATGTATAATGCAGTATATGCTACATTAAAAACAACACAGTACAAGGGTATGTTTCAGCACGGAGCTAATTATCTAGTTCGAGTCGTGTGTTTTCTATATATGCAATCTGGATCATTTAAAAATGTGTATAATTGTACAAAGTCACGCGACCAGTCGAGACATGTTTTAACATATCCCTGTCGTTTCAAGACTTCTGTTTTAAATGACCCTGATATGACATACAAAGGTTGTTTGTAACTTGTACCACGAATGTTTACAAGTATTTCTCAGAAAAATGTCCATTTATGAACTAACACCATACTCATTTGACCATTTGGTCGAACTCTAAGCGACTAGTAACAAGTCTCCCAAGTAAAACATATTCAGAATCAATGGAGAATAACAAATATAGATTCTAAGTAGTACAGAAAGTGAATTGGCATCACAAAGTACATTAGTACGATGGCATAGAGGTGACATGTGTGAAATTAGTTTTATCTCGTGACCACGACTTACTATCTCGTTCCCACAACTTAGTATGACGTGGCCACGACTTCACTATCACGTTCCCACGACATCGTTATCTCGTGGGCACGACACACTACGTCGTTGAGACGAGAAAAAAATAATTTCACGCATGTCACCTCTATGCCATCGTACATGAGGCATAAGAAAGTGAGTGTTTATTTCCACAAAAGAGTCCTCCATTATCATTGTTGTATTCCAAAGCCTGACACTGCATTCCAATTGCTCAGAACAGAATCATGAAGGTCGGAGGGCATATTGACAAAAACACGATTGTTTGATGAAACTGTTTTTATTTACACTGAAGATGAAATGTTCATTTGTACAAGCCACACAATTCACGCACAAGATCACAAATCCTAAACGTGCAAAATACAAAACTCAATTAATGCATTGCAAAATGTAGCTTAAAATACTTAAAAGGCGACGACAGTAAAATTTTATTTGCAAAGGGAGATAACTTAGTTTCAACACTACCTCTCCATAAGGGACGATACTACAAACTCAAATTCTCATCATAGACAAAGGGAGACAAATGTGTGAAGTTCTCAGTTGTTGCCCCTAACAGTACGGTATTTTACATTTCATCGTTAGCATTCAAAATTAATTCTTAAAACAAAAGTGCATTCAAAGCAGACTCACCGAGAACCTACCCCATGTGACAGTTTGTACTGTCGACAAATTGTGCATTTAAGTTATTAAGAATGTACAAAAGCCCGGATGTCTAGTATCGATGTCAAAGCTAAAACCATCCTTTCGGCGAAACTGTATAATATTGATTTTGACCTACATTTTAGACCAATCAAATGTTTTACAGAAAGCGCGTTGTTTAAATATGCAACAAATTGGACGATTTGATTGGTTCATATTTTAAGCGGAGGGGCACCAAACGGGGTGTCTCGAAGAGATAATTCGCCTTTTACCAAGTCTTTAATAACGTAATGCAAGAAGAAAATTGTATGTGTAAGTTTTTCTACCCAAAATTGACACGATTTCTTTCAATTTCGTAGTTATCAGTATCCACACACATCACTGTATATAGCTATAAATAACATTTTGTTCTGAAGACATTCCATGTTAAAGACAACTGAATAAAGTACGCGAGAAGTATTGGTATAGCGTAATCATTTATTCATCGTTTTCAATGGATACCTTCTACTGTTTTGTTTAGTAAATTTCTATTTATTATACTGCGAGGCATCATTCCATCTACTTATGGTGGCATATTTCTGCCACCAGTTAACTACTCAATTAACTAGATATTGACATGGTTATCACGTTTAAGTGGTGGCAGTTGTGGGCACTATCAGACAATTTTTCGTGTTAAGACATTTATCTGGTATGAAAATTTATCACGATACTTATCTAGTTAACCACATAATTATCTAGTTAATTAAGTAGTTAACTGGTGGCACAAATATGCCACCATAATTTCTTGTTTAAAATACAGGAAGTTTGAATCTAAAATAGAACCCTTATTTACATTGATGTGAGTATCGCTACCAGTTCTAAATACAAAGACAGTAATATCACTAACCACCAACATACAGTTGTAAGCTGTGAAGATGAATCTTATTACATACAATCGTATTACATGTATGTGTAATAGGGTGCGGATTTTTCAATTACATAGAAAGTTTGATTGTTCCGTTACGAATAATTATTTGCACTGAATCTTGTTTACAAATCAGTCATATGGTAAACAAAACAAAAACCAATCATTTACAAATGTACATACAATATAAATAAGACATATGAGTACATAATATGTTATATGTAATATGTTTTCAAAATAACATATTTCAAGACATATGTATACGCATGTAAAATATCACAAACGATATTAAGATGTATTTTTAAATGGATGTTTTCTTTTCTTTTCAAGTGAAGTTCATCTTTCCATGTTCAAACTTCGTAGCTTAAACATATCATGTGTAAACTTTGCAAGGTTAATCAGGATATTTGTATCTGTTGTTCCCATTAAATTATAAACTTTCTGTAAATTGTATCTTTTGAGGTCATAACACCATGAAATTCATCTTCGATCGTTTCAGAGTTACATAATTGGCATAATCTGTCTTGATAAGCAATAGTATTGTGTCTGCCAGTTTCAACTTGTCAAGCATGCATGGAGCATCGGAGTTTAGATAATGCAATTTTATAGTTTACAGGAATATCCAGTGTTAGATACTTTTCGACATCTAGTTGGGTTTTAAAGTGTTTATAATGATGTGATTTTCCTGAGTCGTTAATTTCTAAGTACCAGTTTTGTAGGGCGCAATCTTTTACACGTTGTATAAAGTTAGCTAGGAACAAGTTTTCGTTACCGATATCTTGTGAAATCCAAGCCAAGCCAAATTGGAACAATAGAGGTTTTTTATACTAGCCCATGTAATTCTCCCAACTTCGTCCAGATTAAATAACATAAGGTAGCACTGTTTCGGGTATCTTTTATTGTTCATGCGTAAGAGACGTATCCAGAACTTAATACATTTACTAAAGTAAATAACATACATAGGGTAGCGACCACACTCAGCCTTAGAGAAAGCATGAAAAGTATTCTTAAACAACTGCAGATAACTGGTGCAGAATTGATTGTGATCATTTTCTATTTGAGCAGCGTATTCAAAGCCCCTAATTTCAGAACCATAAGTGAGAATAGGTGACACCATAGTGTCAAACAGTTTAAATGTCCCTTTATATTCAAAATAAACCAAAACATTTTGAATTTTGTTAATTGAAATATTTGACTTTTTGCTTTTGACCAAGAGAGTTTTGGAGAAATAAATATACCCATGAATTTATAGTATGTCACAACTTCGATTTGTTCTCCATTATAAAACCATTTTTCATTACCACGTAGGTAGCCCCCGTTTCTAAATACTACAACTTTTGTTTTCTTCAGATTTATGTTCATTCCTGTTCTCTTGCAAAAATTGGAGATTACATTTAACTGTGATTGTAGCAGACGGACAGTGTCACTACAGTTAGCCATGTAATCTGCATATAATATAGCAAATATATCATCTACCTCCTCTGAAATATGTATTCAATTGGAGCATTGTTGTTTAAGTGTATCAATTAAGTCATTAATATAAAGATTGAATAGAATAGTGCTCAATTTACAACCTTGACGACAACAAATGTTACATTTAGTCTTTGGTATAAATATTACCGACCCTAACACATGATGTTAGAGTGCTGTACATGTTGACAAGTAGTGATAACAACTTGCCGCCTATGCCTTTCCGTATAAGACTGTTAAAGAGGTTTACATGATCTATAGTATCAAAAGCCTTTGAAAAGTCAACAAAGAGACAATAAAATCTACCGCGCTTTTTACTTATATATTTTTGCACCACAGCTTGTAAAGTAAAAATGTTATCAGTTGTGGAGAACCCGCTTCTAAAGCCAGACTGTACTTGGTAAATTTTATTATTATTTTCCGCCCAACGTGTAATTCTACGTGACATCATACCAGTAAGTATTGTATTTAAAGCATCTATGAGAGAGATACCTCTATAATTGTTTGGATTATCTAGTGAGCCTGTCTTATGAAATGGGCACAATATACTTTGTCCCCAAGATACAGGGCAATCTGACGTGTCTAATATTTTATTATATAACTCGAGTAATATGTCAGACATATCTGTATATGTCGATTTAACCATCTCTGGTAATATACCACAGGGACCAGTTGTCTCCCTTTACAAAGACCTGCGTCACAAACATTTTAAAGTGCGTTGTAATTGTGGGCTTTTAATATTAATTTTTTTTGCGTTAGATATTGATATTATTCCGAATATATTATAGAGAAAAAAGGCTTATGTTAGTCGTTAAATGAAACAAAAAATGACAAATTAAACACCTTGTATTCAATGCGTAAATGTCCTTATATTCAATTATCCATTGTCACGTGACATTATCACGTGACATCATCAAGTATCATCAACACGTGACACCATCACATGACATCATCACCTGACATCATCACTCGGCATGAAGCCAACTATCAAAGAACTGTTTATGGAGATATACACGGTGATGGGCTAGTGGAGAAACTTGGGTGAAAGAGTTCACTACTCACCAACGTATTAGGTCATTATTTTGCCAGAACTACTGACATGCCTCCACTGGATGCTGTCATGGTTTCACCGTTTGCAACAATTGTAGTTCCTTGAGACAACGAGTTCCTTGATTTGATATAAGCAGCAAGTAACATAACCGCTCCCGCTGGAATGAGTATTTTCTATATTTCATATATTTAAATATTATCAGACAAACATAATGCACTTTTCAGAGACAGTGTCAATGAAAATATAATGACTTTAAAATTTATTAATTTAGAGACTACTACAGTATGAGGAACATTGTTTGAACAGTTCAGATTCAGTTCGCACTTCATGTACGTGTAATTTGTATATGTATATCTTCACTCGACAATATTGTATGAATTAGAGTGAACATTGAACAGTGTTGTATGAATTACAGTGAACATTGAACAGTGTTGTATGAATTACAGTGAACATTGAACAGTGTTGTATGAATTACAGTGAACATTGAACAGTGTTGTAGTAACTAGAATGAATGTTATATCCTAAATATGCAAGTCACTTTTTGTTTCCCCTGTACTGAATTTATTTCTCAAATATAATTTTTAGCCGGAACACAGAACCGGAAACAAGATTTCGTAATGTATAAGAAATAGCCATCCGTAACTAAATTATATTCTAGTTACAAATTTCATTTCCACAATCGAATCTCACAGCCAAAATCTTGCTACAGAAGTTTGGTCCAAAAACCGAGTCCTTGTTGAAATGTTGCACAAAAATGTTCTGTCCTGTTGAGAAAAGCAGAATATCTACAATACAAGATTTCTGAATACTGTTTGCCCCAAAAATCATTGGCCAGAAAGAAGCAGAGGGCCAGTTTGGAACAATTAAAGTGCCACTTGCTTTACAATTAAACAGGTGATTAATCACACGTGGAACTAAACTAACCGGCGGCACTAGCCAGTTATTGTCTCCCTTCCAAGAACATGAGAAAGCATCTACCTTTTCACTATTCGGAACCCAGAATCTAGAATTGAATCTGGCTAATTTGCTGTTATATTGGTTGGCAAACCGATCTACTGTGTGAGGACCCCATAGGGAATCCATAAAAATGAAAAAAATCATCTGAAACACCCCAATCATCTATATCGAAAAATTTGCTGATAGAATCGGCAATCTCGTTTTGTTTCCTAGGGACCCATTCAAGGTCTAAAGAAATGTTTTCCTTAACACATAAACTAAAAATCTGAAGCGCAATCTCATGTAGATTTAACTTAGTACTTCCCCCTTCTACAATGCTTACACAGTTCTGATTGTCGGTGCACCAATGTACAATTTTGCCTCTTAACAAAGGTAGAAAACTCCGCAAAGCAAAGTTAATACAAGCGAGTTCTCTCCAAGTAGAACTCTCTACTTGTTATGAAAAGACCAATTTTTGTGGCAAACTATATTTTTCTGATTTTCAACAAAAGCACCACAGGCTAAGTTGCTAGCATCAGAAAATATCGTGACAGCTTCCTGAACAGATTAAATAAATCTTTGACAGATTTCTCGCTTAAGTGACTTTCCCAGAACGATAACTCTTCATAACAGTCTGGAAAGTTTGAAATATTAATCACTGAATCCCAGTTATACCTTGACTCAATAGCCCTATGTAAAGTTTTGGTCATCAGTTTACAAACGTTCCCGAAAACTGGCATCATGGAAACGGCATTCCCCGTAAACGAAGCAATTTCTCTGGCGGATAAAACAGGCAATTTTTCTGAAAAGGATTTCAATAAATCTAATGCACTGAGCAACAGTCTATCTGGAATACTAATATGGTTATCTAACAAATTCCAAAGTAAACCTAGCCATTCAATAACCTGTGTAGGTATTAACACTGACTTTTGAACATTAATAAGGAACCCTGCCTGTAACAGAACTGATTTAACAAACTCAGCGTCCTTTAAGGTAAGGTCATACGTTTTGTTGACACCCCAGCCATCGTCAAGGAATAAAACTAACCTAACCCCGTTTTCTCTAATATATTTCACCAGATACCGCAAACATTTGGTAAATATAAAGGGGCAAGGAGATAATCCGAATGGCAAAACTGTAAAAACGTAAAAGATTTTGACATTATTTTCAATCCATGAAAATCCAAAAAAACTATGCTGAGAAGGAGAAATATCAATATGGTGATAAGCGGAAGTGATATCAAATTTAAACAAAAATCCGTCTTTAACCAGAAATTCATGTGCCACTTTCCAATCTTCAAATTTAAAATGCTCCTTCCAAATGTACCTATTCAAAACACTAAAGTCCAAAATAAGCCTCTTTTTGCCTACATTATTAATTGATACTGAGAGCGGGCTTACAATATAAGGTACGAACGGTACTTCTAGTACTTCTAGTGCAGCACCGGTACTGACAAGGTCCCTAATAGCCTCCGTAACAAATTCAGAATGACGCATTGCGGATTTGTTATTTTTCATACAGTAACTGTTCGGAACTTGAAAGAAAGGAATTTTGTACCCGTTTTCAATAACATCTAAAATATAACCGGGTACCTTCAATGTTTTTTCCCAAAAATCAGCATGATCGTGTAAACGCCCTTTTACACTAGATGACATATTGGAGTTTTGAGCATCATTAAACAATATTTTCTGATATTCAAAGTATCTATTCTGAAACAAAATATTCTCCAAATTGTTTTCCATATCGGTACAAATTAAGTCATGAAATAAATACTCATCTTTGAAAACACTACTTTGAGGCAGACTTCTGTTCACTATCCGACTTGAATGGCATGAGTTGGGGTGGTTGCTGCTGCTGATACTGTTGCTGCAAGAGCTGTTGCTGTTTTGGCCACTGATTCCCGAGTGCTCCGGAAACGGAATAATAAACCGATCCTGGACCCAATTACTGGAGTGGACAATCTGGTCTGGTGTGTCCCCATCCGCCGCAAGCGAAGCACTGAATGATTCTATTGGACTTCCTTGAGCCACGAAAAAAAGGCGTAACGTTGCCCTGGTATGGACCCTGTGCACCGTAAGAAGCAGTAGGATTATAGGTCCCGCTAAACCCAACGGGACTTGGACTCGACGTAGGAACCGGTTTTTTACCCTGCCTGCGCACCTTTTGTTTTGCCAGTGCTCTGCTTTCAGCACGCTTGAGCCGCTTGTCGTCATCACTATCACTTGCTAGGTCGTCAGATTGATATTCATTAACAGTGTCCCAACCGCCAGCAGATTTATCGGCAATTCTGATAAGCTTATTCCTGTGTGAAACCTTCTTCTTAAGAGACTCAGTAACGTCTAATAACTTCAGCTGTTGTACGCGTCTCACTAATTCTTCAATATCGTCCAAACTGTCAATTATCTCCAAATTGAAAGTAATTGAAAATTGAGTGTCGACGAAGAAGATGAATGTACTTCTTCACGTAACTCACGTTTGACTGATTTGAACTGCTGGTCAAAATAAGACCTCCTTAGCTGAATATTTTGAATATTATGCTCGTCCGTAGAACCATCAGAATTTAAAGAATTCAATAATGGTGTCTGACCACGTGCTCTCTCCTCTAACAATTCTTCCGAGTCAGCCATTTATCTCATAGTACGATACATTCAACACAATGCAAAGACTTCGAATAAATTGAAAAACCTGTAAACTCGGTATAAATACTAAATACGCACGATTATCTCGTGCGAAATACTACACAAAATTCAACGACTGAATGATTTATTAAACCTGGGATAAATACATAATCAACATTTCTTATACATATATCAAATTCACAGGATAAATATTTTTTTATTATCAAACCGCTTTTTATAGTAATTTTAAATGATGTAAGCGCAGTCGCATGATTTCTCAGGCCGATAAATCTTTAATTGACAAAACAATAAAAGATTCATGTAGGTATAAACTTAAGGTAAAAACCGTCGTAATTTCCTAACACGCCTTCTTGTGAAGCCATGCCCATAACGTACAAGGCACATGCTACTAGTATGACGCTAACAATCCTCATTGTGGGCTTTTTGTAGGCAATGGCCATGTTTAATTATGCATAACATGTATATGTACATTCACATATAGGTGACAGCAGTAGCAACAATACAATCGCAACAACAGAAATAAACAATACATACCCACATTATAGTTCATAATAAGAACATTACACATACAAATATTTTACATTGTTTTTCATTCAAACAAATACGCATTCATAAATGTCTTGAATTTAAAAAACATATTTAGTATCGAAGTAAAATAGTCAGTCATTGTTTAATTATTTAAAATGGTGCATTATTTTCTGACAGAATAATGCAATATTACTGTCAGTTTTTTAAAAGGTCAATTAATTCCATGGTATTTGTATATGTCCATAAACAGTGGTAGCCTATGGTATATATACAAGTACATCCAGACCCCTCCCAGTTACAACCAAATGATATTGTATAAACTCGAAACGATGGATTCTAGACAGCGAAAAATACACAGGATTAAAATACAGGTGATAATATCAAAGTACACGATGCACGAATCATCCAACTAGAACATAGATCAAATGAGCAGAACAGAAAAGATACTGAATTTTGAAGCTACTAGACACCATTAGACACATATACGAGTCAAGAAATCCAAATGAAACAAAGAGACTTTACCAACTGTTTGATAATGATAAAATACATAGGGATACAATAATGAAAGACTTCGACAAAATATAACATCAACGGGTGACCTTGTTGATATCCAGGGCAAGGTCAATGCGTGATATCGTTCTGTTTTCGGAATCAAAGAAAAATAATCGAGACACGTAATACGGAAAACTGCACCGACAAAATTAAGTCTTTATGTGATGAATCTTTGAAAATTGAAGATGCCAAAAACCTCGTAATTGACCAGGCACATAGGCTCGGTAAGTACACTCAAGGCAAAACTAGAAATATTGTCGCAAGGTTGAATTACTACCACGACAAGCTAAGAATTAAAGATGCTGCATTTATTAATCTGATAAAAATATAAAAAATAGGGAGGCGATCAATACCCAAGGGCTATACAAAAAGCGCAGGTTAGTTGTTTCTGAATTGATCTAATACACTAAGGCAAACATGCGTGATTTAATGACGAATGCAGATCGACCAAAAAACGTTTTTATGATAAGATACTTTGAAGAAAAATGCTTCCAACGGAAATAAACTAAAGTTTCTTGAAAAAAGGCTACGTCTGTAATGTGAAATTGTATGTACATGTAGTTATGTTCACATGGGCCTTTGGCTTACTGAATTTGCAATAAATTATCTATCTAAATTATCTATCTTGAAAAAAGGCTAAAGCCCGGTTCTATTCGTCAGGGGGAAAATGGCCCGTTATGAGGCACAAAGTATCAAAACAATTATGGAAAGGGTTAAACAATTCAGGAACTTAAACAGAAGCTCCGTATAAGATATTAATTTAGACCAATTTTCCACATAGTTAACGAAATATTAACTGAAAGGATACATTGTGATTCTGGAGCAGTAAACTCTTCATCAGGAATGGAGAACTAAATTAGGACAAATGTCAGAATTGCAACAATACCACTTTTAAATTTGAAAAAGTCCAGACATAATCAAAATTGCTTTCTGAGAAAGACATAATTAAAGAAGATTCAGACTATCAGCCCACTGTCTAGCCATTGCAACTGGTTAGTACAATAATACTGACAGAGCTAATAGATTATGTACAAATTGTAATAAAAACCTTGTAGAAAATTAATGCCACATCCTCATGACATGTGAAAACTATTTTGATTTAAAAGAGAGAGAATAAGTTGCTACATGGAACGCCACATACATAAGAAAGTGCCTCCCCATACAGTCCTCCGGGAAACAACAATCCATAAAATATACGGCACTTGAAGAGGTTAAGACAAAAAATGCATGCTTTATATTAGATGGCCATCATTAAACCAAAAAAACTTAATATCAAATATGTTATTTTCTGAAACATTCTTTTAACATTAGAACCGCATAGATAATGTTATCATTCTATAATGTTGTTTTTTTGCTATTTGCATATCAGTGTTATGTAAACCAATCAAATCTTACGTTAACCACCCAGGCAATTTCTCTTCAACCGAACACCGTGTGTAACCTTGACGCGGATTGGTTAACCTTTCGATATACATACATAGATAGTTTATTTCAAATTCAGTAGGCCATAGGCCCATGTGAACATAATAATGACACAATACAATTTCCATATGACAGTAACAAGAGGCAATAATTGGTTTTTAGTAACAACTTGTACATTGTTATAAAGAATATATAGGTTAGTCAGTTTAGATAATGTATTTATAAGTTATGTTTAAGGAAACATAATATATTAAAGACAGTACAAGAAAGGACAGGACAGTGTTTGACGGAGAAGGTGTACAAAGTATAGTAAAGTAGTTAAAACAACATACAACACATTTTAAATACATGTATGATTTGTGCATAGCAAAAACGGAAGTAATATATATATATACTAGCGGAAAAAAGAAACTGTGCATGTGTAAAATGTTCATATATCCTTCAATTTTTTAAATTAAAGCTTGAAACTTTACACAGGTAAGTTGTGTATCCCTCTCGGTCATTTACACTGGCCAGTGCATGAGTTGCACGGGTAGTTTGCCGGGCTAACGTCTTCTTTTTCACGTTTTTTCGTGCAGCAGTCAATTGCAAACACGTTTGTCGCCTAAACCTGTGTTAAAACATAGTGTTGTTACATGTAAGACACAAAACCAGGGTAATTTTGAAAAACGTCGTTGATACGCCATGCCAAGGTTGAATGAAACTGACAGATGCCGCGCCGTAGGCATGATTGAAGCTGGTGTACGTCATACTGACGTTGCCAGACAATTTGGCGTTCACCGAAATACTGTAGACGCCTTGTGGAGACGGTACCAACAGTTTGGGGCAACCAGAGACCGGCCTCGATCAGGACGTCCACGCGTAACGTCTATTCGCCAGGATACGTACATCCGGGTGGTTCATCTCCGTGACCGACTCAGAACTGCTTCTTTGACGGCTAGAAGTATTCCTGGCTTTAGAAGAATCAGTCCCCGAACGGTACGTAATCGATTGCGTGAACGAGGCATACGTCCACGACGTCCTGCCATACATCCTGTTCTGCAGCAACGTCATCGTGTAGCACGTTTTGCCTGGTGTAGAAGACACATACACTTCACGCAACAGGACTGGGCACGTATTCTTTTCACGGATGAGTCCAGGTTCCTTCTCGACAGCAGCGACGGCCGTTCTAGAGTGTACCGTCGTGTTGGTGAACGTTTCCATGACAGTTGTGTGATTGAACGACGTCCATTCGGCGGAGGTAGTGTCATGGTGTGGGGTGGCATCTCATCCCGTGGTAGAACAGCACTTGTGGTTGTTGACGGCACACTTACAGGCATCAGATATCGTGACGAAATCATACAGCCTCACGTCCTTCCATTTGTGCAGCAACGTAACGCCACGCTGCAACAGGATAACGCTCGCCCGCACGTCGCGCGGGTCGTCACCGACTTTTTGACCCAGAACAATGTGAATGTGCTGCCCTGGGCTGCAATATCACCGGATTTGTCGCCTATAGAACACGTGTGGGATGAGATGCAGCGACGGTTACGTGGCCTCCAAAATCAGCCGTTGACGTTACCTGACCTATCACGTGCGCTTGTCAGAATCTGGAATGGTATTCCCCAGGCATTTTTAAGAACACTTGTCACATCAATGCGGCGTCGTTGTCAAGCATGCATCGATTCCAATGGTGGACATACACGGTATTGATGAGCTGAACTTTGTTTAGAGAACGTCTCTGAAAACTGATCTCTATCTAAGACGCAGCTGATTCAATAACCATATCAATTGAGCTGGTGTTAAATAAAGGTAAGATAAAACCCTGTTGAAATTTTTATTGCGATTCCTTACATACCTTCTAAGTTATAGCATATTATACACATGCACAGTTTCTTTTTTCCGCTAGTATATATATGTATACACGTATAACACTTAGATGGTAATATGATACAAACTACTATCGTTTATCTGACAACTATGTATAATGCACTGATATAAACATAAACATAAATAGCATCATATGAAACCACATGTGTACTGAAAATCTCACTGGAAAAAAAAAAATATAAAAATATATAGTACGTTACATTACCAAAATCCACTGAATTTCGGTGAAATTTACCAAAATCAATTTTTGGACCTGACGTGACCAGCAATCGTAACATCTCGGCATTTAACAAATCTTAACCTTCAAATTGCGCCGACCATCTTTTTTTCTGGATATTTCTTGTTGGATTTAGTACTGATTGATTTAATGCCTATACACCATTTGGTTGACCTTTCGTTTTGCCAAGGTATACGTCAAAATGGTAGTACCCTCGACATGCCATATTGAGGTCCATACATTACGTCTTGTATCTTCGTTTTGTGCAAGACGTAGCAGATTATTATCGTGTGATTATTATCCCGATGATGTATGGATATACGCGTATTACCTTTAGTTAAAGTCAATGTTGTTATTAATATGTCTCCATCGTACATGTATACATGTTTTGAATATCGTATAATGCTATCCCCCATATCTTTGATACTTGTATATATTCATGCATTAAGTACATTATGATACGACGCCTTATGTACACATTTATAAACATGCGCACATGTATCGTGGCAGTTATTAACATGACTGTAACTTAATTATATTACTTTAAAAGTATGTGCAAACATAATTATACAATATTAGCTTATATCATAGACGTACCAAAATTAAAATGTTATGTATCGTACATATAATATTTTTTTATTTTTGTTTACGTAAAAATGAACAAAAAGCTGAGCAAAATAATGCTTAAATATTAGACCGTTAAAGTTTGTAGAAGTTAAATTTGTATTAATAAAGCTTCATTAATGAAACTTTATAACAATGGGGAGTTATAGTCGTGTGCATGTGAATTTAATCTCTTTTAACAAATGAAATTATAATATTCATCCATAACATTTAATCATGACATACTGCACACACAAGCTATGACACTCAATAATTATATCTTGAATAGAACGCGGAAATAGATTGCATATATTTAGTCCTTGCTGACAATAGCTATTTATACAAACTAATCGCCAAATGTGGGGAAATATTAAACTGTTGCGCAATATTCATTAATACGTATGTAACATGAACATGGTAAAATGTGTTTAACTTGTCAATATCGGCGGGTGTGTCTGACATTCAACCTTCAATATTAATTTCCCTAAGGTAAAATGAGATAATATTATTTGTCTATTTTTCCAATACATCTGTACGTTGGGCAAGCTTGATATTTCCACGACTATGAAGCAAGAATGATAAAGCAAAACCAGAAATATTGGTAATGATAAATGGTCAGTTTTAGTGATAAAAAATGCCATATAAAACCTTTGTGAATACGGTTAGGATGTGCACAATAAATTTCCCCACACAACTGTTGAACTAGAATTGACTCTCAATCTTTATTGACCAATAACAGTCAAATAATAATCTTTCAACATACATTCGTGAGTTATATTCATTAATTTCTTCACACACAAAACTAAACAAATTGAATAACGCACTCGTGGTTCCGTTTCTAAAGGTGAACGTTTCCAAACAAAATGTTCAATATACTCGCATCATGAGCCTACATGGCTGTTATGATGTGTCTAGTGTGTTATTGGGCATGTCGTGTGCTCGCCACGTTCCGCTTTCAGTTCTCACCACAACGTGTGTAAGCAAACCCTTGCCAGTATACAACCTCTCCTACAGCAAACCATTGGAAGTGCCTCCTAGTTGGCGATACACGGTAACTGAGCACCTAGCGGCATCAGACTGAATATATTGGTGGTCTGGCCCTAGAGATGTGGCATGCAGGCCCACCGGTGTGTGAACATGCCCTGATGCCCATGAACAGGCCCCAGCTATGGTTAAAATAGCTCCACTGCCTTGTGGACAGCTAGGGATAGTGAAAGGCTAAGGATGAAAACCCAGACGGAAAAACAACCTTGTGCTTCCAAGGAGGTTCTTTAGCCAGAAGCTGAAGGTGAAGTAACCCCTACAGAAAACCTAGAGAGCTGAAGTCAAAGGTACCAGGCCAGTGTGGCACTCTCTAAGGAACCATGGTTCCATGCAATCTCACAATGTCTACGCAATCATCAACGTCGTCTTAATGTACATTAATATTTAACAATTGAATGCTTGTCCATAACCCACCCTGTCAACATGATGCTGAGTCTGAAGATGCTGCACACCATTAATATTTTTACATGCTAAAAAATACTTTTCAGAGATGAACACCAAGATCCTTTCACCCTCTTAGCGCGCAAAATTTATTAATAAATCTCAGAAATAAATATTATTAAAATACAAATTAATATTTTGGCTTCAGATAGAGAGGTGTTACAGGGCGAAGTTTCACATTTGCAATCCCAATCTATGAGGAATAATCTTATATTTAGCAACATTCATGAAGTCGCTGCTGGTGTCACAAAGGTTGAAGATGAAACCATTCGTCAGTTCATCTATGAAAAACTAAAGCTGGCAAAAGATGTAGTGTGCAAAATCGGGTTTGATCGGGTACATAGAATGGGCCAGAGACTGAATGGGAAAACCAGAGGTATCGTCGCCAAATTCACCTTATTCAAGGAGAGGGAACTGGTCAGAACACAAGGTAGATATCTATCCGGAACTAACTTCTATCTGAATGAACAATTTCCCAAGGATTTTGCAGACAAACGGAAAGGAAACTGATGCCCACGCTTAAGGCCGATATGAGTGCTGGAGACCGCGCCTGGTTGTCATACGACACCCTTTATATCAACGGCAAACCGGTGAGGGAGTAGGGTTACGCTGGGGACGAACTTCTTATCTTATCGTGAAACGTACAAGGTTTATCGGGTGACAAGAAAGACAATGGTGAATTTACTTCATTGATTATATTTCTGTATGAAACTTGGACTAATTGTAAAAGTGATATTTCCTTACAAGGGTATGATGTGCATAATTTTCCCCATAAACTGCCACACCGTAACGCAAAAAGATGTAGTGGAGGCATTGCCTTATATTGTAAAAATAATTTAAAAGACGGTATAAGTATTATTGAAAACCACTTTGACACAATCATTTGGGTTAAATTAGGCCACTACTTCTTTAATCTTGACGAGGACGTTTTATCTGTGGAACTTATTTCTGGGTCGAAGAATCTCTGGCTTATAATGTCATCAATGTGAACCTTTTTGATGTACTTGAAGCTGATATAACATGTTACAACGAGTTTGGTTCTGTTTTTGTTGTTGGCGATCTGAATAGTCGTGTCGGTTCAAATCATGATTATATAACTCATGATATTTTTTCAGTAAATATTGATGTTGATTAGCCCCCTGTCATACCCCTAAACCGAGCCTCCCCAGAAGGTTCAGCAAATAGTATAAACGTATTGATTTGTGTAGATCTACGGGTCTCCGCATTCTTGATGGTAGACTTTTTGACACTCGTGTTTTTTTAATTTATTTCTGATACAGGTGCGTCAGTAATTGATTACCTACTCCAGAGCATTGTTTTCTCAAGATAAACGGTTTTTACATTGATTCGTTATCTGTATTTAGTGACCAATGTGCACTTATAATTTCTTTGACCTGTTGTCGTTATAAACCTGAGCAAGTAAATAGAAAAGTCACGAAGGCTAATGGAACTCTTCCCAAAGGGATAAATTGCGTGCCAGTTTGATTGCAAAATTACCAGAGTTTAACCACTTATTAAAAGTTGATACAAGTAATATTGATAGAACAGAAGTCAATAATACATTCAATAAATTCACTTCAATTATACGCAGTGTGTAGCGGACCCCCTTTTGACAAAAACACCAAATATAAATCCCGATATAGGTTTTAATAACCATTTGTAAAAAAATGCTGAATGGTTTGATGCTGATTGCGAGAACGGTAAAAAGCGACATAACAATGCACGTGATCAATTTAATAGACATAAAACTACAGCCATTAGAGAATACTTGCATAATATTAAAATGGAATATATAAATTTGTTACATATACTGTGAAACAAAAAAGTTGACCGAAATAATCAACTCATCTTCTAAACATTTTTGGAAATATATTAAGAAGAAACGGCGTTATAGTGCCAATGACGTAAACCTGGATAATTTTCATCAATATTTACCATGTTGAGCAGCGATATCTTTAGTTGTAATAATGAAAAAGCTGAAAGATTTTGTGACCGAAATAATGTTGACGACATGTCGAGTGGTTTTGAAGAATTAGACCGTCCCTTAACAATCAATGAGATATTTATTGCGGAAATGCTCACAGCAGTGATTGTCTACTCAACGAATATTTCATAGAAAGTTTTGACATCCTAGGCTCACATATTTGCGATATTTTTAATAAAATATTTAACTCTGGTTATTTTCCAGAGAAATGGACAGAGGTTATTATTACTCTCGTTCATAAGAAATGTGATACAAGTACTGATACTAATCATCGCGGTATAACACTCGTTGGTTGTATATCGAAACTTTTTACCACTGTTCTTAATAAAAGGTCAGAAATGTTTTGTGACAATTAAAATATCATTTCATACGCACAGTATGGGTTCAAAAAATGTCATTCTACTGTTGGTGCTTTATTTATTTTAACATCAGTAATCCAGATTTTTTTGATGAAAACAAACGTCTGAATGTAGCTTATATTGACATGTTTGTGTTTTGATAGTATGTACCGAAACGCGTTATATCTAAAGTTATTCAAGACAGGTATATGTACAGTAAGGTCAAATCATGTGTTAAATCATGTAACAATTACTCAGATTTTTTCGAATATTCCATCGGTTTAAGACAAGGGGAGGTAATGTCACCAATCTTATTATTATCTTTTTTTGTTAAAGATTTGGAGTTATATTTACTATCTGATATTGAGTCAGCAATCTTAATTGGCGATGTTGTTCTGCTTTTATTATTGTTTGCAGATGACATGGCTATTTTTGCTAAATCTCCACAAGAGTTACAAAATACCTTAAATAATCTTAAAAACTTATTTGGATAAGTGGGGATTAAAGGTAAATGTTGAAACTACTAAAATAATGTTTTTTAGCAAACGTGACGGACTTTTGGCGGGTGAATCGTGGATGTATGATAATAATCGTATTGAAGTTACAAACGATTTTAACTACCTCGGAACTGTTCTTTATTATATTGGCATTTGTTCACTAAATCAAGAATATATTGCAGGCAAAGCGGTAAAAGCCCTTGATGTTTTATTATCAAATTGTAAAAAACTACCTTTAAACCCTAAGTTATTATGTCAGTTGTTTGATTCATTTGTTGGTTCTATACTTGGATACGTCAGCGAGGTATGGGGAAACTGTAAGTCTAAAACAATAGAACGAATACATCTCAAGTTTTGCAAACGTATTTTAAATGTTAAACCTATTACCAGTACTAATGAAATATAGGGCGAACTTGGCCGTTATCCATTGTATAATTGTGTCAAAACAATTATTAATAAGTACTGGTGTAAATTATCATAAAGGAAAAATATCTTACCCTGAGAGGTTTACGAAAAAGGAGTTGCAGTATGTTATAAGGGTAAAACCAACTGGGTATATAATGTAAAACAGTTGCTTTGCTCATATGGTTTTGCTGATGTATTTGACAGCGCATATATTCATATTCATTGAACTGAATATATTTTCCATACATATTCAAATAACGTGTCATTTATGTTTTATATCCAGGAATGGTCTGGAAGTGTACTACAAAGTGGTTCTATAGATGTGTATAACAATTTTAAACAGAAGTTTGAATACGAAGATTATCTTGATCTTGTTTCTCACGACGTACGCCCTTATTTCTCAAACTTTGATATTAACATTTTACCTTTACGTATTGCAACGGGACGGTATGTGAGGAATAGGATAGATAGAAATTTACGTTATTGTTTGTGTTGTAAGTTTTATGACATTGACGACAGTTTTCATGTTATATGTTTATGACCATCTTTTAACGATTTACGTTGAAAATATATCCCTATTGTAAAAAGCCGTCAATGTTCAAATTGCTTTAGTTGCTCAAATGTGAAAACAAAGTAACTTTATGCAACGTAGCTAAGTTTGTAAAAGATGCTTTAAAACAAAGATCTTTAACATTACCATAATTCGATTGTCACCCTCGAACAATATTTGCCATTTTTTCACATTTTCTCTTTAATAACGTCATATGATTAGTTTGTCCTCTAAAACTTGTTGTAATCCCCCAGTTTTCTCTTCCGTCCGTTTCATGTTCTCATGTGATGTATTGTATATTTGTACGTTGTATGTGATTGTATGACGATGTACCATGCATAAGTCAAACCAAATAAATGTTCTGTTCTGTCCTGTGAAAGGAGGTGGCGTTGAGTTCCGCGGAAATCTAACGCACTATGAAATAATTACCTTGTCGAATTCTGGGGAGGGCCAAATATAATGTTGAGAAAACTTGGTCCAACCATTTGGTATGTAATTACCGTTTATAATGTGTATGCATGTGTTGATGTGATGAACTTGAGCATATAATACAATAAAATATGATTTAACTGAGTAAAATCACCCGAGGGATATATCACATTGACTGACAACTTGTCAATATCACTCTGTACTTGGCCAGACTAACTACTTCCGGTCAAACAGTTCTGTCCAGCTCTAAGTTTTTATCTTTGCAGCAATGTAAGTCAATTTTTCAACTGCTGGAATATATTGTTTTAGTCTACTGTATGGTATTATGCTTTATCAAAGATTTCTGCCAATGTTGTGACGTTGGTGGTGAAATTCACTTTTATCATAAACATTATTGTATATTATTGTGTTATAAAGACACCGTATAAATTGAATTCAAATGGACCTAAAAACGCTCGCTTCCCGTATCATGCCTGCAAAAGCAAGTCTTTGTATAAATGAACTTTCTAAAATTTTCACTTTAATATTTCGTTTACTTTGCGATTTCTACACATGTATGGAACATCCAAACTTTATATAATATACTATCGTGTAGAATGACTTAATGTGTTAGGTGTTAATAAACTCAACCTTATATAATTTGTGTTTTTCTTGTACTTTTACGATTTCTTCATATTTAAACAAGTCCTCCATTATCATTGTTGTATTCAAAAGCCTGACACTGCATTCAAATTGCTCAGAACAGAATCATGAAGGTCGGAGGCCATATTGACAAAAACACAATTGTTTGATGATACTGTTTGTATTTACACTGAAGATGAAATGTTCATGAACAAGCCACACAATTCACGCGCAAGATCAGCCAGCTTTCAAAAACCTGCAAATTACAAAACACAATTAATGCATGACAACATACAATGATAAGGCAGCTTACAATTCTTATATGGCGACGCCAGTAACATTTAATTTGCGAAGGGAGATTACTTCGTTGCATCATAACCTCTACACGTGGGACGGAACTACAAACTCGTCTAACCTTCCCATCATAGACAAAGGGAGACAAATGTGTGAAGTTCTCGGTTGTTGCCCCTAACAGTTTAGTATTTAACACGTTTTCATTTATAAATAACTCTTAAAACAAAAGTGCATTCAAACAGAATTGCGAGAATTGCAGAATATACTATGTTAGTCTGTTATTTCGGGTGTTTAATATTAAATTATTTTTTATTTATATATACGATATTGACATTGTAACGGTTATTTAACAGAGAGTTAACGCTTATGTAGGTCGTTAAATGGAAAAAATGTCACAACAAATTAAAGTATATTCAAGGTGTATAACTGTCGTTTTTTCTCAAATATACGTCATCTCGTGGCATTCGTGAATGCACTGATTAAAGAGCTGCTAAGGGAGATAAGCGTTGTAAGGGGCTAGTGAAGGAACACGACTCACCCATGTATGAGATATTTTATCGACCAATGGGTGTTGGACCGCCTCCGTTTCCGCCTCCATTGGATGCTACCATGGTTTCATTGTTGATCACAAATGTAGTTCCCTCAGACGCCGAGTTCCTTGCATTGATATAAGCAGCCAGTAGCACAGCCGCTCCCACTGCAATGAGTATTGTCTACATAAATTTCCCTGTGAAAACCAACTTCATGCTTCGATTGACGAATATCTTTAATCCATTTTATACAGAAATGTATGACACCACGTCTTGAGACACATAGTTAACATTATATTCCGACAACAAGCATTTTATTATAATTGTACACACTTTTACACACATAATGCATATCAACTACGACAGAATAGCGGGTATCAACATTTATAACATTTCTAATACATGTATCAAATTCACCGTATAAATATTTCTTATTATTTCATCAATATTTATAGTTATTTTCATCAGTCTTAATGCAGTCACACGTGGTCTTACTCCGTCCAAAAACGAACGTTTCTTTGCAATGGACAAGACTTGCGACAGGTTTATGGTCATGTATATCTTATTATACATTCCACATAAAACATATAAATGAATTACAATGTATAATGTATAAATACACAATGACTATATGAACATATAGAATAGAAATGACAAAATCTTTTTCCATTCACACAAAAAAGCGCAATGACAAACGCTCAACGTAGAAACGATTGGTCAGATTATAAACCAGATAAAACGTTTCATTCTTGTATATGGAATGTAAAATACTCTGGCACACTGTAGATCTACTTCTCGGATGTAACAAATATCAACCTTGCAAATCGAAACTATCAATAGATTTGGCATGTCATGTAAATTATCATGTATTAACTAATATTCGAATTTGAATAATAGATGAGTCGTAGACCTGACTTCCCCCTTGCAAAATCTCCGCCTCATATGGACAGACCCTCACGAATCATGTGACACTGAGCGTCAGTGATCCATAAAATTCCTCATATCGACATTACTAAAGGCAGCAATGGAATAAATGAACACCTCTGTACGATTTCCAACCTCTTCTTTAAGTGACGTCATTTCCATAAAACGTCACATATGACGTCACCATGTACTGACAGTAAGCAATATTCGCCCCATATGACAATATGAAAATGAAGTGACCATATAAAGTAAATATTGTTTCCTGCTTGCAAATAGTGACTTCACATGTTGCGCTTTCTTGAAATGACATCACCTATATACAGAAGATGTTGTAAATCCCATAGCAGCGCTCAAATGGTCAAGCGGAAGCGTGACAGTTTAACCACAACGCAATACCATAGTACGTTCAGGCTATTATTGACAAATTAATAAAAGATTCATGTAGGTATAAACTTTTGAACTTACAGTAAAAACCGCCGTACTTTCCCAACACCCCTGGTACTTCTACAACCACCGGTTGTTGTTGTTGTGAAGCCACGCCCATAACGTACAAGGCACAAGCTACTAGTATGATGCTTACAATCCTCATTGTGGGCTTTGTGTCTGAAATAATAATGTTTAACAATAAGAAAGAGACATGGTGATCGAGGGGTAGAGCGCCTGACTCCTGATCCGAAGGTCATGAGTTCAAGCCCCACTGAAAGAGGTTTCATCAAGTATTTCACAGTGCCGGAATTCGGCACGAGTACTGGTTCGCAACACAGGAAGTAGTCATCATGAGTGACTAGTATAAGTTGTGATTCTCTCTTTTAGTATAAGTTGTGAGAACTGTTTTAACAATCGATGCAAAACTGATAAATGTATGCATAAACAATAAGAAGAATTACCACACTGACATCTAAAAATAGTAAGTAGACGGACAATATCTTAAAGATTTATGTAGCCCATCTGAATGTTAAATATTTGACCGGGCTTTACCCAGTGTTGTTGCTACATTGGCTAAGACATCTTTAATACGAACAATGGCGCTGAAATACCGGTGCAAAATCTGGTTATCACGTTAAACAACGACAAAACTTGCAAAACCCCGCTTTTTAAAAAAATTCGGATCTTTTTTTTAATTTCAATATATTTTCTTCAAATTTAGAGGAATGCATCATAAGTGCAGTCTTTGATAATGCATATTTATTGATGTTTAACTACAAATGTATATGAAATTACGGAATGCTTTGAAATTGAACTCTAAAAGTTTGTATAAGTTAAATGCGTATTCTAAAAAGCTTCATTAGTAAGACATCCATAAAACTTAATCATGACATAATACACACGGGCAGCTATGGCAATCAATACTTATCTCTTGAATATAACACAGAACTAGACTAGATGCGTCTTAAGGTCACGAATGCCTCGCTATGGGCTTTTCAGTAGAATGCAAGTACTTTGTTTGTAAAGGGCAAATACGTTTGAAGCAATATCAATTGAAAACTCTTTTTTAAGTACAAAAAGGACCATAACTCCTCCGAATATTGGCAGATTGTAACAGAAATGATACTTGACGTGTATTTTATTAATCAATGCTTATGTGCCAAATATGAATTGAATCCAGCAATCCTTTCAAGAGTTATTGATCGGAACTCAATGTTTTTTAGTCGAAATCGGCCATATCTCCTCAATATATTTGCAGATTGGAACGGAAATCAAATATGACCTATGTTTCATAATCCTATGCTTATCTGCCCAACACGAATTGAATCCATCCATTATTCCAAGAGAAATGTCTCAAGTCGATAAAGGGCCGCAACTCTTCCAAAAATTGTAACTGATATTGAACTTGACCTGTATTTTATTATCCTATATGTATGTGCCCAATATGAATTGAATCCACACATCCTTTCAAAAGTTATTAATCGGAAACCAATTTTTGGACGGACGGACGGACGGACGGACGGACAGGGGTAACAATTTATGTCCAATCACCATCCTTCGAATGGGGGGGGGCATAAAACAGTATTCATAGGAGGTACAGGTATGAATAGATGAAATCCGGAATTCACTTTAAACAACGTTTGTTTCATAGCTACAAATAAAATTTAGTTTAGAGTCAGTTCAGACAGACGTTCTCATTGCGTTATAAGCAAGATTTCGGCGGTATATTGTTGTATTAACCGCAGGATTCGAGGCGTAACTCCATAGCGTTAGCAATGTGTAATAGCTCTATTAAATATCAATTACGTGTATTTAAAATGTTACGTTTTTGAAGACAGTGCTTGTTAATACTGTATACATTTTATAATAAATATCATTTTGTGAATCAACATATGTTGTGGTATCTATCCAGACATTTCTAGTTCGCTGTAGATTCCGTAAAATATATTTTAGTCTTAAAATGTTTGCTAAACTCACAAAGCGAGTTCATTAATAATTGAATGTACAAAAGTATACTCTACCTTTTAGTCCAAGTAAACACCAGCTATTGAAAGAGACCAACTTGTGCAAACTACTCGCTAAAATGTAGGGCAATATTAAACTGTTGCGCAATATTATACATATGTAGCTTGTAAGTGAGAAAATTTGCTCAACTTGTCAATGCCGGCGGGTTTACTTGTCATTCAAATTTCAAAATTTATTTCCCCGTCGTTGAGTTGGATAATAAGTTCTTGACTAACTATACGGTTGGAAAATTTAATATTTCTTATACTATGAATAACACTTGCAGCTTTGGATAAATGTCAAAAATGATCTCCCTTGATTAGCGGCTTTGTTTAAGCCTTTTCCTCGAAATTGGATTGTCTCCATTGCATGCGAAAATAGAATAAAAATGTTGGTAATGATAAATGGTGAGTTTTAGTGATATAACATGCCAATAAATCGATAGTATACGCATAACATTTAAAAACGCACGCAACAAATTTCAGTCGCAAGTTTTGTGGGATACTAGAAAAGAACTATGCATTGTATTATTTCATGTTTATGCAAAGATATAAGATATATTTCATTGCAAATACAATGCATTGGATATTTTTATATAAAATATGTTTCAAAATGCAATAAAATGACAATTTACAAACATTTCGCAGGTCTCAATCTGTGCGGTTTTAAATGTACTGAGTATATATACAACCTTAGTGAAAAACGGTTAAGGATGTGCAAAAGGCATTCCCACATACATAAACACTAGAACTCGCTTTTACCAATAGCAGTTTAATTTTGGGATAATCTTTCAACAAACATTCGTGAGTTAGAATTATTTATTTCTTTTAAAGCTAAAACATTGAAATTGAACAACGCACCCCGCCATGGTTCCGTTGTTTCACAAAAGATGAACATTTTAGAAACGTTCATCATACTTATGCGCATTAGAGATAGTTTCATTAGTCTTAACTTGGTTTATACGACAATCGACTTGTCCATAGCTCTTCGTGTGGTTGTGGTGCCGAGATTACATTCTGAAAATTACGTTTCTATTAGCAATTAAATTGTTGTCAGAAGCGAACACTTAAAATGTTTTCAGAAGCGAACACTGCTTATAAATACAAGAGCCTCTCATCGTCTTGGAGCACAACATTTCTTTTTGGTATTTAAATTTCAACCAAACCTCAAAATGAAATATGATTTATAATAGTACAAAAACTTATAACAAGCAGAACATATTTTATTACCTACAAAGGGTCACCGCTGTATATTTGACGTCTCTACTCGGGATTATTTTTTTTTTCATATACATGTAGCTTTCAAAAAGTTTCCTTCCGTATCTCACATGCAATGAAATGATTACCTTTAATCAACAGTCTGCTGAATTCTGGGGAGGACCAAATATAATGTTGAGAAAACTTGTATGTATTTATTGCTTATTATTTGTATGCTTGTGTTGATATGATGAACTTGCGCATATAATACAATAAAATGTTATCTAACTGAGTAAAATCACCCGAGGGATATATCACATTGACTGACAACTTGTCAAAATCACTTTGTACTTGACCAGACTAACGACTTCCGGTCAAAATGGTCTGTTCAGCTGAAAGTGTACAGTTTTCACTTGACTTCATATTTGCAGCAAGGTAAGTCAATTTTCAACTATTGTAAACGAGTGTACTATTGTACTGTATGTTATAATGCTTTATCAAAGATTGCTGTCAATGTTGTGATGTTGGTGGTGAATGTCACTTTTACCACGGACCTATACAGGTCCATGCTTTTACTATAAAGACACAGTATATATTGAACACAGAAAGTTAGTCTTGTATTGATCGGAATATAGAAAACATGTCACCAGTTAAAATATTCTATAGATCATAAATGACATCGCGGTGACTTTTTAAAACCAAACACCATTTTTGATAATTTACTTATGAACTAACAATTACAAACCGAACTTTCTACAACTCGATTTCTCTTTTACTGTTGCGATTTCTTCATAGCTATGGAGCATCAATATATTGTGCGGGATGATTTACTGCGTTCATGGGACGATGTCACGGTCCTTGTTAATCCGTTACCTAAATATCAGCATTTATGTATATCAACAAATGTCAAAATATCGCGTGTGAATTATGTAAGCCGTTTTAATTACTTAAGAAGGGTTGTACACAAATTTTGGTGATGAGCCAATGAAAACATGTTTCGTAAAATATTCACCAATAGACATAGAGTGCACAATAACAGTATTCTCAGCTAGATATAGCCAATGCTGTATCGTCACAATTGCCATTCAGTGATGTCCGCATCTGCTGTCTGTTTACCGATAACATGGTGTTTACCATGTATGATATCACGAAGATATGTCTCTTCCTAAGTTCCAAAGAATTTATTATACTAAATTTGTATTTTGGCGGACCTTAAATATGTATCTGGCTCATCTGAACCAAACATATTTGATTTGGCTTTCAGGGTAAAAATCAACCCAAAATAAGCAAATTCTTGGGCAATATTTGAACTGTTGGAAGTACTATTTAGTAGATTTTACGATGTACTGGCATTGATGATTGTTACTACAGAAAGTAGCATTAAATGGGTCTCATTTCTGCCGTAGATTATGCCGGGATCTTTCAGAAATACAGCCATGTGTACATTCACTCTGGTTAGTGAACAAATGAGATGTCTTTCTAAAGCTTCGTTATCATTTCAGAATGAAAATTACCACGGTATTTGTCGCTTGTGTGTTGATGTCGGCCAGTCTGACGCTTGGGATGAGTATAGTTCCCAGTCATCCGGAATGGTACGACTCCAATTACCATCCTGGATTCCAGAACAAGGTCGAAGCTGTACCTGTGATTTATAAGAAAGTTGACAGCGTTTGTAAGTAAAAACAAACATTCAGAACTTGTGAATTTATTTATTGTACATGTATAACTAAAATACCTAACCGGTCACTTTTGCCCAATTTCCGTATGTACACATCTATTGTTATAAATGCCTTGAACACTCTTGTTTCTACACGGTCATTCATTGCCAACAAACAAGAGACATCCAGATTGTTTAACATGCCTCTCGTATATCTAAAAAGTATTTTTATATTGCCTCATGGTAACTGACATTCCTACATTTACTATATGCGCATTTTGAAAATACCAATATGTATGCTAGTATTTGTCAAATAATCATAAATTCTTAATCTATCGCTATCATTAGACTCCATTGTTTTCCGTGTTTGGTATATTCACTTTTCTGTGGGATCCGGATGGATGTGTATCTCAGACAAAACCTCTCCTAGACAAATTCCCTCCAGTAACATTTTGCTACGGCCAACAAAACAACTCCCGTGATTTTACTGGTAGGACAAAAAGCCTCCCGTGCAAATGTAAAGACGAAAAAACTCTTCCGTTTCCAAATCGCTGTTAAGTGATTATATTACATGTTTTCAGTCTAGTTTGTATGTTTAACAGCACAACCTCAATAAAAAGACCACCATTGGGAGCATCTATAGAAAACTGGTCTTCTAACTGAGGTGGTCTTAATATTGAGGTTGAATAAAGAGCATACTGAAATGATCTTGAAAAGTGTGATTATTTTGAAGTGGTCATATTATTGAGGTGGTCTTTAAGTGAGGTTTTACTGTATATGTAGTATACAAATTGTATTACTACTACACAGAGGGAGTGGTTTCGTCATGCCAGTTAAAGACACGGAAGGAGTTTTGTTCTACTTGAAATATTCACAGATGGGTTTTGTCCACTTCAGCATAGATTGACAGGTGTTTGTCCTTAAAGCCTGAATTTGAGACTTAGTCTTAAACATGTTTCAACGTGGTTGAACAAGAAATCACTCCCAAAAACCGCTACTACTGCTACTGAACCATTCATACCAGCTTTCTTGACGCAACAATTCTCGTGAATTTGAATTTTGATCTAAGTTCATCGAAATAAAAGCTTAAGTCTCAAACTGTAATTTGAGTCTGAAGACTGAAAGCTTTTAGTGAATACAGGCCGAGGAGGTATAGCCCCGCACAGAGTTTCCAGCTGTACCTTCTACCTAATACCATGTCTGACATGTTACATGAGATGTACTATCCAGCTTGAGATAAGTACACCTGAACAACATGTCTAGTATACATAGCACAAAAATATTGCCGAACTTGTACCAAAATTTCTATATTCAAGAAGTTGGTTCTCATTCTGCAGCGATTACATTTCAGTGCCATTCCTGTTTGCTGTGTTACTGTCTCAATTCATTCAAGCACCATCCACAAACGTCACAGATGCTACGACTCTAGCATCTAACGGAATCACTGTAGTCACATCTAACCCATGTTGTGGCTAACCCAGGTCTTGAGGTAGGTTGCTAAGATTGGCCGCATGACAAACACCTCATGTGATACGGAAATTGCTGAGGAGTTACAGATGAAATCACGGTTCTGAGCGATCCAATGAGATCGCGGCTTTTAAATTGTGATAGGCTGCCATTTTGTCAAATTTGCTGATAGCTCTTCACAAAGGAGATTCCTTCTTTTTGTTATCGTCCATTTCATTTGACGAGAAATGCTAATTATTATTCATGCTTTACGAAGGTTCGCTAGCCAATTTGCCCAGGGTATCATATATGTTATGAATAGCCCAGGTACCAAGGATGCAATAATTAGGCCATCACTGGTTCTGAATCATCAGTGACAGTTGCAAGACATTAACATGGAATAAAATTTAAAAACTGATCAAAATCAGGTTTAGTTAATGAGGTGGTCTTTATGTGAGGTTTAACTGCAATTTTCATAAAGAAAACATTCAAAAGTAATCAAAGAATATGTGTAGCAGACGGCTGTTATAAATGATATTTATTTTTTTATGTTGTTTTCAGAAAGACGACATTCTCCACAGTGTGTTGTCAATGAGAGCCGTGATGAAACGGACTGTTATCATTACATAACTTCCAATCATGAAATAAAACAAAACTTCAAACTTGTTAATGAATATTTGTATTGTTTGTGTCTCTCCCTCCCTGCAGTCTGTCTGACTCTCTTGTTGATATGTGGCTTTGTAGGAAAAATAGAATTCTACCTAGCGCTACGTAGGGAAAGTAGCGGTGTCGTTTCTTAAACGTAGGAAAAGTATCTTTTAGCTTTAGACAGGTAGCATGATCTGACAGTGCTAGCGCAGCGTCAAAGTGTTGTATAGACAGCTACCCTTTTCTACATTGGCTAAGTTTTCTCGCTTACTTCCCCTACCTCTAAAAAACGCACCTCTGTAGAATGGATTAACTTTTTCTAAAATAATTGTTTGCAAAATATTTTTAACTCTAAAATGTGCATTGCGTACAGAGAATCATAATGCAATTTGTTAAAAAGTTTCATAATTTTGATAAAGCCCTTCCAGGCAAAATATTTATATAATAAGAGTTGAAACAGAGAGCATATTAGTTGTCCCCATTATGGGTTTTCATCTGAGATTATACAGTAAAATTTCTGTTAAGATTATAGCGGAAGCTGAAACTCAAACTCACAAACTCTCATACATCAGGTAGGACGGACAAATATGGTTTATTGTATAAAAATGTATTAAATAGAGTCATATACAAAATTTTCCATTCTTTCTTATCATAAATGTACAGTACAACAAAATAATCATTAATTTACAACATCACAGAAAATCTAACAGTATATTGTCATTTTGCGTTGAGTAAATCTGGGTTATCAGACCAGAACTGCTCCCCGATGAGATCTACATGAAGTCGGTCTATATTTGGACGTGATCCCTTCTTACTTGATACAGCACTTCTATTTGTATCTGACCCTCGACCTCTCCCGGTATGACCTCTAGATAACGCTGTATGTTGTAGCTGTAATGTTAGGTCAAGGTCACCATTCTCTATTGCTGTCTGAAATACAAATGTTAATAAAACATTTTAAAAACCCCAATAAGGATTATTTTTGGTGAGTTGAACCTTAAATTTAGAGTCATATACATTTGTAAGAAGCAGTACTACACTTTGTTTTTGAAATACATACAGTGGACTTTCGTTGGCTCTAACTAACCCAGTGAGAGAAAAGCATAGTTCTAGTCAAGTTGTGTTCAATATATGTTTTTTTTAATATGCAGTATGTACACAAGTATACATATAAACATACAGAATAATGACATCAAGACAATTCTGAAAATAAGAGGGGGATTTAACTCATTTATTTAAATGTAGTGTCTTTAAGTGCAATAGTTACCTTTGGGGTTCTAATAAGAATTGTGCCCTTTCTGTGTAATGCTGATAGATTGTTGTAGTTAATTTCAAATTCTTTATACAATAACTCATTCTTGTCACTAGACATTGTGCCCTGTAAAACAAAACACCATAAGAATAGAAAATGTCTCAACGACTGAATCTATAAAATATTACTCAACCTAACACAAGAGCATCCAGGGCCGTAAATTACATGGAGGCATGTAGGCAGTTGCCTCCTATTGCGGGCTGAAAAAAAAATCATTTTTTGTCTAAAAAGGGTCCAAAGAATATTTCGTCTCCCTCCGCTCGGCGGGGTGCCTCCCCTTCCAGGGGAGGCAATTTACGGCCCTGGCATCTGAATATTTTTAGAGAGATCAACCCATACAGAATGTTATTTTTAAAATTTACTCAAACTTCTGTCAGACAAGTAAATACAGTGTGTTTATACATGTATTTACTTGAGAACGGTTATAATCAAACTTTGAAGTGGTCAGCCAATGAAAACATGTTTTGCAAAATATTGGCCAATAGACATTGCATACACAATGATGGTATTATCAACTAATTTTGAATCAATTATACAAATACAGTAAAACCTCAATAATAAGACCTCCCTTGAGACCCTTGAAAGCTGATCTTACTATTGAGGTGGTCTTAATATTGAGGTTGTCTTAATATTGAGGTGGTCTAATATTGAGGTTGAATAAAGAGTGGAACAGTCAAAATGGACTTGAAAAGTGTGATCTTAATTTTGAAAAGGTCTTATTATTGAGGTGGTCTTTAAGTGAGGTTTTACTATACATGTATCTGTATAGCTATATCCATCAAATGTAAGAATTAAGATATTGAGCTTTTGTAGAAGATTAAACTCACAATTGCTGCTTTTATTTTATTTCCATATTGCTGCTTTTATTTAACCAATATACTGGTATAGTTTTATGCATGTCTGACAAGGCTTACCCAAATATATCTACAGGAATGACAATAAGAGTTAACTCCCTTCATGTAATGGAACTACACTTTCCTATGCAGTGGTATCCCCTTACAAGGTACAAGAGAGAATAAGTTGTTGAAGGGGGCACCACATATACAAGACAATGCCTCCCCACAGAACCCCGGGAAAAAACAGTCTACAAGACATTAGGCTGTGAGGAGGTGCAAGTATGAATGGGAATAGGGGTGCAAGGAATAGTCCAGCCGAATGCCATCACAAAACATTTTGTCAGCATTGTGTTATTTTCGATTTTGGTTCTGTGATTGTACCAGGGGTTCTAACAGCTGAATGTTCTCAATCCTGAAGATTTGCCGGGGTCGGAAGTCATGTCAAATGATCTCAATCACTCAGCTGTTCTGATCGAAGCTTCAATGACCCAGCATAATCAGATGCAGGCGTCTGAAGATCTAGACTATTGAAACACATTCGTACACAAAACGTTTCGTACCAGCCCCTACCACCCCCCCCCCCCCTCAAAAATCATCAGATTTACATCTATCTAAACGTGATCCTAGAGACTCTAAATCCAGACTTTAGAACCCCTGTTAAAAATGTACACATCAAATATTGACAATGTTCTAGTTACATTTCAGAGAAAAATTTAATGGTTAAATGAAAACAATATTAACCATTATAAAACTTTTTGTTTTGAAGATATAACTCATTTAATACAAATATCCTTCATCACGAGATGTTAGTAAATGCAGTGAGTTAGGTGCTTCTAGGGGAGATAATCATTGTGAGTTTTTCAAGGAATGTCTGATAGAGTTACATACCTTTAATCTCTCTTGTGACTGTGCAGGTGTCAAGCCTTTTTCTTGAATTAATTTCCAGAAGCATGTGTTATACAAATTATTAATGTGGCCTGAAAGATTGGAAAGGCATACATGTATATGTACTCTGAAACATTATTTTTGGTAGAAAGATCTCTATAAGGAAATGAAGTTCAAACATATCAAACATATTTTGCCGCACCTATTAATTGATCTACTACTGCATCTGCTTCTTCCTTCAATTTTCAGATCCATCTTAGGCGGTACTCAATGCATATCTGTCATATTTTAAAATAGTATCACTGGCGTGCTAACAGTGCCGTTCCAAATGAGATTACTGTATAAAATCTGTAATTTTGACAGGTAGGACAACACCTCTACCACTAAGGTTCATTTAATCAATATTTTCACTACTACAAAACTTTTAATGTAATTTGTCTACTTGACATACTGATTGTCCTGAAAACTGTAATACAATCACATAAATAGCAATTTCCCAACAGTTTTTCAAGGGAGAATCTTTGTTCACCTTGATAATTTTATGGGAGCAGTTTTGAATTACCAGTAAAATTCAAGGAAGGGGTTATGTCCATCTCAGCAAAAGTGACGGGACAGGATAGTCGGGTTTCTGGCTCTTTACAGATATAACAATTTGTAAATAAAAAATCCAATCACCAACAAAGTCGGTACTTACAATCTGCCTGTCTCCAACTGAGGTAATCTCGCAGGTTTTTATCTGTAGGGTACAATACTGTACGCGAGTCAAAAGCCGGAGGGTATTGCATCATTGTCGTACCAAAATATCGTGGCCAAAAATATACAAATGATGAGGCAAACAGACTAACCACATTTGTAGCAAGTTTACTGAAAGAAAGAAGATGCAATTAAGGGTTGTAATCCTTTGAAAGTTGTAGAATCCTGAAATAAAGCTATACAGCTGTGACATTTACAGGTATACTTCATCAACAATAAATGTCATTCCTGCTCAAATAGTAAAAGAGAGAGAATAAGTTGCACATATACACAAGAAAGTGCCTCCCCAAAGAGACCTCCGGGAAAACAACACTCCATAAAACATAAGGCACTTGAGGAGGCTCAAGGGTACATACGTAAGACACATCCAATTCATGTAAACTAACAAAAAAATACAACTTTTCAAATGTTTTATATGACTGGTAAACATGGTAACATTTTTAGGAACAGCTTGATAAGTGACATCATTCAACGTTTAAAGTAACTTTGCACATTGTATAAATTGTCTCATCCAAAATCTATGTATAGTGAATTCTGTATATATCATGTTATCATTGGTGAATAATGTATAATACAATCCAAATGCACTATTTTGACATTGTTGATACACAATAAATGTTTATATCTTGGTTACAGATCAGGTACCATGCCATCATCCCATAAAGTAGACTACATGATATACACAATGTTGATGCTCCTAAGTGTGAAAATATTGCAATATTTAAGTAAAAGAAGAATCAAATTGCAGAAAGTTCAGTTTATCAAATTACGTCCATTTTTGAGTGAACACAGAGACTGTGTGTGGATGGATTTCTATGTAGTTTACATGTATTTGATATGCCTCGTAGCTAAGTGGTTAAGGCATCCACCTTGGGAGCAGGAGGTCAAAGGTTTGAATCCTGGTAGGGATCCTTTTTGATATGGCCTGTTGGTGAGCTGCAAGCTAGTTGACTGAGTATTGTGTGCCTACATGCACGGTGCCTGACATTAAAGGATAAGAATTATTGGGAAGTAAATGTACTCTGAAAGTTTATGTCTCATAAGTCAGAACTGGCTGGCCCTTTACATAGGGGTGACACTATAATAAATAAAGTCTTTGTTTTACTTATATGTATTAACAGAAAACATGCAGCAATAATAACTGGACCAAAATTAAGTGCATATCTTATATAAATGCCTCAAAATAACCTTTGAAATATACACGTACTAAGATACATTAATAAAACGCAATAATGGCACTTACAAGCTCAAAACCATGAGTAGACAACTTTTTTCAAGTGAAAATCCCTCAGGAATTTATCTGTTATGATGTTTAACAATGAACTAAATATACGGTTTATGTTATTCTGGTACAACAATGAACTAAATATACGGTTTATGTTATTCTGGTACAACAATGAACTAAATATACGGTTTATGTTATTCTGGTACAACAATGAACTAAATATACGGTTTATGTTATTCTGATTCAACCATTTACCCGAGTACCGAGAATGCACTTTACCATGTACAGCACGTATTATTCAAGGGTTTTCTTTCAAAACAACATCTATTTAAAGATATCTGAGCTCACGAGATCTAAGTGTAACCTGTAAATCTATTTTGAACTAAATTATTCCAAAATACATGCAAATTATAACCTATATTTTTGTAATACATATGTCTGTTTATATACATTGTCATGAACACATAAGTCATTTACCTGGAAGAATGGTAAAAGTTTTATTAAATAAATTCGTCACACTTGTCACTCAGAAAGTAACATAAAGAGTATGTAGATTGCCTCTGTAATATGATACAGAATAAAGCTATCAAAAATGGCTTCAATATATCACATAACTAGAATACTATTATAAAATGTCTTACACCAACTTAGAATTAATTAACACCTTAAACACAAGACACCTGTTTAACATCATGTACAGGTTAAAAACTGTTTCTAACTAATGAAAATAATGCAAATTTATTCTTTTTAAGAAAACTATATGCATTGATGATTCGGGTTTTTTTTAAAAGCATTATAATACAGACAAAACACAATAACTCTGCTGCAAGATATGATTACAATTTTTCCAATTCCAAATTTCAAAGATTTGTATTTAAACTTCAGAGAAATTATTGGGTAACAAATGTAATTCATTAGCATCTAATTGACAATCTCCATCATGAGTTAGCTTGAAGGCATCATACTTAATAATAAAACACCTGTTGAATACATCCATATTAGAAGGTCAAGATTTGTTGTGCAACATAAAAAATGCTGAGATGTTACGATTGAAAAATATAATAAATATCAGATGGAGATGATCTTGTATGCATAGTAATTTGAAATATAAATATTTTTTGATATTAAGTAATTTTTAAACAGTAAATACAAGGCATATTATACTGGAGATCACCAATTCGAGGGTTAAGCGCAAGACTATCCTAACTCCTATGTATTTATGTAGGAGTTAGGATAGTCTTGTGCTGAACCCTCGAATTGCTGTGTTCTGTTATTTCCTGCTTCACCTTTGTCATTTGTTTTGTATTGTCAATGTGCTGTTGAATTTCCTGTGAACACACAAATGTATTACACAATCCATTAAATTCAAAACATGTGTATTAAAGAGTATGTTTTCTGTGCTTTTAACAAAGAAAAAGTCACAATTGTGTTTTGACAGAACTAATTAAGGTCAATCTAACTGCTGTAATAGTGTCATGCATGGTAATAATCTCATTTCGCAAAAACACAGAAAAGCATGAAAGCGACATGAAACCTATATTGACATGGATCTGTCTAGATAGTTTATACCTCTGTTTGTCGTCAAAGTTACAGCACTATAATGGGACTATAAGTGGTATAACCAACCAGGGCAGGGAGGCGCAGTGGTCGCAGGGGTAGAGTGCCTGACTCCTGATCTGAGGATCGTGAGTTCAAGCCCTGCAATTAGTGGGTATTGATCACAAACTGCACAATCCCTAAACTTGGTGCAAGTACTAGATGGTAGCCAGGAAGAAGTCATCAAGAGTGATTGGTATATGTTGTAAGAACTTGTTTCACATTTTATGTAAAATAAATAAGTTTAAACTACACTAAACCACCAGGATATTCGCATGGTGGAGATCCCTAGGTGCCTATCTAGCATTCTTTCGAGCACAGTCTAGAAACACCGACCTTCCATAAGGCAGCTTGATACACAAAGTTTGAATCCAGGTGAAGATTTAAACTTCCAGTGATTAGGGGCAAGTGATTTGAAGTCAGGGACCATAACTTCAGCCACAGTACATTAATTATGCACATTGTTATATTCTGGCATTCAGTTCAACAGTCAAGCACTAATGTGGGCATTATACTTTTTTATATTTCTTCGATGGTTTCATCATACCCTTAGCAACCAAGTGATGGGACAGAAAGTTGACTACTTTGTGTATCACATCCAACATTATCTATCAACATGACAACCTTATTTCCATAGGACTATGTGACGCTTGAATCTTACATTGAAACAAAAAAATCCCATTGGCAGGTTACTGTGACATGATATATGACCTAACTACTATGTTAAACAAACATCTTTGTAATTATTCAGCGAAAAGAATTTATTACAAATAAGACCCATTTCAAAAATTAATTAATTAGATTAAAACATAATTTAATACTGGCTGTCGCAATTAATCATGAGATTTACTGTCTGAATTTTGTAATTTCCCCCACCAGTTCGCTGTATCATAATTGAAAGCGAAACTGTCTATCCACATTTATGGTATACAGTTGAGAATGGTTACAAGACTTCAAGGGGTGTCGAACAATAAGGTCACATAAGACGGGGAGTCACTAACAACAGACTCATTTCTCTCATTAGACACCAACATTTTCATACATAATAAGATCATGTTGTGTCATCATTTGTGCATTTTACAATTATAGATTTGTTTGTTTATAATTTATTTCTTTACACCTGTTTTCAGAAGGTGTACAAATCAAATTGTTGTCAAGACTGTGTTTTTGTTGACTTTAGTTTTAGATCAGTGATAAAAATTGTCTGTCCGAATTTAGGTCCATCTTAATAATATTCAACTTTCGGTAATGCAGTATATAATTTCTTACCAAAATGTATTTCAAGAAGTCATTCAGCTACTATTAATAAATTAAATTGCCTAGAATTATCCTTAAAGTTTGTGTTATTTCAACTATTTGGCCTACCTAGATTATATGGCACAGTCCGAACTGTACTGGCTGTTAACCAATTACAGTTGACAAAGAGTATTGTTGCTTATACAGCAGGATCAGGCAGGAAATAACATATTTAGAGCAATTCAGAATAGACCTTTCCATGCCAACTTGTTGAAAACCTCATGACTTATATGTAAAGATAAATTACATGTTCAACAAGTGGTAGCTAATTAATTGGCTAAATATTCAGCGGAGAGAAATAAGGAAACAAGTACTTTTTATACACCAAAATTGTAAGTCTGGATACTGTGAAGTACTATAAGAAGGTTAAAGAAAACTGTACCGCATTGTATCAACTAAATATTTGTATGTCATTGGAGTGAGGCTTGTACAACAAATACCAATTATTTTTATATTTCAATTGAAATTATACAAAATGTGTATTAAAACTAAAGAAGGGAGGAAGATCTGCATGTTGGGAATGTTTCAAGCCAAAATAGAAAATTGAATTTCAGGAAGTACATACATGTATAGCGTAGAAGTTTGAAGGAAACCCTTCTTGCGCATTATTTTCTCCAATGTACATAATATTATAATGCCATTTGTATAATTGTGAACCCCTACGGCTAAAGAAGGCATCAAGCAATATTTGGTCGAATACCAAGTTTTAAGATAAAAAGGTTATATGAAAGAATTAAATATCTAGGTGTATGCCCTGACATTCAAAACACAATACAGTTGAACCCCGTTATGTCGACATCGGTTATATCGACATTCCGGTTAAGTCAACATATTTGTAAAGTCCCGATTTCTGTCGCTATATATTGTATATGGAAAATGATTTATATGTCGACATTTCTATGTCGACAATTTCGGCTATGTCGACGTGATTTCTCTGGCCCAAAGAGTGTTTTCACACCTTAATGTACTTGTTTGTGTCGACATCCTCTCGACGTGATTGAAATTGAAAAGGTGTCAATTGACCGTGAAGAGATAAACAATTTTATCTCGACCTATTGTTTGTGTCACAATTAATTTGTTCACAGTTTGTAAAACTGATCTTTAAATTAACATCTTAGTTTGCAATATGATTGATAAGTGTCGCAGCGAATATTAACCAGTTTCAGTAAAACTGATAAATTCAGCCACTCGCCGTATATGATTAAATATTGTTGAAAAAAGGGCATTAAACCCGAAAAACAACATAAAAATCGAACATACACATATATTATGTCTTTGATATTATTTATTTAAAGTATACCAAATATCACGATTCAATTAGTTTTACAACACCTGCAGCAAAACACACGAGTGGTAAGTTTTACAACACCACCATAGCAAAAATACGTATATACAAGACAAGTAAGTTTGCCAGTACTGGAATCGGATATGTCGACATTCGGATATGTCGACATATTTTATCAGGTCCCTGTAATGTCGACATAACGGGTTTCGACTGTACAGTAAAACCTCAATAATACGACCACCTTTCGGAACCTTGAAAACTGGTCTTCTTACAGAGATGGTCTTAATATTGAGGTTGAATTGAAATGCAAAATAATGAAAAAGGACATGAAAATTGTGTTGTAAATTTTGAGGTAGTCTATATATTAAGGTGGTCTTTAAGTAAGGTTTTCGTATTTTTGTGTTTTAGTTTTCTTAATAGACATATTTCTATTAGTTTTAAATTCCATTTCCCTATCACTAGTATCTGAGAATTGTTTAATTATTAACTACATCATCGAGTTGACTTTACTTAAATTGCATTATTAATTTGACATTTTAAGGTTATTTCACATTCTGATGTTACTAATTTATTTACAAGGTCAGTATAAGGCTGCTTGTTCCTTTGTGCTGGATTAATTCAGTATGTCTGTTGTTATGTACGTAATGGCAGGGCTCAACACTAACGGTTGTCCGATGGATTTTGACCAGTAATTTAAAGGTCTGGGCAACCAATTTCCAAAACTACTTGCCCGATGTCACCAGTAAATTTCAATGGAAGAAATTGTGTCCAAGTTACCTGATGGGCTTTAATCAATTCAACTAGACCGAACGATCAATCAACAGTTAACAAATATTGGCACAAGAAAAAATCAATGTGAGACTTATAATTGGAATTACATGTGAAATAGCCAGTTTATGTTTTAATTGAAATGTTCAGGTATTAAAGCATGCATATTGATGCTGTTTTTCTTCATTTGTCACAACTCCTGCATTTTCACTCTACATTTTTTTTGGGGTCAAGACAAGTGAACATTTGGTCAGGACAAGTGATTTTTAAATCTACTTGTCCGACTTGTCCAGTAGTACAAAAAGTTAATGTTGAGCCATGAATGGTTGATTGCTTTTAATGATAAGTTACTGCCTACTTAGTCAATTTATGTTTATATGTTGGAAATCAATGACTATAATTAAGTGTGAGGTTAGCTAGCTGCTAAATCGATTTAAACCCCCAGTATTTTTACTGACAGTTCCAAGGCTGTAATTCTCTGTATGGTTATTATTTTTTCTGTTTATGTTTTAAATGTGTTTTATATTTCACTTTCCCCTGTGCAATTCTGTCACTTTATATGGTGTTCAGGTTATTTCCTGCCCAGTTTCAGCCTATTGCTATCAGCTGTCTAGAATTGTCCTGTGATCTTTTCCATCTATCAATTCCCCCCCCCCCCCTCCTTCACTGTCCACTTTGATTCTCCTAGTTATTCCTTAAGGTTTGCCAGGCCATTCCTTGTGCCTCTGTTCCCTAACATTACCCTTTAACTTCCTTAAGTGCCTTGTGTTTTGTGGATTGTTGTTTTCCCGGAGGTCAGCGTGGGGAGGCACTATCTTATGTATGTGGCGTTCCCTGTAGCTACGTATTCTCTCTCTTTTACTGTACAGGAAGTATTTGCAAACTATTTCTATTCTGTTATGATTTTGTTAGTATCAAATTACTCACCTGGCTCTTCTGTTATATGCATTAGTGGACTTCCTAAATACAAAACTGTATTCATCACTCTGTCCATACGCAATCACGATATCTTTAAACTCTTCCGTGACTGTCTCAGCAGCTTTAGACATAAGATCCAATGCACGGTCATCATTGGGTTTTATATAATTATGAGTATCTGCAAATCTGTAAATAAACAAAAGTCACACCTGTATTAGGTGTCATATGTCTCAGACTCCACCTGTGTTTAAGTAGTCAGTTAGGATGGTGGTCACCATTGTCCGTATTCATATGTTTTTGAGGTCATGGGTACGGTACTTTAGACCAAGCTCACCACAACCCGTCCACTCAGGGGCCTCTGTTTCAACCATCTTTATATCTTATACACAACACTCCCGATGTTGATGTGGACTAAGTCAGTTAGACAATCTTCTGGCATTGCCTATACCATACATACAATACATACATTCACTAACCCAAATGTATATAACAAGCAAGTTATGAGAATATCAGTCAATTTAGTAACAAATAAACATACACAGTGATAACTCCACAACCTTATATCAATAATCACATGTATGCGTTTGTGGGATTCTAAGGTTTGACTTACAACCAACTGAACAATTGCTGATATAGGTTAGCTTTAAAAACACACTTGTCCAGAACTAACTTCAACTCAACTGTTGGAAGCCCGATTCAGCATAATAAAAAACAAGAAATGGGCAATGCCCCCAAACCAGGTTTTAGTATGTAGTTATTTGTTACCCAGGCTCTATTTGTATAATGAAAACATGATGATCATCAATGCTGCAAAGGTGCCAGAGGTGATACATGCATACAAACACTCACACTTAGATATGCAACAACTTTGATGTCAATACACCCACGAATAGCGAAGATATTAAGTGGAAACTGCTTTTTAAATTTAAAGTGACCTTGACCTTGGACGGAACAAACCCAAAAGCAATCCCAAGCGAGATCTTCACATGTTCTTACTATACACCAAGTTTGATGTCAATATGACCAACAAATCTAAAGTTATTAGCCGGAGAGCAAATTGCAATTTTTAGTAAAGGTGACCTTGACCTTTGACGAAACGATTCCAAAAGCAATCCCAAGCGAGCTCTCCACATGTTCTTACTATACACCAAGTTTGATGTCAATATGACCAACAAATCTAAAGTTATTCGCCAGAAACCAAATTGCTAGTTTTAGTAACAGTGACCTTGACCATTGGCAGAACGAGTCCAAAAGCAACCCCAAGCAAGCTCTACACATTTTCTTACTATACACCAAGTTTGATGTCAATATGATCAACTAAACAAAAGTTATTCGCCGGAAACCAAATTTCTATTTTTAGTAACGGTGACCTTGACCTTTGACGGACCAAACCCAAAAGTAATCCCAAGCGAGCTCTCCACTTGTTCTTACTGTACACCAAGTTTGATGTCAATATGATCAACGAAACTCAAGTTATTTGCCGGAAACCAAATTTCTATTTTTAGTTATGGTGACCTTGACCTTTGTTGGACCGAACCCAAAGACAATCCCAAGCGAGCTCTCCACATGTTCTTACTAAACACCAAGTTTGATGTCAATATGATCAATGTAACTCAAGTTATTCGCCGGAAACCAAATTTCTATTTTTAGTAAGGGTGACCTTGACCTTTGTCGGACCTAACCCAAAAGCAATCCCAAGCGAGCTCTCCACATGTTCTTACTATACACCAAGTTTGATGTCAATATGATTAATGTAACTCAAGTTATTCGCCGGAAACCAAATTTCTATTTTTAGTAATGGTGACCTTGACCTTTGTCGGACCAAACCCAAAAGCAATCCCAAGCGAGCTCTCCACATGTCCTTACTATACACCAAGTTTGATGTCAATATGATTAATGTAACTCAAGTTATTCGCCGGAAACCAAATTTCTATTTTTAATAACGGTGACCTTGACCTTTGTCGGATCGAACCCAAAAGCAATCCCAAGCGATCTCTCCATATGTTCTTACTGTACACCAAGTTTGGTTACAATATGATGAACAGAACTCAAGTTATTTGCCGGAAACCACCCAGTTTGACGCCCGCCCAGCCCCTTTCATGAAAACATGAACCAAAGTGTAATTTTGAAGTTAACAAGTGCATACGACTTCATTTACCAGAACAATCTGACACAATGTAAACTATAAATGTGTTAATACACGGTTATTCCTTTGACACTTTTATCTCCCATCAACATCCATATAAATTCATTTTGATAAAATAATGAGGAAACACAGCTAGGTCATAAAGCTATGAAAACTACCATAAAATTTGTCAGTACTTTATTTTTCAAAGAGATCAAACATTACATTAGAGCCATGTATCGCTAACCTGAAGACTAACATTATAGCCATGTATCGTAACTTAGACAAGATTTAATGTACACATACAAACAATCTGACCATATTCCATGTAGATCGGGGAGTGAATGATGCATACAGCAAGTGTTACTAAGTTTGGTCAATAGTTAGACCTTGAGACTTAGTTGTTTACCCTAACATGACAGTGTCCAATTTGACCTATATTTTGACCAACATTGTGACAAAGTTTCAGATCAGGTAAACATGTCATCTTTATTTCATTTGTCCAAGTAATGGACTATGATATGGACTAGCAGCCTTCTCTCGACTGCATAATGAGCCATCTTAAAACTTTATTTTTGTTATGGAGGAAACTCTGGTCATCTTTCATGTAGAAAAGGCAGAAACTATGGCCTTTATAGTGTGAACAAGGTTTTTCAATGATTCAACTTAGAACTGAGTACCTTGTACATAATGAGTACCTTGTACATACTGAGTACCTTGTACATACTGAGTACATACTGAGTACCTTGTACATACTGAGTACATACCGAGTACCTTGTACATACTGAGTACATACTGAGTACCTTGTACATACTGAGTACATACTGAGTACCTTGTACATACTGAGTACCTTGTACATACTGAGTACATTCTGAGTACCTTGTACATACTGAGTACATACTGAGTACATTGTACATACAGAGTAGTACATACTGAGTACCTTGTACATACTGAGTACATACTGAGTACATACTGAGTACATACTGAGTACCTTGTACACACTGAATACCTTGTACATACAGAGTACATACTGAGTACCTTGTACATACTGAGTACATACTGAGTACCTTGTACACACTGAGTACCTTGTACATACTGAATACCTTGTAAATACTGAGTACATACTGAGTACATACTGAGTACCTTGTACACACTGAATACCTTGTACATACAGAGTACATACTGAGTACCTTGTACATACTGAGTACCTTGTACATACTGAGTACCTTGTACACACTGAGTACCTTGTACATACCGAGTACCTTGTACATACCGAGTACCTTGTGCACACTGAGTACCTTGTGCACACTGAGTACCTTGTACATACTGAGTACCTTGTACATACTGAGTACCTTGTACATACTGAGTACCTTGTACATTCCGAGTACCTTGTGCATACTGAGTACCTTGTACACACTGAGTACCTTGTACATACTGAGTACCTTGTACATACTAAGTACCTTGTACATACTGAGTACCTTGTACATACTGAGTACCTTGTACACACTGAGTACCTTGTACATACTGAGTACCTTGTACATACTAAGTACCTTGTACATACTAAGTACCTTGTACATACTAAGTACCTTGTACATACTAAGTACCTTGTACACACTGAGTACCTTGTACATACCGAGTACCTTGTACATACTGAGTACCTTGTACATACCGAGTACCTTGTACATACCGAGTACCTTGTACATACCGAGTACCTTGTACATACTGAGTACCTTGTACATACTAAGTACCTTGTACATACTAAGTACCTTGTACACACTGAGTACCTTGTACATACCGAGTACCTTGTACATACTAAGTACCTTGTACACACTGAGTACCTTGTACATACCGAGTACCTTGTACATACTGAGTACCTTGTACATACTGAGTACCTTGTACATACCGAGTACCTTGTACATACTGAGTACCTTGTACATACCGAGTACCTTGTACATACTGAGTACCTTGTACATACCGAGTACCTTGTACATACGGAGTACCTTGTACATACTGAGTACCTTGTGCTCAGTTGAGCTAACAGTAAGATTGCATTCAGTCTAAAATTCAATATTTACAGCTTCTTTTATCCTTCTGTCTTCCTTAATCAGTACATTGTAAGCAGTGCATGTATTTGCATGCAGCATCAAGTAATCCCCACACACATTTAAGACACAAATGGTGAAGTCATTACCATAGTTATGTTAACAGGCTGTCAATATCATGCAGCCAAGTATTGTGTTAACACCTACTGAAATGATTACTCATATCAGACATCAAGCGTAATTGTTAAATAATGAAAAGATTGCAAGATATTAAACCAGGATTTAGTGCAAACAATTGTAACTGTTCTTAGGAATTAATTTTATGAACAGAACACATTTTTAAATTGCTTTACCTTCTCTTGACAGGTCGTTTTATTCTTGTCTAATGTTACATGTCAATCAATGGCTATACATAATCAACATTGCTTTATTTTGTAGCAATAAAACTTGGAAAAAAAATTGTATTGTGTAGTGTTGTGATGTGTTGCATTGTTTTGTATTATTTTGTGAGCCAGCAGTTAAAACAGTTTGGCACAAACCCTCAATCGCTTTCTGCACATTAATCCTGGTATTGAGCTTTATTTGTATGTCAGACATATTCTTACAAAAGGACAACATGCTGTACAGACTTTATTATCATTACTTATATTATAAGTAGATTAGTTTGTTTTTATTAGGTTAGTAAATAATTATACGTCTTTGTATATACTGAACTATTGGATATACCACAGATTAGTGAGATGTTGGTATGCCATTTAACTGGTTAAGGGTCCCCAGATTTTTTTACAGACATATCCAAGACTGTAGGGAATTGTATTGCTTTATTTCTGTTGTTTGTCATACAGTCCTGTATTGTTCCATACTATTGTTTTTGTCATTCAGTCCTGTATCGTTCCATACTATTGTTTTTGTCATACAGTCCTGTATTGTTCCATACTATTGTTTTTGTCATACAGTCCTGTATTGTTCCATACTATTGTTTTTGTCATTCAGTCCTGTATCATTCCAGACTATTGTTTTTGTCATACAGTCCTGTATCGTTCCATACTATTGTTTTTGTCATTCAGTCCTGTATCGTTCCATACTATTGTTTTTGTCATACAGTCCTGTATTGTTCCATACTATTGTTTTTGTCATTCAGTCCTGTATCGTTCCATACTATTGTTTTTGTCATTCAGTCCTGTATTGTTTCATACTATTGTTTTTGTCATTCAGTCCTGTATCATTCCATACTATTGTTTTTGTCATTCAGTCCTGTATCATTCCATGCTATTGTTTTTGTCATTCAGTCCTGTAGTGTTCCATACTATTGTTTTTGTCATTCAGTGCTGTATTGTTCCATATATTGTTTTTGTCGTACAGTCCTATATTGTTCCATATATTGTTTTTGTCATACAGTCCTGTATCGTTCCATACTATTGTTTTTGTCATTCAGTCCTGTATTGTTCCATACTATTGTTTTTGTCATACAGTCTTGTATTGTTCCATACTATTGTTTTTGTCATTCAGTCCTGTATTGTTCCATACTATTGTTTTTGTCATTCAGTCCTGTATTGTTCCATACTATTGTTTTTGTCATTCAGTCCTGTATTGTTCCATACTATTGTTTTTGTCATTCATTCCTGTATTGTTCCATACTATTGTTCTTGTCATTCAGTCCTGTATTGTTCCATACTATTGTTTTTGTCATTCAGTCCTGTATTGTTCCAAACTATTGTTTTTGCCGCACAGTCCTGTACATACTATTGTTTTTTAGTTCACTGTAATGCGGTGTAGTTTGGCTTCCATACCTGTACTGATCATTTTTGTATTGGTTTTGAGGCCCCTCCGTGTGTGCTTCCTGTAGTCATGGAATACAAGCATTAAATAGGTCAAAAACACTGTAACAGTGACATAGTAGATGTAATGCCAACAGTCGTAACAGTGACACATATCTGTGACAGTTCATCCCTAAACTGTCCCACTATTCATTTACTTGTACATTCCAAAGTGTTAAGCCCAATCTAAATGGACATACAAAACATATAAGATATCAAGTTCAACCATCAATCATTCTAATATCCTGTATAATAAATGAGCGGAAATACAATATAATTAAAATCAGATGGCAAATGTTGACAGCTTACTAACACATTGAAGCCATGATTTGGAATAAAATATTAAAATTTATGGCCAGAAAAGCTATAAAATATCTGATACTGATGTAAGTGGTATATAACAAGGACAGTTGATGAGTTTAGTCACAGATATTTCCTTGTAGAATCAGCACACACATGACAGATTAAAGACGGGATATGAATCAAGCATTAATGTCACGTCATTACAATCAGCTTGTAAATGTAACCTGTAAGATATTTCTAAAATATAAGAATGAACAATATACCCTAAAATATTTACCTAAAGGGCAATAAACAGCGACTGGAGACAGTTACCCATACCTGCAAACTGGGGGATGTTTGATGACTGTTACCCATACCTGCAAACTGGGGAATGTTTGAGGACAGTTACCCATACCTGCAAACTGGGGGATGTTTGAGGACTTTTACCCATACCTGCAAACTGGGGAATGTTTGAGGACTGTTACCCATACCTGCAAACTGGGGGATGTTTGAGGACTGTTACCCATACCTGCAAACCAGGGGATGTTTGAGGGCTGTTACCCATACCTGCAAACTGGGGAATGTTTGAAGACTGTTACCCATACCTGCAAACTGGGTAATGTTTGAGGACTGTTACCCATACCTGCAAACTGGGGAATGTTTGAGGACTGTTACCCAAACCTGCAAACTGGGGAATGTTTGAGGACTGTTACCCATACCTGCAAACTGGGGAATGTTTGAGGACTGTTACCCATACCTGCAAACTGGGGAATGTTTGAGGACTGTTACCCATACCTGCAAACTGGGGAATGTTTGAGGACTGTTACCCATACCTGCAAACTGGGGAATGTTTGAGGACTGTTACCCATACCTGCAAACTGGGGAATGTTTGAGGACTGTTACCCATACCTGCAAACTGGGGGATGTTTGAGGACTGTTACCCATACCTGCAAACTGGAGAATGTTTGAGGACTGTTACCCATACTTGCAAACTGGGGGATGTTTGAGGACTGTTACCCATACCTGCAAACTGGGGAATGTTTGAGGACTGTTACCCATACCTGCAAACTGGGGGATGTTTGAGGACTGTTACCCATACCTGCAAACTGGGGAATGTTTGAGGACTGTTACCCATACCTGCAAACTGGGGAATGTTTGAGGACTGTTACCCATACCTGCACATTTTCCAATGTTGATCCATAAAACATTTACATGTACAGAAACCTTTCCCTTATTACCAAATGGTTACCTGTGAAATCCTTTTCCATCAATTCGGACAACAATCCAACAATTTGGTAACAACCTGTCCTCTGTCTCAAATTGTTTTACATATTCAAACTTGCTCTTCGCCATTTGGTGAGTTGTAAATATTGAACTGGAATTTAAAACATTTGTTGAAGAATTTGGTCATTTTCATGTGCGTTAACATGTTTCATAAATAATTCAGTTATACATGGAAGTCAGTGAACCTAACCAGATTGCCTGTATACTTTCCAATCAGCACTTGATTATTCTGCAAGAAACTCATAACTTGCCAATATGCACCACAGATGCAATAATTGAGCTTAGAAGTACAGAGTATCAGACCAGTCATCCTGTGCAGGACAACTTTCTTATCATGCTGAAAATATGTGTTTCAATTAATAGCAGAACAGAACAGAACAAAACATAAAGTTTATTATTGACTTGAGCAATTACAGCTCATCGTCATAAGCACATATATACACAAATACATCATCATGTGATGTGGAAAAATAAATACATATGAATAACATCAATTACATAGTAATATTGTTGTTCTTATATTACATATTTCATACGTAAATATGAATATTACAAGTGATAGTATAAACAGATAATTACACAACAAAAGATATGGGAATAAACTCAATTAATTCTAACATTAAGTATGGTATTTCTCTGGTTAAGAGTGTGTTAAGTGAATAAGGCCAAGTTATATACAGGTTTTTTCTCATTTGATTGAAGTCATTATATAGCATTAATTCTCATGGAAAAAATATTTAGAATATGGATAATTATATGTATACATGTATACAGTAAAACCTCACTTAAAGACCACCTCAATAATATGACCACCTCAATATTAAGACCGTGATTTTCAAGTCCATTAGCAATGTTTTGCTCTTTATTCAACCTCAATAATAAGACCACCTCAATAAGAAGACCAGTTTTCAAGGATCCCAAGGGTGGTCTTATTATTGAGGTTTTACTCTACTAAGTACACTTTTTAACAACCATACTTCTTTAAATTTCATTTTATTATTTTTAAAAATCATTTTTATTGAAAATACCTGTCGATTGTCATGTTGCGTACACATGTAAACATATCATGTAAACATATCGTGTCAATGTAGATCTTATCTCATTGTTCACTGGGGTGGTCCGATTAAAGATGATGTTTAGCCAGAAATATGTTAATATTATAGTCAGTTTGACAACAAATTGTTCAATAACTTTGATTCATGTTTTTGAAGGTTTATATGTCGTTATTTACAATGAGGTGACACGGCGTAAGACTTAGTACCAGGATACGGCTGTTTCCAAAATTACGGTTACTAAAGACATGGGGCTAACGCCCCAGTCTAAAAAGTCTTTGTTTGCCCTTTACCGACCCTAGATTTTAGAGATGGGTAGGTAGGAAAAATAGTTTATTCTATTGTGGAAATTTTAATAGAACACATAGTTGTATGGCAGAATTGAAGTCTTTTGACTTCTTTACTATTATTATATGATTTAACCCCAAAGTAGCGCAAATATTAAACCAAGGAAAGACACCAGATCGCGATACCAAAAATAAAAATTTAAAAAATGAGTCGGCGACCAAATCTCGGGTCGGTCGGTAAAGGGCAAACAAACTTAATTTTAATTTAGGCCTAACAAGACATGCACCGTGTGACAATAGATTTGTGGTTTAAGTTCATTCAATAATGATTGATTATCTCATATAATACAATTAACATTATTGATGTATGAAAATAACCATTTACAAGATGGGCGTAAGCTCTTGATCGGGATGTGCTAATATCTGTCAGTGAAACACAGCTCTTGCTTGATCGGGATGTGCTAATATCTGTCAGTGAAACACAGCTCTTAGTGCTAATTTAAACATTTATTACCCAATAAGAAATATTTATTGCCTGGCAAAACTTAATATATATTCTAAAATGACTAGAAAGCAACAATATATGCCAATCACAAGATAACTAGTTATGTACTATGAACCTGCACCTAGATAAGTGCACCATATAGTTAATTTGTTTAGGCGTAAAATGCTTTCTTATACAAGTATATGATACACTTCTTGTGGTTTAGATGAAGAAAAATATTTCTTATTTGGCCTTTAATGACATATTTCCTAACCTAAATTAATCCAATGCAGATAATGACCCAGATTTCATAGACAACATCCTGAACAAATTTCATGTAGATTAAGTAGAAAATGCATTCTATGTAGTGTTAACAAGACTCTTGAATGATGTGACCCAATCCTCTTGTTTTTACCAAGACAAGCTGGTATCAAACTTGTCAGAAAGTTTATTAAGGCAAACATTCAGACCAAGTTTTATTAGGATTGGGCAAAAACGGTGACCTCTAAAGTGTTCACAATTGTTGACCTTGACTGGAAAGCAGACACAGGTTGATCACAATCGCTCACCGCGAGCTATGTGAGCACAAGTGAGTTTAAACTTTAAAAGATCAAGGAAGAAAACAAGTACCTCTTATCTTAATAAAACTTATGAAATACGCCCTGGATTTAAAACTAAATGAAAATACAAAGTAAACATACAACATGCACTTGAAAATGCCAAAATGAAGCAAAACACAAACGATCATAAATTGCTTTTATAATGAAAATAATCAGATAAACACTTGATATTTATTTCATTCTTTTTATTGAAATTCAAAATTGAAACAAAATTGTAATAATGAAATATTTATGGCTAACTGAACAAATGTTAGAACAACAAAGATATACAAAGGATCACAAAAAAATGTTTATTCATATTTAACAAAAATGGCACTGATGAAGCAGTGCATTAGGTCATACTTTCAAAAAGCTTTCCAAATTTAGATTTTCTCAAATCAAATACAATGAACTCTCAATAAAAAGGTCACTATTGGTTCTGAAGAAAGTAGTTTTTCAGCACAGCCGTACTAACATGGCTTTGCTGTTGGCGAAACCTTGACACTGATTGGTTAACCTTCAATAGGGGGTACGTTACCTTACCGAAATCCATTTTATTTCAGTGAATATACCGAAATAAATTTCGGATCTGGAGTGAGCAGCAATCATAACATCTCAGCAATGTTTTATGTTGCACAACGAATTGTAACCTTCAAGTTGCACCAACCATCTTTCCCAGTGAAATGCAGTTCATGAAATCATTAACTTTTCAAAAACTTTAAGAACAGTTCATGAACTGGTCTTCAACAGTTCTTCATTTGTGTTCATGAACTTTTGGACATGAACCGTCCTTGAATTATGTTCATGAACAGTTCATGAACAATTAAAGAATAATGCAAAGTCCTTGAAATGACCATGAACATTTGCCGGTGCAATCATATCCATTTCATGAACTATAATGTATTTAATGGTTCAATAAAAGTTCTTAAACAGTTTCATAATGACATTTTCAAAATTATTCAGTTTACCAAATCTGTGTCTATTTTAATGTAAAATGAAAGTTACAAGTCATAAATTGTAATGTACATGGATGGTTTGCTTTAAAGAGCCATTGTGGTATGACCATCTTGACTAGGCTGTAAGAGCTCTGACAAAAAATCTCCATAACAAAGTTGTACATGTATATATCCCTCAGTACTTAGCAATGTAAATGTATGGTGTACTTGATAGCTATATACATAGAGTTAAACCATGTTCCTTGCACAGCCACTGATAGATTTTGTGGATTTCTGTTGAGTTAACTTGTCATGGACAGTTCAAGAATGCTGCCTAAATTTTACATTATTTACGCATGATGAAATTGGAATTTGCAATTTTGTTATTTCTTTCAAAAGTATCATTTATTTATGGCAAATGAAGTTCATTGCAAAACATAAAAAATTGACACTGTTGCAATATTATGTCACTTCCAAGAGTTAAACCAACATTTTGTTAATATTTTGAATTATTTTAGTAAATTACCTCCCTTTATCAATAATTACATTTTTTTTTTCCAATAAAAACACCATTAAAAAATATATAGTGAAGGACTGCCTAGAATAAAGTAACTTGCAACTGCTGTGAAATTAAATTTAACAAACATTATACAATTTAGAAATCTATTTTAATTGTTTTTAGTTACCATATACATGTATATAGAAGTGAAAGGACAGAATACTTTAACCAATGATGTATGGCTTACCTTGAATAGTTCATGAACTGTTCAAGTAATAAGCACCTTGAACGATTCATGTCCAGAACATGAAGTTAAAATGAGACTATGAAGTTGTATAGGAAAAAGTTCATGAACAGTTCAAGAATGTTTGGCAATGAAATGTGCATTAAAGATTCTTGATTGTACTTCATGGACTGTTCATGGACTGTTCATGAATCATATCCAATTCATGAACTAATAATATCATGAACATTTCAAGAATTAGTCTCATTTTAACTTCAAGGAATTTCATGAATTGTTCAAGAATTGTGAACATGAACTATGCATGAATATTTCATGAATAATTCATGAACTGTAACAGTTCATTTCACAGGGGTTGTTTCAATATATTTCTGATTTTTTAATTAAAAACATAGAAGAAAAATTAAAAACTGATCTATGAGAATATGGTCTAAATAATGAGGTGGTCTTAATTTCTATGTGGTCTTCAAGTAAAGTTCTACAGTTGTTAATTTCTTATAGAATGAAAAGTATGCAAAGTCTCACAGATGGGCTTGTGTATAATTATGTTTTGATAGGAATTAATTATTTTAACATTTGAGTCCAATCTCAGAGTAGATGTGGACCAGAGCAATCAGATGTAGTTTCATTTTTAATCAATCATTGGGAACCTTTTGATCATATATCAAACAAAATGGAATACTTCTATTACACAGAAATAGAAAGATTCTTTATATACCTCCATTAAGGAGAGCAATCAACATTTCAAATACAATCCAATTCAACATAATTTATGTACATTTAAATACAAATCTAGGAGAATAAAATAAATTACATATACAAAGAAACAAGATCGCACTACAATATATGGACACAATACCTATTTAACACACAAGATATCAATTACGTAAAAATGAAATTTTCATTTTGACAAGTTTCAATGCTTTCCATTTTGCCAATACTCTGGACTAATTTCTTTTCAGTATTCTATTTTTAAAAAATCAAATATCCTTTTACAATTACTACTGAAATTACTTTTTCAGCTCCTCTGACCACGAAGTTCTTATGCTGAGGCAACAATTATAAACAAGAAATATTTTGCAAAAAGATAGTTGGCGCAATTTGACAGTTAAGATTTGTTGTGCAGCATAAAACAAAAGCCGTGATATTACTTATAATTGCTGGTCACTCCAGAGCCAAATAAATTTCGGTAATTTCACCAAAATTCAGTTGATTTCGGTAAGGTAATGTACCCCTTATCAAAATGTTAACCAATCCGCGTCAAAGTAATGTCATGTAGTTCAGTTGAAGAGAAGTTGGATTAGTGGTTAACATATGATTTGATTGGTTTACACAACGCTGATATGCAAATATACCGTAATGGAATAAAAATCCATACAATTCAATAAATAGAACAACAGTACGACATACGGTACGACATACGGTAAGTATCCTAACTTGGATTCCAGGCCAGAACTGAACAGTATAAATATTATTGGATCAAGAACTGTCATACTTCTTTATCTTTGTGATACCAATACAGGTACTGGAGTATGACAGCATAATCTGGTAGGGGAATGATTGAAGTAAAATCACTTTTTCAAACAAATACATTTTATATCAACATTTGTCAGTATCAACCGACAAGCTGAATATACTAGGTGCTGAATTACAAGGGTTATTTTTGATAATTCTTAATATGCATTTTAAAGCTAAATTATCTATAATATAGAGTAACATTGACCCTTCAGCCGGAATCTTTAGGGTCAAAATATGGCTTTTTTGAAATTCCATGGGTAAAAAGGTCAACCATAGGGTCATATGGACCCCTGTATATTCTCACTTGCATAAAGCATAGTTATTGAAAATGTTATGTTAAATATTGTCATACACTATTATACTGACCCGATATATTCCTGAATGATAAAATCACATTATCTACTATCACTGTGATGTTACTGTCGAATACTTCAACTTGACCAATGGTCGTCAATCTAGCGATCGTATATATCTCACATCAACAAACAGGACAAATCTTCGTCAATACAATCAATCTGAAATGTGACACCAAAATATGTTATAAGCTGCAAACTGCTGCCTTCAAAAGCCAATAATGTTCAATTAAACTGACTTCAATTTTCATAAAAAAGTCATTCCTTCACAAATAAACTGACAAACGTAATCCTTATCTTACTGTAAATACAATCTGTATGCTCTCTATTTTACCGTATCACATTTCTGATGACATAGCAAGCACAGGGTTACCATATTGAAAGGTAATTGAAGATAATTGTACACCTTTTGATCCTTAGTATATTTACAATAGTTTGCATACCAGGGAACTGATTAAGTCAAACAAATATCGAAATGATTCCTTCCTAATAATATATAGATCATATATCAGTATATGACAAATAACTTAGAAATCTATATTATGTAATGTTTGACCATATATTCATTTTATACAAAACGCAAATAAAATTGTCAAGTCACACTTGTCTTTCTGAGCTAGCTCACTGCTGATTTTAGACTACTATTGTAAACATTCTGTATACATTGTAAATACATTCATCATGAATAAACAAGTGTTCATTTTTATTGAAATCAATAAATTACAAAATCAATGAAAATTTGACTACTTAAACTAGTGATCAATAACAAGGGCGCCTGCACGTCATCTGATTAACAAACACAAACAATAATTAATTGATAGCAATACATGTACCACTATAACTTTATTTATATTATTGTAACAACCATGTATACTCACTATTTTATAAGGCCAAATTTTTACCATTAGGATTCTGGCTGAAGTAAAACCTCAATTAAAGACCACCTCAATATTAAGAACATAATTTTCATGTCCATTTTCACTCTTTATTCAACCTTAATAGTAAGAGCACCTCAATAAGAAGACCAGTTTTCAAGGGTACAAAAGATGGTCTTATTACTGAGGTTTTACAGTTCGTGTAAAAATAAAAGTAAATGTTATCTAGTAAGTCAACTAAGGTTGCAACAATTATGTTTTGTGGTCTAATTGTATACTTTTTGTAAAGGGGATTTTAGTCAAATATACAGCCAGGGTGACATAGTGACTATTTGGGTGCAGGAAGACCACATACAGGTCTGGGTAGAACCACCAACATTCCATAACCCAGCTGGATAACTTCCTAACATACTGTACATCCCGGGTGGGATTCAAACCAAATTTAATCAGTGGCAAGTGATTTGAAGTCAACAACCTTAGTCACGGAGGTCAAGTGGACTTTATATACTGCATATATGATTGAGATATATACATGTGTAACACTCAACCCATAGAAATAAAAATTCACTTATTATCAATTTATTTTAACTGGTGAAGAATTTGACAGTATGATATTGCTTTATAAAGTATTATCAGAGATGACTAATAAGTCTCACTGAGTGTGGACCTCTGAAATTATACAGAAAGTCTTGCAAAAAAAATCAAAAGAAAGCTATTGTAAGTCAAGTAACATGCTCAAATCTGAACACTTTGACTCAGCCGAGTACACTTTTAACAGTGGCGAGTAAAACAGGGATAATCCAAGACCATGGTTCTATTCACTTCTCCTGATTCCGAGGATATTAACACATTTACTCAAGTATCTAGACTTCACAAAAGAGTCAGATAATACACTTAATTTTCTAATACATAACAAAGTACAGAAAATTCCTCAGCAAATATCACGCAGGGAATGAACTAAGATAAGCATTTAAAATGCTGTTTTTATCTTTAACACCATAAATATAGGTCATAGGTAATCAATAATTTATTAACTGACCAAAACAAATCACAAATTATGTCACTTCTAAAAAAAAAATGTTTTTCAAAAATTTGCATATGGACTCGCTGAGCTCTTATACACTTTGACATTCAATTATCCTTCAAAAAAAGTTCTTTATGCATAACTATTGGTGAAAAAGAGTTCATTAAAAGCCAGCTGATAAAAATCAATTTTTCAATACAACTGCTTCCTCACAGCTTTATATCCTTTGAATAGAAATATCTGATCATATAAAAATATACTGAATAAACCAAATATATAATTAACCCCAGTGTACATACAGAAAAAAGAACATATAATGAGTGAATTACAACTTTAATACTTCATAAGCAAGGCTACTTTTATTACAAACAGAAAATATGAATACCTATTCATACCATTTAAACAGCACAGTGCTATAAAGACTGCACAAAAACTCACACATATTTTGTTCTAGAATATTGAAGATAATCATTTAAACATAACATACATGTATCCATATAGCATTACCCGCACAAATCCACTGTTTAACAGTACAGTTCCATAATAACCAAAAATTCTAAAATCAAATATTACAAATCTGATATTTATTATATACAAAGCATTAAATATAATATCCACTTGATGTTTGCATAAATCTTACATTCAAAATGTGAAAAACAAAATCAATGTTTACCCAACAATCCATATATATTTGGATATGTTGACGTAAAGAGCAATTCACTATTACAACAAATCTCTCTGTTTTTCCTCTTATAGATACCATATATACTGCAAAACGTTTTAAAAATATCTACACTATGCACTTAAAATGTCAAGATATTGAAAATTTTATATTACCAATCAGTAGTGCAGGTATACAATATTCATTATCAGTTGAAATAACAGTCTCTAACATGCCTGTCATATATCCATAAAACATTGTCAAAAGTTTAATAAATCTGTTATTGTATTCAAATATATTTGGCTGAATTTCAACAATTAATTGATCAGAAATACAAGGCAAGCAATTCCATTTTTCACACCACTGTGATATATATCAATTTTTACATCTCAAATCTACATTATAACCAAATAAGTCACTAATTCAATTAGTACTTAAGTCAGTCAATTAAATTCTTTTGAAACACGAACATTTATTGGCAATTAGTTCAGTTAGATTCTGCAATATTTACACACCTTGCCAATTTGAGAACGATGACCGACGTATAACATTTTTGAACGATAATAATGTGGGAGTAGATATTGGATAGGTACACAGTTTAATTAAATGATTACATGTAATAACTAAAAGCCAAGAATGAACACTGTAAGTATAAAGTACAACATACTGAGTTTAAGAAGACTAGCAGATTACGTATAAATGCACGCCTCTTACTAATAACTGTACAAATTCAATACAAAGGTACTTGAATGGATAAGTCCTTACAAATATAAACTACTGTCAATAAGGTTATTCAGACCAATGTTAACAGTATATTTATACAGAAGACATATTAGTGAACATGCACCAGCTTAAAATGAGGTAAGAATTAATGAAAATATAACTAAATACGATAGATAACTATGTCAGTTATTAATATGTCAAAAGGTAATGTAATCCTCAACATTTAGTAATGCATGTCCTTCACTAGTTTTACCACAAATTGTGTGACCTTTACTTGACCTTTGAACTAGATTTTGGCTCTTAATTGAAACACATCACCTTATTAGGAAGACTGTTGCAGTGTTTATGCCCCGGGTGTTTTGAAAATGGCACAAAATACCAAATATGAAAAGGTTATCAATTATCTTTGACCTCTTAGCATGACCTTGACCTTGAAGCTGTTGGTCTAGATCAGAATAGAATATCATCATAGAGTCATGGCGAAAGTTTCTGCCCTGGACATATAAACCATGGATTCGAAACAGGCTGGTATACGTATTTAGATTTGTTTGAACTCTCGACAAAAATGGTCCACAATAATGTCCGAGGTGTTATGATTAGCGGTAAAAAATTGGCGTCGTCCACATCTTGTTTCTGAATCGAGAAAAGTGGACATTTTGAACGCTGTAATTGTCATGTTTACAACAGCTATATATATTTCTTGATAATATTTATATAGTTTGTGTTTTTCTTGTTGTTTGCTTGTATGCATTTGTTTCAATACTGAGTTGTAAGACTGAACGAGCGTCGTATAATCAGATGAAATTTTCAATTCAAATCCACGATACTTACCGATAGCGCGCTAAGGATTGTGGGTAAATTGCCCGCTAAGGATTGTGGGTAAATTGCCCGCTAAGGATTGTGGGTAAATTATTTCTTCTTATTGTTTCACCGATATCAGTCTGTTTCGAATCCGTGGTTAATATGTCCATGTTTCTGCAAAGTTTTTAAAAACTCCTTGCTGCATAGAAGAGCTCTGACCAGACAGACACCTTCCCCACACCACCTTTCAATCAGTAGGAACAAATAATCAGGACCTATAGCTTATAAATGTCACTACAGTATATATGAAAACCATCTCTCATTTTGCTATAGGCTAGACATTCTTACACTTGACATTGTAAGTAATATTTGTATCTGACCTTTTTGGCTACACAGGTATCTTACGAAATAATTAATTATGAAATAAATTATATCTGTTGTTATATGAAGTTACTTTGCATGCTTAACAATTTCGTACAATGCAAATATACGGGTAAGTTGAATCCAATGCCTCGTAATCTTATAAATTATTTCGTTACTACCTACATAATTTAAAAAGATAATAAATGCATGAATACATAAAATGCATATAAATATGAGTAAAACACTTATACACTTAATAAATTTATATACAATTTATGTAAAGCAAATCTGTTCTTTAGACATGTCTTATTACTATCTTTATTTTAATGGCACCACAAGATTGCAAGCAAACCATTTTCATTTCACTTATAAAATACTATATTTATATAATATTAATAATAATAATGTATAATGTATATTGAGATTTTTACTTTGATAATTAATTTAAAACAGCCTTTTTTTACTGCAAAATGGACACTGGGTAAAATATGCATTACTGTTTATGTAACACAGGACACAATGGTAGGAACGTAATGGAACATAACATAAAGAAAATATGGAATGCTACAGAAATAGACGGAAATTTAAGTATCATGCGATATTATGATTGATCAATAACCCTAATGGTCAAACCAACCAATCGACATCCACCACGACTGATCAGAACAACACTAGGGTATAAGAAGATTATTTTTGTTCAAGTAAAGGTTCTGGGCAAATGAGTAAAAAAAAAATAGAGAATAAATTAGAAGCCACGATTTATTCTCAAAATTTCAAACCATTCCTCGAGAAGAGGTCCCCAGAATCCTACCAGCAGGAGTACCACACCTTCCCCAAGAAATTTTTTCCAAATTTGTCATACTCAGCCCCTGTTCTTAAAACAAAACTGGACATGTAACTACTTGTACAACATTACTATCAATGGTCTGACTACAGTAAGGCCAAAGAAAGTATATATATCCATTTCCTGTAACATGTTGATAAAAACTTTTTCTTTTTTGAACGTTTCTAATCAGGGGTTCCATTTCACCCTTAAATTGACCCTTTGACCCCTGGAATTTCCACAAGGCCACATTTTGACCCTCAGGATTCTGGATGAAGGGTCAAATTTTCTCTAAATTATAGGTAATTTGGCTAAAAGATGTTAAGATCCGGTCAAAAATTATCAGAATGACCATTGAGATTCATCACCTAGTGGAAGCACATTGGCCAAATTTTTGAAGACTATGACATAAGTAAAAATTAAAAATAACCCTGTATTGAAACAAGGTGGCAAACAGATCGTATGAGAACGGATACATGTATTTTACACAAGATAAAATTATTTTACTTTGAAATTTACAGCAATTATAAAATTTAATCCACATCACATGAGACTGACTCATCTTCTTTGTCAGTAGATTAACCCTGGATGACACAAAATTCATTCTGTTTTAATTCATTATTTTATCATTAAAACTATGTTTTTACAGTATAAAAATAATTAGTTTTATATTATTTTGTTTCCCTATATATGTTAGGTAACCGGTCAACTCGTACCGTAGTCAACTCGAACGTCGGTCAACTCGTACCGTTTTTGGTCAACTCGTACCGTGGTCAGCTCGTACCATAGTTAACTCGTACCTTTGTCAACTTAACTCGTACCTTTGTCAATTTTTACCTGTTTTGGTCAACTCGTACCTTAATATTTGGTCAACTCGTACCTTATATAACTTTAATCTGTATACTAATGCATATTTTTTAGTGCTTTTTTCAGATATCATTTAGGATTGACATCAATTATTGTGACTAGGAAAATGATACTCATCAATACATCAATTGGTGCATTAATTGTATACTTAATCGTTATGAAGATCGTTTGTCCCAAGAAATGTGTACATTATACATTAATATAAAAAAGATATATTAATTAGCATAAAAAATGACTTGAATTACGAAGGTACGAGTTGACCAACAGGCGTTATAGGCCGTCTATTAAGTAATGATTAACGGTACTGTGAAAGTTTGATATGTTAATTACACTGGTCACAAATGAGCCACACAATACAGGAAAAGCTTACTTTTAATCATATTAACTCTATTAATAAGTGTTTTTATGACTTGAATATGACTTGTTTTACCAAAGGTACGAGTTGACCAACTGTTATTAATATTAGCTGCCGCATAATAAGTACTGTCAAACATTACCAGTATAGTTATACTGTTCAAAATTGTTCACTGAATACAGGAAAATACAGTAACACTTAATTCTATAATGAATAACTGTTAATACTAACTGTTAAAAAAATGAAGGTACGAGTTAACTACGGTACGAGCTGACCACGGTACGAGTTGACCAAAAACGGTACGAGTTGACCGACGTACGAGTTGACTACGGTACGAGTTGACTGGAAACCATATGTTACATGTGGTCACTTCGTCCTGTAAAATGGTATGCTTCATCCTGGTACGCTTCGGTAGTGGCACGCTTTGTCCTACATTCATTTCGATCTTTCTGCTTGTAGTCCTTTCTTACATCTTTGAGGCTGTCTGGCTTTGTAACCAGTGTTTTTTTTGGCAGATTTGGAGCCGAATTTCGGACACGATATATAGTTAAATGGTTACCATTAAGAATGACACTTTGAAGTCAGTTGATTCCATATTACGCTTATACAAACTCCGGTTTACTGTCATAACGTCCCCAAGTTAAAACGTCCCCAGACCAAAACGTCCCCACTTTTGGTCAAAACGTCCCCAGTTCAAAATTCAATTGACCAAAACGACCCCACTTTTGGTCAAAACGTCCCCACTTTTGGTCAAAACGTCCCCAGTTTTAGTCAAAAACGTCCCCACTTTTGGTCAAAACGTCCCCATTTATTTCATTGTTATTTTAGAGTTTTCTTTTTGTCAATTTATTATGTCTGAAATCTGTATTACGTGTTGTCTTAAAGTGCGAGAAAGGCAGCATGGAGTTAAATGTGATTCGTGTGGTTTGTGGAATCATCGGACGTGTAATACGGGTAAGTTGCCTGTTTAAAATGTTGTTAATGTCGGTTTCTAGGTAATTCTATGAATTTCACTTTACATGTATATGTCATTGTTTCGAACTTTTTCGAACAAATTAAAAGCAAAACATGAATATGAGATCACAAAATTATAATGAATAAAATACACTTCCTTCAAAAAGTATGCAAATTTGTTAAGACAAATTCAAAACAAAATCCTCTACTCTATTTCCTACGAAACCCCTAAATTCTGTATTTGCTCCAAACATCCTGTATTAAAAATGATTTAATCACACTGTTAAACATAACATGCTTACCTTCTCTTTCTATGTATGTACATATTTAAGTCACATATCCGATATAATGTAACTTCATATTTTTCCACTTTTCCTAATTAATTATTGCAAAGACAATATACACCAGTTTTTCTTTTTACTCTTACTACAGTATATTGGTTAAGCTTTGTTTTTTCCTCTACAGATATAAATTATCATGATTGAATTTTTCGATACCGTGTGTCATTAATGGCAAACAATGAAATTCTCAACTTTCACGTGCAAAAAGTTACTATTTTCCCAACTATTTTAGTCGACCTCACGCTAAAATTAGAAAACTTGTTATATAGTTGAACCGTTGACTCAACATAACTACAACATCGTAGCAAGCATTAATTACTGATATTTTTCAAATTAACAATAATAATGTTTAATCACTTATCCATCCTGCATGATTACGAATGTTATAATTAATTCTTTTCTCTTAAATATGAACTCTCTTTTGTATCGGAACTGTATTATACTGTATTATTACAATGTAAATAGTTCATGTTATTTCCCCATATGCTGTATATATATACCTGTTCTGTTCTGTTGTGTTAAAAAATATATCACATTATTTTGGTAATTATTAACAAGTTTGCCAATGGCATTCATATCACTATATTTATTTGTAGATATTCTATCATGTAATGTAAGTGTCCTTACAAAGTCTTTGATGTGGTGATTCCCCAATATATCGTCCAGTCTCTATACGTAGCGGAATAATACCGCATCTGAATTGATAATACATATTGAACGCTCGTTTCTTCTCAAGTATAAAAGTAAATATTGTTCACAAAAAACTCAGTTTTCCACTGATATTAAATTATTTTTTATTTAACCCAGTCCATATTCAGTGCGTTTTGTTGGTAAAGTGGTTGAGTACGTCTAAGTTGGTCATAATGGACTGAACATCAGAACACCAGTTTTGAGTTATATTTGCGTTTCGATAATCATTATAAAACATTTGTTTGGTAATTCTGTTATCTATATAATATATGTATTTATTTTTCCTACTCACATGATGATGTATTTGTGTATCTGACGATGTTCTTTAATCGCTCAAGTCGATTCATTAACTTTATGTTATGTTATTAAACAAGTCTAAAAAATATAATTAAATAATCCATTAAACGACCGCATGCACTTAATCCCATTTGATAGGGCATTTCACACCTCATTTACAACTGCATTCGCGCATTAATTGTCCTTTAAACAATTGAATAAACAATTTTTGTACATACATACGTCAAATATACATCTCTACTGCCAAATTCACGGTATAAATTTACGTTATAAAAACTGTCATTTAAATATATATCACTTCAGCTACAGAGATGGAAGTCTTTCAACGACTGGACTTTTAAAGAAAGTTTCGACTGTTTATGAACACAGACTCACCAGACCAGAGGAGACAGAGTGAATATATTGAATAAAGTGAACTAGTGAACGTGCAGTGTATCCATGAATATAGTGAATAAAGTGAACTAGTAAACGTGCAGTGTTTCCAATGTCAATTGGTGTATATACATTCTTTTAACATTACCTATTATTATTATTATGTGGTAATTGTTGGTATATTTTACTATGTTTTACTGTATGAGTAAAATTAAAAAAAACTAGTAAACATATTACATAGTATTTGCTTATCGTATTTATCACACATAAAAGTGGAAATAAATGGGGACGTTTTGACCAAAAGTGGGGACGTTTTGACTAAAACTGGGGACGTTTTGACAAAAAGTGGGGACGTTTTGACCAAAAGTGGGGACGTTTTGACCAAAAGTGGGGACGTTTTGACCAATTGAATTTTGGACTGGGGACGTTTTGACCAAAAGTGGGGACGTTTTGACCAAAAATGGGGACGTTTTAACTTGGGGACGTTTTAACTTGGGGACGTTTTGACCTGCTTCCCAAACTCCTAATGGGTCAAAATATTTAACATCAAATTTTTCTTTATATTCTTTCTTCTTTTTCTTCTTCAATTTGGAACACAGAGCACAATAACAAAGTCTTAGACGAGGTTTTTACCAATGCTGTTAGAATGGTTTTATAATCTGATAGTAACATAAAATCATCACAAATCATAAAATTGTGTTTACATAAAAGTAATGATAATCTTGAGTTTGCCCAATATTGACATAATTGTTATCATAACACGTGTTCGCGAATTTATATGACAAATATAGATAACACGTTACCTGTACTTCTCCTGCAAATATCGACGGTAGAAATGATGAATATAATCCTATAATTTCAAAAAGGGCATTGCATTTGGATCACTTTTTGATGAAACAATGTATAGTGCAACAAAATATGGAAAGCATGCAACTTTGTTTACATACTAAACTTCTAACGACTGTGAAATCCTATATCGTTATCGTCTATCGGTTTGATAATTCTTCGAATACACTGCGTTTCATTTTTTTCTTGCTTGTTTCAAATTTGACTGAAACATGTACAAATAAAAACATTTATTATAGTAACACGATTACTCTGAAAAACACCATTTTTAATATGGTACAAGAAAAAGTTCAGAGAAGGGCCGCTAGATTCACCACAAATCGATTTCATAACACCAGTTCAGTCTCCAACATGTTACATACTCTTAACTGGCCATCCCTAGAAATCAGAAGAACTAGAGCTCGTCTTATCATGTTTTACAAAATAATCCATCATATTGTTGCCATATACCCTGAAAATAACGTACTTATTCCAACTGACCAAAGAACTCGATATAGCAGTGGATATGGCTTTAAACATATTAGTACCTTAAATGACCAATACAAGTTTTCTTTCTATCCATGAACAATAAGTTAGTGGAACATATTGCCCCAAATTGCACACCAAGCAGACACAGTTGATGCTTTTAAGACCATTGTCACTGTGCCTGTCTTGGTATCATGCATTGCCTACTAGACTACAACCAATGTACAAAGTTTTAAACATAAATTTGTTATTCAAAAATCCAAAAAAAAAATATTTTAATTTGCACATGTAATATGGCTGTTACTTTGTATATACACTTTTTAGTGTTTCTCTTTTTTTTTTTAACTAGTGCCTACACATAATCTTCAGTGATTTGAAGGAGTGTAGTAATCCTTAAGAAGAAGAAGAAGAAGAAGATGGGAATGGAGTGGAAAGCCTCCGGATAGCCTTCAGTACGTCACTTAGCTAGCTAGGCCATCAAACAACCGTGCCACATTTCGCGTAAGGCGGCAAAAAATAAAGACAAATCGCCTTGGAGAACTCAAGAAATAAAAAAACGTATCAGAAAAGTGAGTGACAGGTTGCGCAAGGAAACCCTTATCAAAAAGCTAATATGCTTATTCGACAATTCCAACACACGTAAACGAAAATAACTTCCGCAGACCAGTGAAGATCATTTCCATAGATATTATGTACTACTGTAGCTTCTACAATAAAAATCCTGTTGCTGCAGGTATCAAAACTTTTAAAGGAGTTGAAAACAACTAGTTAAGCAATCTCAATTCTTACGAGGCCCGACAGTGCTACAAGAATTATCGCCTGAAATCTCTCCTATAGCATCTTCTCAAGATACTTAGCATCTGAAAAAAATCCAAAATGATTACGATATCAACAATATCTCACGCAGACAACAATAACATCCTCCACCCACCGCAATCGAAAGGGGCGAATTTTGTGTAGGCGTATTATAACACGCCCCTAGTGTAAGATTTGCGTACACAATAGGTACCTTACACAATATGCACAGGTACATATGTAAGGTTTTGATGTTCTATATATGGCCTATTTACTATAATAAGAATATTACAGTAAATAGGCCATATAGAACATTAAAATAGTTTGTATCAAGTACCTGTGACACTATGTGGAATGGTAATCAGGCGTACACATTTAAAGCGTTGTTATGCTGATCAATATCCAGGGACATAAATAATATACATAAATCATAGTTATATATGTCTCAGATCAATGTATGAAAATTGGTTATGTATGTGATAACACGTGATACATCAAGTTTAATGCCATTATTTGTGTCTAAGGGATACATCTATAAACGATTTATGCGAACACTGACAGTTCTCTATGCTTATATAAATAAACAAGAGGGTCATGCTGAAATGAGACAGTCATGACATTGTGACCCCGTTTTTTGACCCAATTTCATGAAGATTATGCCAAAACTGTGACCTATATAGTGTAAACTAGGTTATTCATACTTTGACTTAGTTTTGAGCCCAGATGACCCCGTATCAATCTCGTTAAAATCTTAAAAAGAATGTACTTATACATTGATGTTGACAGCTGCTAAAATAAATAATTGTATACGATATTTTTTCTGAACAAATAATTGGTGCTTGTTATCTTTTTCAAAAATGATTGCAACTGGGCGTGTGAAACGGACAACTACGCCTATGTATATATTTCGGTGCTGCAGTACTAACATGGTTTTGCTATTTGCATATCAGTGTTCTGTAAATCAATCAAATCAAAGACCTAAATACCGGTATTTAGGTCTTTGATCAAATCTTCATTAACCACCAAGGCAATTTCTCTTCAACAGAACAAATGTTGTAACCTGGACGCGGATTGGTTAACCTTTCGATATTTAAAAGGTATGTTTACCTTACCGAAATCCACTGAATTTCGGTGAATTTACCGAAATCCGTTTTGGATCTTGAGTGACCAGCAATCGTAACATCTCGGCTTTTTTATGTTGCACAACAAAATTTAACCTTCAAATTGCGCCGACCATCTTTTTTCAAGATATTTCTTGTTCAGATGTGTGTACAATGCGCATATATCGAATGATAGCGAAACTATTCCATCTGCATAGAAATAAAGAAGAACATACACGCGTTTCACATTCATCCTCAAAACGCTTCTGTCACTGCTGCCTTCAAGAAGAAAATTTAACCTACCATCGTCTGATAAAAATGTGACCGACATAAAACTAACCACTGACTAACTAATTCAAGATCATCTGATAACTCCTTTTCAATAATTGACTTATTTTTACCTGCAACAAGTATACCAGAATCATCTGCATAAAGTAAAAGTTTGTTTGTGACAACCGCAGACATATCATTTACATAAATCAAAAATAACAGTGGGCCTAAAATAGATCCTTGAGGAACACCACATGTAATATTGGAAGATGATGAAAAAATACCGTCAACACCCACAAGCTGTTGTCTATTTGATAAATATGATGTAAACCATCTGATAATATCGTGATCAAAGCCTAACGCTTCCATTTTCATGAGAAGAATGGAGTGGTCAACAGTATCGAATGCTTTTTGGAGATCGAGAAGAACCATGCCCACAAAATTACCCTTATCCATTTGAAACCTTATAAAATCAGTAAGGTGTATAAGACAGGTATCTGTTGAATAACCACTTCTGAAACCAGACTGAAATTTATATAGTAAACTTTTTTCTTTAAGATACTGTTCCACCTGATCATACACAACCTTTTCAAATATCTTAGAAACAATACTAAGTATGGAAACAGGCCTATAATTTCCAACTTCAGTTTTATCACTCTTCTTGTAAAGGGGGATAACTCTTGCCGATTTCAAATCATCGGGAACAACACCTTGAATTAAAGATAAATTTATTATATGTGTAAGAGGGCATGCAATTATAGTAGCACTGTCCCTAACAAACCGGGAGGGAATACCATCTAAACCAGTAGCTTTATTTACACTTAAATTATTCAAATATTTTAAGACTCTATTCTCAGATATGAGAGAAAAAGAATAACAATTTGGTAAGACACCCTTAGCACTGTAAAAGGCAGATACAAAACTCTGTCCAAATTTATGAAAAGGTAATGGTAGTTTCTCCACAAGTTTAGAGGCCACAGTGGTATAAAACATATTAAATTTTTCTGCTACATTCAACTTGTCAAAACAAATGTCACCATTTATTTTAAGACCAATATTATTATTACATGATGAAGTTTTGCCTTTCTTAGAGGGTAGACCAAGTTCTTTTAGAGTTTTCCACAAAGATTTAGAATCAGTTTTATTTTCTTCCAACTGATCTGTAAAATAATTTTGTTTAGCATTTATAACTAGATCTTGAGTTCTGTTTCTCAACTGTGTAAAACACTGAAAATTTGCCTCAGATTTATCTTTTTTATAGACATGAAAAGCTCTGTCACGCTCGTTTATACTATGAAGAATATCAGCACTTATCCCGGGTTCTGTCCTTTGTTTTATTCTCATTTCTTTAACTGGGGCGATACTATTTATAGTTGATATAAAAATAGACTTAAAACAGTTCCAAGATTCTGATACATTGTTACTGAGGAAAACAGAACTCCAGTCTGCAGATAACAAAGTTTGTTTGAAGTCTTCCTTGTTATAGTTTTTCAAAGAACGAATTTTGACATTGTTATGCTTCCCTATGAATAATTTAGACACTTTTCTAGTACAATATACCATAAAATGATCACTAATACAAGTGGTTATCACACCACATTGAGATATTTGTTCACTATCCGAGACTAAAATAAGGTCAATGGTTGTGGAAGATGTTTTACAAATTCTAGTAAAATCTATGATCATTTGCTTAAAATGACACATATCAATAAAAGCACTAAACAATGAATACATTGAACTTCTTTTTTTACTTGAAACGTCTGTATTAAAATCACCTAATAAAACAGTTTCATTTGCTGTAAAATGCGCACTGGAACATACAGTTTCTAAAATAGAATAAAAGTTAGTCTGTTTCGGAGGTCTGTAAATAGCTCCACATAAAATTGGTTTGGATTTTGGTAATAACAGTTCCAGCCAGGTTGCTTCCAATTCTTAATGTTTGAGATCATCTCGTGGATTAAAAGCTAGGTCACTTCTTATGTAGATACAAACACCTCCGCCCTGCCGATTTCTATCACAACGTTGTATATTATAAAAAAACAGATTCGTCAAGCCATGTTTCAGAGATACATATACAAGCAGCTCTAGTTCTATTAGCCAATAAGCGTAACTCGTCCAATTTGGGTAAAATACTTCTAATGTTGAGATGGATGAAATGTAGACCACGCTTGTTGAAAACTTTGTATTCCTGTGAAGAAGCAGGACCGGGACAAGGATGTATATCTCCACAGAGTAGAATGCTCACTGGCAAGAAGTTGTTACGTGTACAATTAAACGAATAACTTGTTTTTTGTTTCTTCTCAATGATCTGGTAACTTGTAACAAAATTGTTGTAGAATGTTAGATGACCAGACGAAATTGCAGTACTATCCGAATATGTAACAAATTGATTCCGGTGGGTGGGGTAATGGTAAACAAAAGTTTCATCCTCAAAAACACAATTTCTGATACGTATTACAAATAATGTCCATAACAGCAACGTAAGTTAACAACATAAGTTAACGTGAACAAATACAAGTTCTGCTCACGTGACCATTACGTACTTTGCTTATACATGTAATTTCATGCTACATTATCTCGTTTTTTTCCGTAGCATGAACTATATACACTTCAGTTTATTGGATTTACTTCATTGTCTTCATTTACTAATATATTTTAATTGTTTGGTATATCCAGCGTTCATTATTCAGCAGTTAATGTCTAGCTAGTAAATGTCTTCTCGTCATTTGTGTCATGTGCTCTAGGTTCAAGTATAAATTCACATTTGTGAACTAGCAAATAAATGCAAATCAGCATCATGTGTGTATATGATTCATGTGTTTTAAAAACAAAACGAACATTCGACTGATGCACTGCTCACAATAGGCGTAGTTAGTCATTGACTGCTGTATATACTTATGTAGTCATTAGCGAGAAACATTTCGTCATGTTACAATGGCTGAATGATCAGAGTTTATTTAATATAATATAATAAAATAGACGATCACTAATCAACACACATGTAAAAGTGCCAAAAATGTATGTGTTTCTTTTTTTCGGCGCAGCTGTACTAACATGGTTTTGCTATTTGCATATCAATGTTGTGTAAACCAATGAAACCTTACGTTAACCACCAGTGCAATTTCTCTTGTACCGAACAACGTTTTGTAACCTTGAGGTGCATTGGTTAACATATCTTGAAAAAAGATGGTCGGTGCAATTTGAAGGTTAAGATTTGTTGTGCAACATAAAAAGATGTCGAGATGTTACGATTGCTGGTCACTCCAGATCCAAATGGATTTCGGTAAATTCATCGAAATTCAGTGGATTACGGAAGGGTAACGTACCCCTTATCGAAAGGTTCATCAATCCCCGTCAAGGTTACAAACGTTGCTCGGTTGAAGCAAATACCAGACGAGTGGTAAACGTAAGGTTTGGTTGGCTTACACAACACTGATATGCAAATAACAAAGCCATGTTAGTATGGCTGCCCCGAAAATAATCGGTTTCTATATTTCTTCTGACTTATTGGCTTTCTTATGATTATTATAAAGTACGTAAAGGATTAGGACTAATTTTGTTTTATTTTTAATGATTACACAGCTAATACGAAAGTTTGCGTTGGTCACATTCTTTGTTGATTGTGTGGTTGTTTTGCTGATGGTTAACCGTATGTATACATGTATATAGTGGTTTCAAAATTAGTTGAGAATACTGCTAAATTTTGCATCTTTGTTTTCAATGGCTATTGGCTAACCACCTTAAAATCTGTTAACAACCATTCTTTAGTAAGAAGACAAAATATTTACGCACAAAAACACGCGACAAGAATAAAGGTACATACCTCGTACATGTGTTCAGGTTTTTTTGTATTTCTTTACTCCTCATGATCCTTTGAAATGTTGCAATGACTCTTTGAAATGTCGCGTTGACCTTTTGAAATGTTGCAATGACTCTTTGAAATGTCGCGTTGACCTTTTGAAATGTCGCGTTGACCTTTTGAAATGTTGCAATGACCCTTTGAAATGTTGCAATGACCCTTTGAAATTTCGCGTTGACCCTTTGAAATGTTGCAATGACCCTTTGAAATGTTGCAATGACCCTTTGAAATGTTGCAATGACCCTTTGAAATGTCGCGTTGACCCTTTGAAATATTGCAATGACCCTTTGAAATGTCGCGTTGACGCTTTGAAATGTTGCAATGACCCTTTGAAATATCGCGTTGACCCTTTGAAATATCGCGTTGACCCTTTGAAATATTGCGTTGATCCTTTGAAATATCGCGTTTACCCTTTGAAATGTCGCGTTGACGCTTTGAAATATCGCGTTGACCTCTTTGAAATATCGCGTTGACCCTTTGAAATATCGCGTTGACCCTTTGAAATATCGCGTTGACCCTTTGAAATATCGCGTTGACCCTTTGAAATATCGCGTTGACCCTTTGAAATATTGCGTTGACGCTTTGAAATATCGCGTTGACCCTTTGAAATATCGCGTTGACCCTTTGAAACATCGCGTTGACCCTTTGAAATATCGCGTTGACGCTTTGAAATGTTGCAATGACCCTTTGAAATATTGCGTTGACCCTTTGAAATATTGCGTTGACCCTTTGAAATATCGCGTTGACCCTTTGAAATGTCGCTTTGGCCCTTCTCGTTATGAAGTACGTTATTGTCACAGGAAATAAATGTATAGTGCCCAAGCGATTACTGATTCCCGGGCAGACAGTGACATGCATCTATTTCCTGCAAACTTTATGCAATACTTCATTTGGCCTGTAAACAATGGTTGACCTCTTTGAAATATCGCGTTGACCCTTTGAAATATCGCGTTGACCCTTTGAAATATCGCGTTGACCCTTTGAAATATCGCGTTGACCCTTTGAAATATCGCGTTGACCCTTTGAAATATTGCGTTGACGCTTTGAAATATCGCGTTGACCCTTTGAAATATCGCGTTGACCCTTTGAAACATCGCGTTGACCCTTTGAAATATCGCGTTGACGCTTTGAAATGTTGCAATGACCCTTTGAAATATTGCGTTGACCCTTTGAAATATTGCGTTGACCCTTTGAAATATCGCGTTGACCCTTTGAAATGTCGCTTTGGCCCTTCTCGTTATGAAGTACGTTATTGTCACAGGAAATAAATGTATAGTGCCCAAGCGATTACTGATTCCCGGGCAGACAGTGACATGCATCTATTTCCTGCAAACTTTATGCAATACTTCATTTGGCCTGTAAACAATGGTTGACATTGATAACTTTTAAAGCGACATAGCTCAACATTGCATTGTGTCTGTTGAAAAGGATATAAGAAAAGTCGTTTGTTATATTGATACATATTTGTCTTAAAAAAACTTCACACATCTCAAGTTTTGTATTGATTTATACAAAATATAAATATATGTATAATCAAATTCATGTTTGTATATAACACAGTTGGAACACTATACAAGAAGATGTTATTCGCTACAGATATGAAGTATCCGGGAAGTTCTGTGTTATAGTATTGTTTTATTTTGTAATGGGATCAAATGTTGCTTAGCTAAAAATTGACCACAGGCAATTCGACTTGGTAGGCATTGAAAAACTATAACACTAAAATGGGTTTATCATTTTAATTGAGGATAACTTGAATACTTTGTTTTTGTCTTTTTATAAATGCATATATACACCACAGGACTATCGGTACGCGAAGCATCGAGTACACATTATCAATGCTGTCTATTAGTTTGTTGCAAATCCTGTGAAAATCCAATTTCGTAGATAAATGTACCAATTACTGAAATTTTTATATGCAATTGTTTTCATAAATATATATAAAAATGATTACGTAGGCGTAAACAGGGGCGTATGATGAGTATGCTAATTGGGAATTGGGGCCCAGAACAGAGCATTGGTAGAGGTCGAAAACATGATGCTTTGGAAATTTGAACAAGAAACTGAGGCTATTCAAACAACGAAAATGAATTTTAAAAAATGTACATCAGAAAAAAATGCGAATTCACGTGCACATACATGTAGGCGGCTATGCGCCTGTATAATACTATGTGTTTTAACCTAATTAGCCATGATTCCGATAAACTGTTACTGTACAATTGATACAATGTATAATACAATTATGTTGTAGGAACTAAATGCGTTTGCTAATAAAACACATACAAGTACATGTATATGTTCATACATGGCAAGAGTTTACTAAAACGACAGTCTATGTTTTCATGCGAAATATATAATATACATAGACACAAATACATAAAATACACGAAATAAATAATAAACAAATTAGTAATGTTAACAGAACAGAAACATCGGATTAAAATGCACATTCACAAGTTCTCCACCCTCACATGACATCGTGATGATTTCTGACTGGATATGTCTAGTGTAACCATTTATCCGTCATTTTCTCGCTATGATACTGGCACAGTGTAATGGCATAAACAACAGGTCCATATGGATAATTTGAAAATTCGTATTCTGAAAAAGAGAGAGACATGTAGTTTATTCATCTAGAATCAAAATGTTTTGTTTACAAAATAACTCAACATTACGTCTCCAGCCTATTGTATAAAGCTGGATAACCATTGGGTTTGGTTAAAAGAAAACCAATACTTGATTTGATTGTTTGAAATGTGGTTTGGCCAAGTATTGAGCCAATCAAATTAATTGAAATTACAGGTAACCTCAGGTTATTTTTATACAATTGGCTACAGTGGTGTTTATGGGTGTGAAGATGACGTAAGACTATTATCAATTGCCAAAATACAACGGTATTTCATTTGTGAGAACTATCCCGCTGAACTGTTCAAGTCTTGCAATGGTTATGTCTGACCGTAACATCATGCGGAGAGTTTTTATGCTTGCAGAATCGTAAAAACTTGTATACAGAAAATGTTTGTGTGCGTAAATAATAGCACATAATGACAGTACATGTATATGCATTAAATAGTTTACTTACAATGAGCTGGTCCATGTGGGTTGCCCGGTGGACCTCCAATGGGCTTTCTTGGTGGACCCACTTGAGGCTTTCCAGGTGGACCTCCATGGGGCTTACCCGGTGGACCCCCATGAGACCTACCCGGTGGACCCCCATGAGACCTACCCGGTGGACCCCCATGAGGCCTACCCGGTGGACCCCAATGAGACCTACCAGGTGGACCCCCATGAGACCTACCCGGTGGACCCCCATGAAACATACCCGGTGGACCCCCATGAGGCCTACCCGTTGGACCCATTCTAGAACCAATAGATGTTGGTATATTCGATACACTGGCTGGAACATGTGGTAAATGATGAGCTCCTGGCATACTAAATAACCCGACAATATCAGTTTTAGCACCAACTGTGATAGAACCAACAGGTTCGCCAACGACACCGACGATGTCATGGCCACCATGACTCATGTGATGCATAACGGGATTTGGATGACCTGTATGGTCTGCAGCGTCACCGGCTGGCCCTGTAGCTGTGTCCAGCTGTTGTGGATCTATCCCAGCAGCCCCGGTAAAAGCTGGTGCCCCGGCAATTTGTTGTGCTTGTTGACCATCTAAAATATATATTTGAGGTGCAGCGGCATCTGTAATTGGTAGGTCAGCAACTGAACCTGCGCTTGCTCCTATTTGATCGGGACCAGCGACTTTAGCTGTAGGACTGGATACACCAGAACCACCAATGATGGAATTTATCATCTCTGCACTAACGGTTTGTCCAGACTGCAGAGCTGATTGCAGCGCAGCAAACTCCCCTTCTTGTAATGTTACAACATCGTACGGTCCCATGTCACCAGCACCGTCTGCCATTTTAGCGAATTCCATGGATGTTGGTCCACCAGTAGATCCTACATTGACTTCCTGACCTGGACCGCCTGACCCGTCCAGAATTACAATATCACCGGAACCTGCACTCGCAACAGCTGACGCAACATCTACAGCAACGTTAGGGAGTCCAACTGCCAGTGGATCTGTAGCAGCCGCTACTTCAAACTTAGATTTTACTAAAGCTTCAATGGGTCCTTCCATAGTAATTTGTGTTTCAATATTGACATCCGCGTCATTGATATTTGTAAGGTCAATGAATGAACCAGCAAGACCTGAGCCAGATGCTAAAGGTTTAAATCCTCCTAGTCTCATTGGTGATTTTATATCTGTTAATTGTACTTGTTCATTGTTTAAGCTAACGCTGTCTTTCTCTAGACGAATTTGTTTGTTAGAGATTCTGTTGTCATTTTTATCAAGTGTATTTGCAACTATTGCATCAGTACCAAACCTTTTGCTTGAGCTAATAACTGTTGATCCGGTAAAATCAATGGTTTTACCGGACAGACTTCTCGGTCGACCTGAGTCACGAAATGATCTAGGCTTCAACAAATTTTCGCGCGCTTCCACACGGTTTCCTGAATCATGGACCTCACGTAGTCGTGGTTCTTTCCAGTTCATAGTTCTCCTGTTTACGACATTTACTGGCTCGCCGTTTCCAAAGTTGCGGCCTAGAAATTCCCCCACGATCGGAAATGACTTTGAATCGGGAACACTTAAACCAGGCCTGGTGTTCATTGTTTCATCGATTCTATCCCAATGACCCGAACTGAATGTCTCAAGCTTAGAGAATGGATTCGGGATAAAACTATTGTCAACATTATTCCCTTCAAGTGATCGTACTTCCGGCTCAAATGATCTCTTTCTGTCGAATCTTCTGCCCGTCGCGTCGGTATTCCCATTTTTACGGAAGCTGAAGTCACCAAAGTTGTTATCTCTAAGCACATCCCTTTCGAATCCTCCATAGTAAGGCAAAGGCCTTGTTCTTGGTTGTCGGTCATATCCATATTTAAGAGATGGCCTCGACCTAGCAGGAAGTCGTCGTACGATTATAACCCGTCTTGGCCTTTTCATCATCCTTCTTCTTGGTAAGGGTGGTGGCATATTCCTCGGCATAGGTCGAGGTCTTATAAGTTGGCGCGGATTCATCATACGGCGCGGAGGGCGCGGCCTGAATTGCTTTATTGGCGGGCGAAACTTTCTCATCGGTATTGGATTTGGTCTTAATAGAGGCCCCATAGGAGGGGGGAAGTACCCGTTCATCATTGGTCCAGGACCCATCATTGGTCCAGGACCCATCATTGGTCCAGGACCCATCATTGCCTTGTGCATCATGTGTGGATGTGGTAATGGTGGACCAATAAAATGTGGGTTCATTGGTAACATGGGTCCGACCATGTTCAAACCGAAAGCATCTGCAAAGTGGCATGCGCAGCTTACCAAGACGAGCGTGAGTACCATGTAGGCCATTATCTTTCCGTCCTGAAATAATACAGCATTTTACAATTAATGGTTTCTGTTATTGTGTAGTGAATAAAGAACAATCAATCAGTCAATACGTGTATTATAACATAGATGTTATAATCTTATACTCAAAATGTATTACACATTTCGTTGTGACAGTAGATACCGGCTGGAAGAATGGTAACCCAGTGAAATCAGTTGTATACATGTAAGTGTTTTATATTAGGCATTAATTGCTCGATTTCTTCATTCATTTGCACATTTAAGTCTAATCTTTCAATTGCCGCCTGCGACCTATGATTACTGACTGACCTTGACCTTTCTTCAACTTGTCCTTCTCCTTGTTGACCCCTTAAATTATCTAGGGTCATTTTTGATTGGCGGCCAGACTATTCCTTGCTCTTCTTTTCCCATACACGTTTAAACTTGACATCCCCAGTCCCTAATGTTTTTAGGCTGTTGCTTCCCCCTGTGTATGTGTGGGGAGGCATTGTTTTATGTATGTCTTTAGATCGAATGTTCGCGTCGGCTTATATTAATTTATAAATGTTGTAAATTTTGATATTCTCCAGCTTCCCCCCCCCCCCCAGAGTTATGATGTATCACAGTACCGCCATTGCTGAGTTTGTTACAACTAAACGTGTACAGGCACTTTATTAATATCATGACTTGCAATTTCTTATCAAATGCGGTTTTCGGTGCGCCTTTATTGTTTAGCTATAAAAAAGCATTTAATCAAAATCGAAATATGAATGCCAAGACAGTACATTGTATTCAACTGTGCGTAAGTTCATATGTGAACAATACTCGTATGTGTACAGAAACAAACTCACTTAAAGACCACCTCAATAATAAGGCCACCTCAAAATTAAGAAAACAATTTTCAAGTCCATTTTCACTGTTTTGCTCTTTATTTAACCTCCATATTAAGACCACCTCAATATTAAGACCAGTTTTCAAGGGACCCGATAGTGGTATAATTATCGAGATTTTACTGTTATCAACTAAACTCTCAAGGGCAACAACCTGTCAACAACGGCCGAAGTTTGCATCTACCGAACAAGGTTACAATGTAAATGATATTATAAAGAAAGGATTTTGACCCTAAACTTAATACAAGACACTGTGACATGTAGACCGCTCGTATGTTGATTAACCTTGACATATATCAAGAAAAACGACCCGTAAATTTACATTTTGTATAAAGACTAATTTATTTTTATTTATACCACATGAAACAAGTGCGGTTGTATTTCGCAGACATAAACGTCATGCGTTTGCATCTTAAATAAAACCACATCAAAATAAGTGACAGAAATTTAATTTAAGTTTCAACCATTTTATTTCTATACCTGAGATTAATTTGAATAAAAGGCGTACTTTGTCTTTCAACTATTATGAAACAAACTGCCTTCAAATAAACGCATGACATGATGTCGGATTTGATTTAAATCTTAACACAGTTAATACATAAAGTTTTAATTATTAAATTTATCATATATACATTAAATGTGCTACATAAGCAAAAAATTGATATATGGTAATGATAGTTCGTCCATAATTCTGTGCAGTCGCAAATTTATAGATTTAACCATCTCGCCGACCTGAACGTAAACTATTTCTTAATTTTTTATTACCGATAAAGCATTTTGTTTCGTCATATTACGCACGACAAAACTGGCATTTTTTATTAAATTTTAAGTAATAAAATCTTCGTTTTTCGACAAATACAGAGGAATACATTATTAGTGTATACCTTGGTAATGTATCTGCATAGATTTTTAACTGTATTAAATATAGTGTTCATGTTTATTTATGTACAAAATGAACACGATCATGAGCACAATATTTATTTAAAAGAGAGAGAATAAGTTACTAGACAGTGCCTCCCCACACAGACCTCCGGGAAAACAACAATCATTTACGGAGACACAAGGGTACACACGTAAGGGGGGGGGGGGGCAAGAAATGACCTGGTCGAAGGGATAAATAGGAGAATCAAAGAGGACAAACAGGGGGGGATTAATGGATGGAAAAGATCACAGGACAAATCAAGGCGGCTGGCAATAATACACCGAAACTATGGCATTTTATGTTTCGACTGTTGTCGTAAGTGCGTTTTTAACAAGACGATAGTGAATGCTTTGACGGTATTCATACTTCGACATTTAACGTATTGTCACAATTGTGCAAAAATCTCGAAATAACACCAAAACTCATATAGTAATGTATTGTGAGTGTTGTGTACAGACAGACATTGCTGTGCAGTTACTAAATGTGCTGGAAACTGATGTTCTGTCCTCGTTCATTTAAAGACAGGTTGCGGATAGTTCATGTTAAAATACAATAATGTCCTTGTTCGCTTGCAACCTCCTTATCACTGATATAAACGAATTAAGAAGTCGAGCAGGTAATGCCTCATACATAGGGTACAGCCACCCCAAAACGCACAAGGAGATATGTTTGCATTGTGGAAGTTAGATTTTAATTACTATTAAAAAGAAATTAAATAAGTAAATTTATTGATAAATCTGAAATGTTATTGTATCAAAGCGAACAAAACGAAATACATGTATACAAAATAATATTCTATGAATTTTATTAAGCATAATCGCAGGCGATCCTCCACGACGAGCACCTCCATGAATAAGCGGCAATATTAAGTATTTTGTCAAGTAGCTCTACTATCCACGGAATAAATCCAATTTAATCCATTTCCAGAGAACGCACACATTCCCTTCTGAAGTACAAGAAGCACTGCTTTCAGTATTCCATTTGATAAAATACACAGTCGCAGTCCTGAAACAACTTATTTGATACATTTTTTTGTAATCCATAAAAACCAGTATAATATCTTTATGGAAATTAACATTTCTGCATATCCATATTTTAAAAGATTCCAAATTTATATTTTACTTATTGTAATATTACCTTAAGAACTCGGTTGTATCAATGCTAAGCCAACAGAAACGCTAAATATCTTGTAGCAATCTTCAGCAACGCAGATAACCGACTTCACAGTTTCTCCACACACGCAGCTCTCTATTCAGCCAATGGCGCTAGATTTAAAGACACAATATTTAATTATAATTCTCATCATAAGCTTTCAACCATGACGCCTTTTACCTATTGGACAGGAGAATGACACAGTAAAGTATGGCATAACGACCTTATAAGTCATTAATTAACGTCTGTGTTTTAATTAGAGCGCCACGAGACATCGACAAGCCAGAGGCCAATCATAAATTCGTACAACCTCAGAGACATTGTCAAGGGAATCTGATATAAAATTCATTTAATTAATCTGCCAAATTAATTTCTCTTTGATATTTACATGGTAAATTTGAATAAAATATAGATTAACCTTGTCAGGTGCGAACAGAGGTATGTTATCACAGAACACAAATTTAAAACAAAAGCGCTACAGATGTTCTTTATTAAGCAAACTTATATTGAATCATACTGTACTAAATCACTACTGAAGGCAGGAAGTAAAAGGACATCGTGTCCCAAGTAATTATCAATTAGTAATACAAACTCTATGTTTTTCACATGGTTCAATTGAAAGTGGATGTAAGTGAATCAATAAGTGACAAAAACAGAGTGAGAAGGCCGCATTCACATACATACATTCGCTAAACAGTTCCTACAAAAAGTAAAGCGACCAATAACAGACCTGGGGGTACAAGCAGATGGTCAAAACAAAAACAAGAACGAACCGACCAGCATGAACATGAGCGGACCAGGAGACACACACGGGAAGGAACACAACAGCAAGAACGAGCGGACCAGGAGACACGCACGGGAGTTACCACAACAACAAGAACTCACGGAACATGAGACACACACAGGAGTTACCAAAACAACAAGAACTCACGGAACATGAGACACGCACAGGAGTTACCACAACAACAAGAACTCACGGAACATGAGACGCACACAGGAGTTACCACAACAACAAGAACTCACGGAACATGAGACGCACACAGGAGTTACCACAACAACAAGAACTCACGGAACATGAGACGCACACAGGGAGTTAACATAACAACAAGAACTCACGGAACATGAGACACGCACAGGAGTTACCACAGCAACAAGAACTCACGGAACATGAGACACACACAGGGAGTTAACATAACAACAAAAACTCACGGGACATGTGACACGCACAGGGAGTTAACACGACAACAAAAACCAGCTGACCAGGAGACACACACACAGAGTTAACACGACAACAAGAACCAGCTGACCAGGAGACACACACACGGAGTTAACACGACAACAAGAACCAGCTGACCAGGAGACATACACACGGAGTAAACACGAAAACAAGAACCAGCTGACCAGGAGACATACACACGGAGTAAACACGAAAACAAGAACCAGCTGACCAGGAGACATACACAGGGAGTTAACACGACAACAATAACGAGCTGACCAGGAGACATACACAGGGAGTTAACACGACAACAAGAACCAGCTGACCAGGAGACAGACACAGGGAGTTAACACGACAACAAGAACCAGCTGACCAGGAAACATACACACGGAGTTAACACGACAACAAGAACAAGCTGACCAGGAAACATACACACGGAGTGAACACGACAACAAGAACGAGCGGACAAGGAGACACACACATAGAGTTAACACGACAACAAGAACGAGCGGACAAGGAGACACACACAGAGGGTTAACACGACAACAAGAACGAGCTGACCAGGAGATACACATAGGGTGTAAACACGACGACAAGAACGAGCTGACCAGGAGACACACATAGGGTGTAAACACGACAACAAGAACGAGCGGACCAGGAGACACACACATAGATTTAACACGACAACAAGAACGAACAGACCAGGAGACACACATAGGGAGTTAACACGACAACAAGAACGAACGGACCAGGAGACACACACATAGAGTTAACACGACAACAAGAACGAGCGGATCAGGAGACACACACATAGAGTTATCACAACAACAATAACGAGCGGACCAGGCGACACACACATAGAGTTAACACGACAACAAGAACGAGCGGACCAGGAGACACACACATGGAGTTAACACGACAACAAGAACGAACAGACCAGGAGACACACATAGGGAGTTAACACGACAACAAGAACGAACGGACCAGGAGACACACACATAGAGTTAACACGACAACAAGAACGAACAGACCACGAGACACACATAGGGTGTAAACACGACAACAAGAACGAACGGACCAGGAGACACACACATAGAGTTAACACGACAACAAGAACGAACGGACCAGGAGACACACACATAGAGTTAACACGACAACAAGAACGAACGGACTAGGAGACACACACATAGAGTTAACACGACAACAAGAACGAACGGACCAGGAGACACACACATAGAGTTAACACGACAACCAGAACAAGCGGACCAGGAGACACACACATATAGTTAACACGACAACAAGAACGAGCGGACCAGGAGACACACACATAGAGTTAACACGACAACAAGAACGAGCGGACCAGGACATAGGGAGTTAACACGACAACAAGAACGAACAGACCACGAGACACACATAGGGTGTAAACACGACAACAAGAACGAGCGGACCAGGAGACACACACATAGAGTTAACACGACAACAAGAACGAGCGGACCAGGAGACACACACATAGAGTTAACACGACAACAAGAACGAGCGGACCAGGAGACACACGTAGAGTTAACACGACAACAAGAACGAACGTACCAGGAGGCACATACATAGAGTTAACACAACAACAAGAACGAACGGACCAGAAGGTACTTGTAGGGAGGTGACAAAAATCATACTAATCGGACCAAGAGGTACACACAGGGAGGGAACACAAAACAATACCGACATGAAGCTAAGGCGCTAATTGCAATAATAGTAAACAAGCACCGTATCCATATGTTTGTTTTATTCTAGGGAAGTTTGTAAGAATAAATACTTACAAGTGTTACTTACAATGCTTACACATGTTGGATATTTCGTATTATCCATCTGTGGATACTTTAAGTGCGTTATGATATTACTTTTGTGAAAACAATGTACGTGTTTATACACGCTACGTTTCATTAATTCACAATACTGAGTAATTATGGTAATATAATCAATTATAAAACGTTAGACGAGTGTCTGTCCTCTAGTCACTTAGCACTTAAATTCTAACAGTTATTTCGACATAAATTTCATGAGCATGTGGACACGATATGTTTATTTTTCTAGTTGTTGACACTAGCTGTGGCCTCATTACAGATGCATACATGTAAAATAAAATGATTAAAATGAATGGTTTTTACATAACTTGACTTGAACAATAACGTAATTATTAACATTAACAAAATCAAACAATTACAATTGCGGTATGAGGCGCTGTCGTTAATAATACCACAATAATAGGATGGGTTGAAGACACGCCTTTAAACTGCTTAATTATTGTGCAATTAAATCTTAACAAAGAAACAATGATAAAAGGATGAGACGTCTGATTTCTGGCTCACAATGGTCTGTGTGTAAATAGTCAAGATACATGCAATTAAAAAACAATACGGCAGTCGCCAGTGCAATAACATTCTATATTTTAATATTTCTTTTCGTCTCATCTATATATGTATATATAGTCCGAACATATTAACATGATACAAGGGCAATATTACAAAAACATCTTAAGTAACATCTTATCCTTTAAATTACATTTTCCTTAACTGGTTTATTTAACATACAGGCTATTATGTGGTCAAATCAAGAGTGATAAATGAATAGTATTAATATGTTGTTATCAATATCAAACAGTGTTAATGCTATTTTGGAATTACATTCACTTGAAGTTTTGGACTTAAGTGAAAATATTTCAGATTCACTTAAGATGCTTCTGTTATACGGGCCCACCTTTATGCATGAATATATTATACATTGATTACGCTGTCTGTAGAATTTTCCGTGAGATAATCGTGCATCATCGGTATTTTTTGTTGCAGTTACGGAGATCATTGTATTTGTGGATTCCCCCCGTTATATATTATACGTACATCAATATGACGAGAGCCGAAGTTAATTGGATTAGACACGAAGATATAGTTAGATAATCAGTCTATTGTGACATTATGTTAATCGAGGCCACGAGGATCAGGTCAACTTGTCATTGTAATAGTACATTGTACAATAACATAAATACGGAGCCAACTATTAGCATATAGCCACTCTTAATAAGACTTATAAGTGACTAAACATTACAATAAAACATCAAAATATCACATGATACATTACGATATTAAACATTGCAAAACATTGTGTAATAAATATTTACAAAATTTTAATACAAAGCAGTTTTTAAGTGTTACTAAAAATAAACAAAAGCGTGTCATTGATTTGTTGATTACTTCATCCCCTCCCTTACATATTACTTGTAATGTAATATGTAGATAGAATCCTTACTTATATAAATTCAAACCGTGCCCCTGTGTCGTGTCGTGCCCTTGATTCGTGACGTGCCCTTGTGCCGTGCGCTTGTGCCGTGCGCTTGTGCCGTGCCGTACCCTTGTGTCGCGTCGTGTCCTTATGGCATGCCCTTGTGTCGTGCCCTTGTGGCGTGCCCTTGTATCGTGCCCTTGTGACGTACCCTCGTGTCGTACCCTTGTGTCGCGTCGTGTCCTTGTGGCGTGCCGTGCCCTTGTGTCGTGCCGTGCCCATGTGTCGTGCCCTTGTACCGTGCCCTTGTGTCGTACCCTCGTGCCGTTCCCTTGCGTCGTGTCGTGTCCTTGTGGCGTGCCGTACCCTTGTGTCGTACCCTTGTGACGTACCCTAGTGTAGTGCCGTTGTGCCGTGCCCTTCTGTCGTACCCTTGTGTCGTGCCCTTGTGCCGTGCCCTTGTGACGTGCCCTTGTGTCGTGTCGTGTCATTGTGGCGTGCCGTACCCTTGTGTCGTGTCGTGTCCTTGTGGCGTGCCGTACTCTTGTGCCGTACCCTTGTGCCGTACCCATGTGGCGTGCCGTACCCTTGTGTCGTGACCTTGTGTCGTGCCCTTGTGTCGTGTCCTTGTGAGGTGGCCTTGTGTCGTGTCGTGTCCTTGTGGCGTGCCGTATCCTAGTGTCGTGTCGTGTCCTTGTGGCGTGCCGTACCCTTGTGCCGTACCCTTGTGGCGTGTCGTACCCTTTTGTCGTGCCCTTGTGACGTGCCCTTGTGTCGTGTCGTGTCCTTGTGGCGTGCCGTACCCTTGTGTCGTGTCGTGTCCTTGTGGCGTGCCGTACCCTTGTGCCGTACCCTTGTGGCGTGCCGTACCCTTGCGCCGTGCCCTTGTGTCGTACCCTTGTTTCGTGTCGTGTCCTTGTGGCGTGCCGTACCCTTGTGGCGTACCCTTGTGGCGTACCCTTGTACCGTGCCTTTGTGCCTTTCCCTGCCCTGTGTGAACTTAATGACCTGCGAGTTTATTGTTTATTATATAATTTCTGCGGTTAAGTTCGTTGTTCTTGGTACACATGGACAGTTTGAATGTTTCAAATAGAGTGCAAGTTTAATTACATTTATTGGTGTAATATCGTCGCTTTAATAAGACATCGAATACATAATTGCGTGTTCATTTTGTAATATATGAATTAATGAAACAGATGCGTTATACGCTGACGTGATGTGGTGTTTTGGTGTATGTGAAAGAAACAGGACTTGGTGCTCGGTATGAACTGCTGTTAACTCAATATAAAGGTTACTGGCTGTAACGGAAGTCGAGAATTTACTGATATTTTATGACTGATGTCAGATGATGGTAACAAATCAGTATACATGTATATGCTAATACTCGTATCGAACTTACATTGGGTATTTAAGTGTTTATAAGTCCCTTATTCGCCCGTGTTTGTGCGAGTACAGCAGCTGTTATACGCCACTGCAAACCTATATACCTTATACAAGTATAACTTATTAATTTTTCATCGTTTGCGAAACAGTTCTTACAACTTATAATAAACGCTCTGGATGACTGCTTCTTGATTTAATATCCAAGTTTAGCGATTGTGATCCCGCATAACGCGGGGCTCGAAGTCAGGACCTTCGCATAAGGAATCGGGAGATGTGACAGGAGATGTGATATGAGATGTATCATATTTATTTTTGTTTCATGTGCAAACTTGGCGATGTGGATAGTTTCATCGTTTCTCATTTTGTTAAATGTAAACAAGTAGCGTAGGGATTTCATATAGGGGTGTTCATTTGCATATAACATGTTTATGCCCACTGTGCCATGTGTTATTTATGGTATCATAAAAACATGTACGTGCATGTGATAAACTTGTCACAGTCATAGTGAAAATTTATACTGTATTTAAAGCTTTTTTACAAATATGGTTTGTTGTGAACTATTTTCGCTCGACTCTTCCATCAGATGTGGTGAGATAAAAGGCAAACTATGATCCATATTGTCTTAATTACATAAGTATTTCACACAATGAATTCGCTTCTCAAATTATCATAATCACTTATATATACATAAAACGTGTTTCAGGTTTTCTTTTTATAATTTAACGACCATTTGTTTCAACAGCGACACGTCTGTGTTACAATTGAGGACAGGAGTGTTCTCTATTTACGCTTCCTAGTTATTACTGAACTTTAACAAATGTGTGTTATATGGCACGCTGAATGATGTAGTTTCAACGAATGGTACGGTTAACACCCAATGATACAAAACTGACAGTAAAAGTCATTCAAAACCAAGTTCAAGATAGGTTCTATTCATACTTAAGAAAGCGTTTCACTCTGATGTAACAAATCATTGGCAGTATCACCTTTCCGGAATTCTATGAAAGACAGGTGATGAAATTCACACTTCATTCACGAATCCTGGATTTCAACTTCATGAATCCAGGATTTCAACTTCACGAATCCAGGATTTCAACTTCACGAATCCAGGATTTCAACTTCACGAATCCAGGATTTCAACTTCACGAATCTAGGATTTCAACTTCACGAATCCAGAATTTCAACTTCACGAATCCAGGATTTCAACTTCACAAATCTAGGATTTCAACTTCATGAATCCAGGATTTCAAATTGTTGAAATCATGGAATCGTGACTTTTCTAGGAGAAAAATAATGAAGTATGAATGTTGTTACCACTGGTCTCTTAGAATTCACAATCGATACTGTCTTGATCAATTTTGCTTAAAAAAACAATAAGTAGTCTTTAAGATACCAATTTTACGATCACATGACTAAGACAAAAAATATTTCAGTCCGTGTCGGTAAGTACGCGGTGTGAAAGATTTAAATCATAAAAATCAAATGTATCTTTTCCACGCGGATGTAGATAAGCGTGTGAGTGACGTGTATCGTTACGGAATAAGTCATGCATATTTTTGTACATGAATTTACTGTCACTTCATAAATAAAGACGGTCTTAGTAAAGATTTCAAAATGAAATATTTAAAGGAAACATATTCTTTGGAAATGTGACACAGAACGTCAGTTTCTTCACAAAATATTTCTCTTAATTACATGTATTTTTGATGAGTCGGGACAATGACATTTCAGTTTTGGTCGTAGTGTCTATCTCCCGAGTGACTGTGCGTCAGAGAGGACAGGATAATGTTTCGTCGCATTATATTCAGAATCTCATAACTGGGTGTTCGACTTTTTGAGAAAAACAACTTTAAAGTTTTAACCTTCTATAGAGAATAGTTATATACGGGGTCATGGAACTGCATGTCATTTAAGTTATGTACATTCCAGAACAATATAGGTAGTACAGATAGAAAGAGCTTAGAAAGACGGTTTCGTCGATAACAAATACTCAAAACCGCCAAAAATTGAGTTACGGGGTTCTGGAAATAAGGCGATGATATGTATATATGAAAATTAAAGATGTAATGTTTAAAATTGGTGTCGCTCGATGCTGGACGCGGCAATTTACTCCAATTTTACGGTCTAGCGTACAAAGAAATAGCTAGAAATTTGTTACAGCAAATACGTTCTCTTGGTTTGAGATTATAAAATATATGAACACATTTATAATGATTAATGTATTTCAGAACTGGAGTTTTGACTCACGTTCAGGGGCAGCACGAGAGTGAAGCATTTTGTATTCCTGGGATGTTTTGGTAACTTATTCCCTCTCGTACACTGAATTGTAATAACATATTGTCACAACTTAGCGTAAAATGCTTGTATATTATGTGATTTATGATTGTTTAACTCTAAAAATAAATAAATCCTGACACAAAACAGACAGACGATAACTAATTTACAGTGAACAAGTCAACATGACTGGTCCTTTGGTGTGGCGAAATTGTCTTTTATTGCGTTGATTTTGATCATAAATGTTCATACATGAGTAAAAAATACCTCATTTCAAAATGTTTTCATTGGTGAAAATGTTACGAACTAGATCACACACATTCATGAATAGTGTTTCCTTGACAACGAACACAGTTGATGCTGACACATTTTTATTCAATCAAAAGAGCAAAGAAAAAGGCGAGAAATAAGGCAATGATAAATGTCAGTAAAACACGCAGTAAATATATCACGTGACATATTTTTACAATCGTCGACTATGTACCCAACTTGTCAACGTGTCCTACGGTTGAAGGAGTACTTACATAAAACATCTGCTTTTAATTACTGTGACAAATTATTAAATAATATTCTCACGAAATAAATATATATTTAATGTCAGGTCACCCTCTCGTGTATTCTATTTGTATAAGGGAATGGCAAAGACATTAAGATGACGACAAGTATGACCTAACAGTAATTATAAACGCATTCAAGGCGTCTCTTGATAAAGTATATGGGGTAAATAAGGTATTAATTATGATACATTTCATAACACTTTCTGGAAAGAATGTATCCTGTAAGCTGTACATCATTTTTGAACGCTTTATTTGCCACCGGCATGTAACAGTCATTGAGCAATCCACAACGTACCGTCTTAACAGATGCAGTAAAAATACTAACCATGTATGGCTCACTTTGTTTGCATGCGCGTTAAATTACTACATTCAGGAAATATGATCCGAAAACTGCATGCCTGAAATGCGTATCGTATTTTTTCGGCGCAGTTGTATTAACATGGTTTAGCTATTTGCATATCAGTGTAGTGTAAACCAATCATATCTTACGTTAACCACCAAGGCAATTTCTATTGAACATACACACGTTTGTAACATTGACGCGGATTGGTTAACCTTTCGATAAAGGGTACGTTACCTTACCGAAATCCACTAAATTTTGGATCTGGAGTGACCAGCAATCGTAACATCTCGGCATTTGTTATGTAGCACAACAAATCTTAACCTTCAAATTGCGCCGAGGATCTTTTTCAAGATATTTCTTGTTTTTTATAAATCAGTATTTGTGCGCTTTTCATGGATTTTGAAGTTCAATGTTCAACCCATACCAAGCTTTCGGTGCCTTTTAGCTTATTGCAGTGGGTTGTCTCACTTGAAAATGACCAGAAGATCGATATCTAGTTTGCCAGCTCTTACAGTTTGATCAATATATTATATAGGGAAAGTATATGAATACAGGGTGGATGTCGAACCCGCGATCACCGGATGAGGAGTCCGGCGCCCTTACCTTGACCACTACGCATCTCTTAGACAAATTATTTAAAAATATGTACATGTAATATCAGTCCCGATTATATGCATACTTGCTCATATATATTTAAACGGCATTATCTTAGCGTTGAAACCAAAATGTATCATTCCGGATGTTGCGATATGATTTCAATGGCGAAACACATTTGCATGCCATTATGTCCTGCAAGAAAGGTAAATGTTATCTCGTTTAGTCGTTAAGATGGCAATCAAATGATAAAGTGAAGCAGGAAATGGCATATGCAAAGTGTGCAGCCATCCCAAATCACAAGGAGACATGATCCATATACAATCATATACATAGGTGATGAATCATAAAGACAAAATGGATTGATTTTGTGCCAGTAATTATTCAATACATAGTTCCCACATCTACAATATTTACCTCCCTTGTTCTTAACTGTCCGCCATTTTGATAGGCAAAACTGATAAGCCCTTATAGAAGTAATTTTAAAATATGTGATAACTGAGAAAATACCAAGAAAATTTGCATGTGACAACCACTTTTTCTTCAATTTACTGATCCAAATGCCCACATGAGCATAATTAATAAGTTATTTTTTACATAATATATCGGATTAGTTTATCATCTTTTACATTATATTCCCCATAAACTTTAAGGTTCTTTGCCTATCAAAATGGCCGACAATTCAGAACAAGGGAGGTAAATATTGTAGATGTGAGAACTATGTAGCTTGTACATGTACGACAAGACGCGCGTGGACCAGTTTGATCACTGTCACTTGTGCAATATAAACTGTGAAAATAGACATACGGGTGAATGACAATACCCAATCCACATATTTTTGTACAGAACAGTATGTCCTTTTCTGTAGCTCTATTTAAAAACTAAACATGTACATGTACGTATAATATTGTTCTTCATATGTCGGAAACACTGCGAGAACAAGAGTTTAAATTCCTGTTAAATTCCTAAATATACACGTAGGTAATGTTACCATTACATTGTATAAAAAGTCGCAATTTTAGGTATTACAACGCAATGTTTGAGCATTTCCATTCTATACAAAACATCACTCAGTGCAAAATCTCTTGTTTCTGTGGATTTTGTCCACGGTTTCATGATTTAATGAGTTTTGAATATAATAGCAATTGAAGACCATCAGACATAAATAATTATATAATGCGGGTTTTGTTAACAATTGCAGGAATTTCAATGATTGCTAAAGTGTTAAATGTTGCAAATCATATTTAATTATAATTCTCTTAATTGTAGGTCAGATGGCGATTGCTAGGACATTGGGTGTTATCACGTGTCTTGTACGTATCTAATCAATGACTGCTTTACATTTTGTTCACGTTTTGACTAGCGGCGAATATTTGTGATTTTCCCATCAGGTTTGAAATCAAAGCACTGTTGTGCACAATCCAGAATGTAACTATTACCCCTGTATTTTAAACCTTTTCAAATTGTCCTCAAGCTGTCCAGAGTTTCTAATTAGTCAATGCTGCTGAATAAATGTCTTTAAACCAAATAAATGAACATTTGTCCAAAGTGACCCCTTTTCTTAAGTGACATTGTTTGCTTTTGTTTTCATCAGGTTTTATGCCGTTTTTCAACAAGTTTCAACAGTTGACCTAACCGGTTGTCCTGGCATTTATTATCAACCAGTACCAACTTGCTCTTCCGCAAACAACTGACAACTTTCTACAAGTGGAAGACATGACTGTAGCCAATGTCAATCTGACGCTTGATAGTCTAGCTCTCTCCCAACTGAGCTAGCTTGGCGGGCTGACCTTGTTTACAGACTCCACTGTATAATTACATCAGTCTAGACTGCATATGTAAATTTGTTCAAATACCGCTAAAAATGCTTTGGGGCTTTATTGGCAACATGTTATATAGAACAGAACAGAACCGATTATACAATTTTTTTATAAATAAAAATACATATAAAGTCAGTCGTAGAGCATGGCAAACACTCAAGGAAGGTGACTGTACAAATTTACCATAACGATGTTATGAAGCTTATTGTAGGAGAGCGGTGCAGCAAAGACATGAGCAAACATTCAAGAAGAACAATATTACAAAGACATGAACATCAGATCTAGCAGAACAACAACAAAGACATGAACATAAGTTCTCGAAGAACAACATTACACAGACATGAACATAAGTTCTCGAAGAACAACATTACACAGACATGAACATAAGTACTCGAAAAACAACATTACACAGACATGAACATAAGTTCTCGAAGAACAACATTACACAGACATGAACATAAGTTCTCGAAGAACAACATTACACAGACATGAACATAAGTTCTAGCAGAACAACAACAAAGACATGAACATAAGTTATAGCAGAACAACAACAAAGACATGAACATAAGTTCTAGCAGAACAACAACAAAGACATGAACATAAGTTCTCGAAGAACAACATAACACAGATATGAACATAAGTTCTAGCAGAACAAAAACAAGGACATGAACATAAGTTCTCGAAGAACAACATTACACAGACATGAACATAAGTTCTAGCAGAACAACAACAAAGACATGAACATAAGTTCTCGAAGAACAACATTACACAGACATGAACATAAGTTCTCGAAAAACAACATTACACAGACATGAACATAAGTTCTCGAAGAACAACATTACACAGACATGAACATAAGTTCTCGAAGAACAACATTACACAGACATGAACATAAGTTCTCGAAGAACAACATTACACAGACATGAACATAAGTTCTAGCAGAACAACATAACATAGACATGAACATAAGTTCTAGCAGAACAACATTACACAGACATGAACATAAGTTCTCGAAGAACAACATTACACAGACATGAACATAATTTCTCGAAGAACAACATTACAAAGACATGAACATAAGTTCTCGAAGAACAACATTACACAGACATGAACATAAGTTCTCGAAGAACAACATTACACAGACATGAACATAAGTTCTAGCAGAACAACATAACAAAGCCATGAACATAAGTTCTCGAAGAACAACATTACACAGACATGAACATAAGTTCTAGCAGAACAACATAACAAAGCCATGAACATAAGTTCTCGAAGAACAACATTACACAGACATGAACATAAGTTCTAGCAGAACAACATAACATAGACATGACCATAAGTTCTAGTAGAACAACATAACATAGACATGAACATAAGTTCTAGCAGAACAACATAACAAAGCCATGAACATAAGTTCTAGCAGAACAACATAACATAGACATGAACATAAGTTCTAGTAGAACAACATAACATAGACATGAACATCAGTTCTAGCAGAACAACATAACAAAGCCATGAACATAAGTTCTAGCAGAACAACATAACATAGACATGAACATAAGATCTAGCAGAACAACATAACATAGACATGACCATAAGTTCTAGTAGATCAACATTACACAGATATGAACATAAGTTCTAGGAGAACAACATTACACAGATATGAACATAAGTTCTAGGAGAACAACATTACACAGACATGAACATAAGTTCTAGAAGAACAACATTACACAGATATGAACATAAGTTCTAGTAGATCAACATTACACAGATATGAACATAAGTTCTAGGAGAACAACATTACACAGACATGAACATAAGTTCTGGAAGAACAACATTACACAGATATGAACATAAGTTCTAGTAGATCAACATTACACAGATATGAACATAAGTTCTAGTAGAACAACATTACACAGACATGAACATAAGTTCTAGAAGAACAACATTACACAGATATGAACATAAAATCTGAAAGAACATAACACAGACATGAACATAATTTGTAGAAGACTATTACACAGACATGAACATAATTTGTAGAAGACTATTACACAGACATGAACATAATTTGTAGAAGACTATTACACAGACATGAACATAATTTGTAGAAGACTATTACACAGACATGAACATAATTTGTAGAAGACTATTACACAGACATGAACATAATTTGTAGAAGACTATTACACAGACATGAACATAATTTGTAGAAGACTATTACACAGACATGAACATAATTTGTAGAAGACTATTACACAGACATGAACATAATTTGTAGAAGACTATTACACAGACATGAACATAATTTGTAGAAGACTATTACACAGACACGAACATAATTTGTAGAAGACTATTACACAGACACGAATATAATTTGTAGAAGACTATTACACAGACACGAATATAATTTGTAGAAGAACATTACAAAGACATGAACAGAATTTGTAGAAGACTATTACACAGACACGAATATAATTTGTAAAAGATTATTACACAGACATGAACATAATTTGTAGAAGACTATTACACAGACACAAATATAATTTGTATAAGAACATTACAAAGACATGAACAGAATTTGTAGAAGAACATTACACAGACATGAACACAATTTGTAGAAGAACATTACGCAGACATGAACACAATTTGTATAAGAACATTACGCAGACATGAACACAATTTGTTTAAGAACATTACACAGACATGAACATAATTTGTATAAGAACATTACACAGACATGAACAGAATTTGTAGAAGAACATTACGCAGACATGAACACAATTTGTATAAGAACATTACACAGACATGAACACAATTTTTAGAAGAACATTACACAGACATGAACACAATTTGTATAAGACTATTACACAGACATGAACATAATTTGTAGAAGACTATTACACAGACATGAACACAATTTGTATAAGAACATTACACAGACATGAACACAATTTGTAGAAGAACATTACGCAGACATGAACACAATTTGTAGAAGAATATTACACAGACATGAATATAAATGCAGAACATCACACCGACATAAAAAAACTAGTCCATGAAAATAAAGTTTTATTGTCGAGATAGTTTTTAGTGAGGTTTTACTGTATGTCAACAACATTAAACATGTAGGCTAATTATGATACAGCTTTTATACACTCTATCATATCTATGTATTGACTTATTCTTTTAAAACATGACCACTGTATTTCAAGGAAGATTTCTCACGTACTAATAAAATATCTTATTGGCTTTTATATAGGGGAGGTAACCGCTACTACACATTTTGATACCGAAAATGTGTTTTTAGACACAACCTTTAGCGCTATATTTCAAATACCGGAAGTGGCTTACTTGAAATAATTGATATTTATTTACTAATTTTGGCTAGTTTGATCTGTCAGGTTTGCTGTTCAGGTGAGTTGATTTCATATAACAATTACTAATAACACACTGATAATAGCATGTGCTACATATGTTATTAACTTTACATGTGTCATGTATTTTCGCGACCTTACTTATTTATAAATTATAGGTCCGTGCTAGCATGTTGAAAGAGAAAGTAGTCGTGTTACCGACGTCATCAGCCATTTTATTCCTAGAGGTTGAAGTCACTGTGAACAGCACTGCCATAATGTTTGATACATTAAACATCAACTAAATTACTATAAATGAATTGAATTGGGTGGGAAATCATTGCGGGATGGGACGGTAGGTTGCGATTTTTTTCTTTTCTTGTTTTTTTTGCAAAGCCTTGTTTGGTGGAAAATCAACTGCTTTTAATTCAGTGAATTCAGTGTGTCTCAGTTAGGGTAAAATTCCCATGTATAATTCTCTATTGAATCATGGATGAGAATTTTTGCCATTCGGCGGATGTCCGCTTTTCTGACACCTATAATAATAGCTATTTATAAATATCTTTGCGACTCTGACAGCAGGAAATTCATCTGAGGTGTTTGCTTATCCTAGTGTTTTGTAGCGCTAATTCAGCCACATATCAACCTATCCTATTAAAAATAAAAATAAAAGTTTTTCACAGTATACTCACTTGTAAGGTCTTTTGGTAGCGCGAGCTTGACAGAGTCGAGTACGTCGTGACATAATGGCGTCCTAACGAATACTGCGCTGTGGGCCAGATCTCGACGTCCGAGATCTGTCTTTCCCCACAGGGTTACTAGCTGATCGGAGCTGTTCCTTGTCTTCTATATTTGCTATAGTGCAAAAGAGCTGTCAATACCTCAAACCAATTTAAAATTTGTATATTAAGGTATACATGTATTAATAATAATAGGGCCCAATGTTTTTATGCTTTGTTATAATGGTAAATAGAAACTCCAATCTGATTTTTGGACTTGTGATGACGTACTGGGCGGCTTAATTCTACCAAGACGAGGGCCACTTACTGATCAACAGTCACAACACTATGAAGTCTCATAAAATATTGAAATACTCTTTCTTCCCATACACAATGTTAAAGTTAATCGCCTAACTGCACAAATTGTTTTAAACCCTGATACTAATTAAAAGAACTGCTGACAACTCCTGTTCTTTGGAAATTAATACAACAAATTCACTTGTATAGAATTTTCTGTCAGTGAACCTCCGGTGAGCTTGGACACTCAACTTGTAGTAAAAGTACTAGCAATGTCTAAGATAACTCTCTGAGGTTCCCAAAACTCAAGTCTGACACAATGTTCATCCTCTGTAAGTGTAATTGTAAACACACAGGCTATTTCATTTCACTCCCCCATGACAAGCCAAAAAAATATGTCGTGGAATTCTTGCCCAAAATATGTTTATATACATATCACAGAATGTATAAGCTTTAGACGGTAAAATCACACTGTGACAGGTTTCTGTCTAGTTTCATGAATTTAAAATCAGTGACTGTTGATCAAATTTTCATACCCTCATAAAGTTAAAATAAAAAAAATTCAATGCAATGAATAAAACACAATGTATTCAAATAAGCTTTTATATACATAAAAAAAAGTTGCTACTTTATTTTAATGTGAATTTTGTTCCTATGATGGCCATATGAAATTTGGGACTAGTGGAAGTGACTAATCAGACAATATGCAGCCCCATTGAGTTACGGAGTAACGGAAGCTTAAACTAGGCCAGGGGAAAACATATATGTTGGTTGGGTAACCACAGCCAAACCCTATTTATGCTTACTCTTAATACATAGTTCCCACATCTACAATATTTACCTCCCTTGTTCTTAACTGTCGGCCATTTTGATCTATAGGCAAAATTGATAAGCCCTTATAATAGGAGTAATTTCCAAGTATGTGATATTTGAGAACATTCCAAGAGAAATTGCATACATGAGACAACCACTTTTTCAACTTACTTAGCCAACTGCCCTTATGACCATAATGAATAAAGTATTTATTTATATATCAGATTAGTTTAATCATTTACCAGGGCTTGACATTAACTTTTGAGTCCACTTGTCCAGTCGGGCAAATAGACCGGAAAACTACTTGTCCTGACCAAAAATGCACTTGTCCTGACCAATCAACCTCCTTTTGCTTAAATCTTAAGTATAAAAGTCAGCGCACCTGCTTCCCCAACTTTCAGTAAAATCTAAACAAAGTGGACCAATGCAATTATAATACCTGAATCGTTATCATTTGATTTTTCTGCTTTACTGCTTTTGTTTGAAATCAAGTTGTCTCTTCTGGCTAGTGCCTTCAAATTTGTTTGTCCAGACCAAAGTTTCAGTTGTCCCAGACAGTCGGACTATCGTTAATGCCCTGTTTGCATTATATTCCCCATAAACTTGAAGGAAATTTGCCTATCAAAATGGCCGACAATTCAGAACAAGGGAGGTAAATATATAGTAAATGTGAGAACTATGTATTATAGTGGAGAGTGGTATAAATGATACTACAGAACTTGATAATTCATTATTGCAGATAAATAATATAAGTATTGGATCCTAATATCTGTGGACACGTTTTTAATCTACTATCTAGATAACATTGCAGATATGACTTGCCTGTACTTCTATAAAAGATCACACTTTATGAGCATTTAAGCCCAAACATGACATTTGTTTTTTCAGATTTGTGGGATGGATGAAAGACAGAGTAAACGTAAGGTGCTACAAAGTCTAGTTAGGGTAAGATTGTGTGTTATTATCTGACATATGATAAATCATTAAATGGAAGTAGAATGAGGTCCCTGACAAGTCAAATATGGCCCTAAATGTGCACCTTTGTGCAAGTGGGTGCATTAGTAACCCACTGTTTCCTTTGGTGACTGAAGGTTACTTGTTCTATAATAATATATCTCTTTGGTAACTGCACACATTTTTCGAGAAATTCTCCAATATTACCATAGTAAAATGCTTAAAATATGAAAAACTACCCTTTCATTTTCAGAACCAGATAACTACACTATGTTTTTGGGGTAACTCGGGGTTACTTAATAAATTCTCAAAGATACTGAATATGGGTGTGTGCCCTGTACTATAGTACAATGCTTAGAAATATGAAATATCTACATATCTACTGACAGTTTCTCAATTTGTAATCATGTTTGTCAGATATTTTTATGAGAATGTGTTTAATATTGTAGTAATTTTTGTAATTTGTACACATGTGATATGATGTATAATCCATATCTTGACATACCGGTACTTTACTATAAAGTTTTCATAATGATTTTTACTATAAAGCCACATGACAGCTTGAGGTTAGAACTGGTGTTTCTTATATGCTACCAGAAACTGAAGAAAGTGAGGAATGAGAATTGAGATATGTGTATAATTTATTGCATTAAACATATGTTTTACAATGCTTATAGCAAATGAAGAACAATATCACACAGTACAATTACAATGTAAATAATACATGAATATTCATATTATTAGAGCATTATATTTTAAATAATATACATTATTTTGATTTCTACTTTATACATTGACAAAGTAAATTTGTACATTTCACAAGATTAAATGTACATGTAGTAGTTTTTTAATTTGTGCATATGAAAGATTCGAAAATCTTTGTATATTTGGCCTTGTATAATATTGCATTTTAAAGATTAAATATTTGATTCAATATTTCTGACATTTGGACAAATTTATTACTCGAAACTGAAATATTTTCTATCCTGTTTATATTACAATAATATTAATATTACTGCAAATACTTCTGATTTTTGGATTGAATTTGATATTTTCCAAGTTCAATAACTTTTTATCGTTTATAAAGTTAAAATATAGTTCATTGAAAATGTGTGTTTAAGACATTTTCAGTATTTTAACTTATAGAAACAATATATTATATATGTATGACTTATTATACTGATTAAGTTGTACCATTAATTAGGTATGTTTTACATCTAAAACTGTGTAGCAAAGTTTTAAAGTCAATAAGTTTATGTAACAGCTTTTAACTTCAACTGTCTGTTTATATTTTAATATATGTCTTTATTTTTTCATACTTCAGCCTGATATCCCTCAACCGTTGAAAACTCTCAATTATCAACAGTCTTCTTTGAATAATTGTCAAGTTGTGAAGCAGAAAACTATGTCCAAACCAAATGATAAAGCTGAGGTTGTAAAACCAAAACAGAAAATAACATTGACACAGTACAGGGAGAGAGCGAAATCTAAGAGTCCAGCTAAGAAAGATGGTCATACTGATGATAGACAAGATGTGTTTTGTAAATCTTCTGAAATGATTGGTTTAGTTAATCCAGGTATCCGTGAGGAGAGATTCGTGAGTTCGGAAGATGATCCTGATAGTCATGGTGAGAGTACTGATGATGTTGCTGATGTTAGTTTAGATTTGGCTAACATGAGTATTGAACAGAGTGGACATTATTTAGATGAAACAACTGGTGCGTTTGTTGACCAGGGTTCAGATAAAAGTAAAAAAGTAAGGGAGCATGGTTCAAAGTATGTTGAAACATTGGAAAGAAGTGAGGATAAATTGAAACTGAAGAAATCTTCGAAAGCACTGGAATCTGATCACGAGCGGTCTGAACAGACAAAGAATAGTGACAAAGAACAATCAAATAAAGACTCGTTGATGAGTCTACCTCTGTCTGAGAGAATCAGAATAAAATCTGGAGGTTCAAGTCAGACTAAGCCAGTGGAACAGGCTAGTATAGTTGGTATTAAGGATCAAAAATTGACTGGTTCACCTGATATCATTGATCTAACAGAAGATGAGGAAAGTCCAGAACCAGTCCAGAAATTTCAAGCATTGAAACCAAATTTAACTACAGCATCTAACAAAGTCTTTGGTGAGGTAGCAGCTCCTGTAGCTTCTTTTGAAACGTTGAAGAAAAGTTCGGCAACAATGCCTGCTCCAGTGCAAGGTAATCCAGCTCAGAAGTGGACAGAAATGAGAGATAATACTAAGTCTCACGATGGTGGATCTAATAACGAAGCGATGGCACAAGCAATCCGACTCAGTATTGGTCGTAGAAATGAACTGCTGAAGGTGCTTCAAAAGCAGAAGGTAAGTGACAAAGTGTTGACATTCATTGTAGTTTGAATGTAATTTTTGTACAGCAATGTATGTTTGGCATCATTTTCTATTCATTCTTTGTACAAATGTATCGTTGATCTGTTTAGCAGGAATCTCACAGTTAGGGAAAAGTCTGTGAATTCTTTTTTCAAGTTCGAAAAAATCTGGTGTTGACATTGTTAAATATTTATCTTGTACGAAGTATGACATTTTATTTCATTGAAAATTATTGTCTAGTTAATTTGAATATGATATGTGAAATAATCATTTGAACACATATCTTGTCCACGTGAAAATTGAAAAAAGATAATTATCGGAACTACTTGTTATGCGACAGCTTTTCTTAACCAAAGACCGAATTACACATGTCATACCTTGCTTGCATATAAGGAAAATCAGCCATTTCTGCTATTATGTCATAAATAGAATCGTACAGTTGTGTTCATTTTTTAATGAATTTATTAAACTGGTCATCAAAAACCTTGGAAGACTCGTTTAATAAATTCAATAAATAAAGACCACTCATATAAGATCCTCTATATATATCATAGTGGATGTGTTTATTGTAGATTATAAACTGTTCCTGTGTGAAATTTTCAGTCTCTAGTTGCCACAGTGAAGATGTCCTCATTACCTGACAAAGGTGAAAAGCTTCGCTCAACAATCGAAACATTGACCAGAGATATTTCTGACTTAGATCGTAATATTAAGAAACAAACTGCAGGTAATATTGAATATTTCAAAGTTAGATGAAAATTTCTTCAAATTTTCTTGGATGAATATTTACATATTTTCCTGTCTTACTGAATTTAACACTAGGGTTTTAATACTTGTGTAAACTGTAATAAATAAAAGAACAATTTGTGATAGAAATATTAATGATTCCATCACCTTGTTCTGAGTGTTACTAAAACATGGTACTGCTGAACACTTCATAATGAAGCTGGTTCTTTTGAAGTTTTTTATTGAGTTATATGTATATTTTCCCCTACGTCTGAAATTAGTTATATATGCGTTTCCCCTGCTTCACCATAGTTAATGCTTACTGACCCTTTTTTCTATACATGCTGAGGGCCCAGTTATATTATTTTTGCATCACCAAATTGAATAATAATTATATGTTTCAGGGCTCTAGAATTTTCTTTCAAAGAAACTTTTCCCGTACCAATAGAAATGTAAAATTTGATTTGTCCTACATTGGATACTAGTTGTCTGAGAATATCGGTCAATAACATACACAATGATAGCTTCACAATCTAATATTAATAATCACATGTATATGTTTGTGGGATTCTAAGTTACACTTATAACTGAACAATTCCTGTTGTTGGTTAGCTTTAAAAACAGACTTGTCTGGGACTAACTTCAACTCAACTGTTGTGGTAGCCCGATTCAGCATTAGACTAGTCCGGGACGTCGGGCTAGTGGATTTCTAGAACCCTGTATTTTATGTTATTAAGATCAAATTTACTGGATATTATCATTACACTTTTGTATTACATTTTGTTTCTCTGTGTGATTCAGAGTTAAACGAACGAGTCAAATCTCAGCCTGCACAGAACGTGAAGCCTCCAAAAGTCATGATGGTTCACCGAGATGGTGATGTCACAACACATTCAGAATTAGGTAAGTGGAAACAATACTTGCGTACACATCGCCTTATTTTCATTCAATATAAACAATTGCTATTATCTAATATATTCCATGCTGATCTGATCAAACCAGGCATGATATTTTTTTGCGGAAATATGTGGATTTGACATTCGCAAGGACCGTTTAAGCCAGGAGCTTCAGCGGCCCCCTGGACCCCTTGCCGAATTTTCAGCTGATTTTGAAATTTGCATTCTTATGCCTGTAAAAACTGACAGCTTGCCATCTATACATTGTAGTTGTTTATTTATTGTAAGAATAAAAGGTTTCAAGTGTATGTATATAATAATTTATATAGTCTAACTCACTCTACTTTGGGTGAAGGGGTCGCTGAGTATGGGGAATTTTATCATGCAAGGGGATTATCTAATCAAGGTCAAATTGGTAAAGACATACAATTCATTCAGTTGCACACATCGATAAACAAAACATAAAAATGTATAAGATATTACGTCTGCTTATAAGAAAATCATTTTTTTGACTCTGAGGGGGAAATTGAATTTGAATAGGAGAAAAAAAGATATTTTGGTGCGGAATGGGGCTGATATTCGGCCCAAATAACGAAAGATCAAGGCCACTGTAACTCATCTAATTTCAAGCCTCAGGGTCTTGATCTAGAGTACAAAGTATTGTTAACATGTCATTCACGAAGTATGGAGAAACATGATTATGTGTTTCAAGTTATATATGTCGGGTAAAAAGTTTCATCTTTGCAAAATTTACAAAATCATTTCACTTCTATTGTGTTTAATTCCAGAAGGTCAAAGAGACTCACAATTACCCAAACAACCGCAAGTGATAAAGATATACCCACGTGGTCAGTCTGTTCCAGTATCTGGTAAGTCGACTGAATTGATAAAAGACGTATCTTGTTAGATGTATATTAAGTTGTTTTCATTAGCATTTTTTTTAAATATTTCTTATTACTGGCTGAAATCTATGTATTAGTAACTACATGCATTATAAGTGAGGTGCAGTGGTTGAGGGGTAGAGCACCTGACTTCTGATCCGAAGGTCATGAGCTTGAGCCCCGTGGTGAGCGGGGTTTGATCACGAACTTCACAATCCCAAAAATTTGGCACGAGTTCTGATTGGTAGCCTGTAAGAGCTTGTTTTGAAGTAAAATTAATAAGTTTAAACTAAAAATTATGAATGCTGTACACTTAGGAGTGTATTATCACTGACATTGGTGAGAATCCTCAACTTCTCAGTTGATTTCCTCTGTTTTATGCCCCTAACATTTGAAGAATGGTGAAGGAGCATAACATGTTACCCCTGTCTATCATTACTCTTGAAAGGATGGGTGGATTCAATTTATATTAGGCACATGAGCATAGGACAATAACATACAGGTTGAGTTTGATTTTGGTTACAATCAACCAATGTTTTGAGGAGTTATGGCCCTTCTTCAACTTAAAAAATTGGTTTCTGATCAGTTACACTTGAAAACCCCATAGCAGGGGCATCCGTGTCCTTACTACACATCTAGTTTTGGATAAAGAAGAAGCTAACGCCTTAGGTTATATGGTACACAGCCAGGTTATATTCCCCCATATACCCTGTCAACAACCTGTATATCTAATAATATCTATGTATTGTAGGTGGAAACCACGTACCACACAATCCAGAGAACATGAGACAGACGACACTATTACCACATGTATCACAAATACCACCACATATATTACAACAGATGTATGCAGGTAGGTCTGATGCCTTTTGTATACCATTTTCCAGGACATTTAGTTCCATGGCATTGTATCTTGTAGAATATATGCTTGTGATAAATATCTATTTGATATCTTTTCTGTTTATTCATATTATAGAAAACACTATCAAGACCACTTGCGGTACCTTGTGAAAGTCATTATTATAAAGCACTGGCCATGTGAAAATAAATGCAGATTTTCAAGACATTCTGCCACCCTTTTCACTTTTCTTTTAGACATTAGTTTTGGTCCATGTATTCAAGATTGATTTTGAAATTTGCAACTTAGTTAGAGATATTTGAAGGAGATAATTAACATTCAGCAGCATACTTCATGTTTATTGTAATACCACTGGTTAATGGAGACATTTCATTTCTAATGGTTGTTAATTTTCAATTGACAGCTAATCCACAAGCCATGCAGTTATATGGAGGTCGTATGACAGCTGCTCGACTCCGAGAAGTAGGAAGTGTCACGAAGGAAGCTATCGAGAAGTTACACAAGTATGTATCTTGGCGTTTATGTCATTATCATTGATATCAAAATATGTAGTTACCAAAAACAATCTCCTGATTTTTGATTGGAATTTGACATTTTCAAATGAATATTTGACATGTATGAAGTTTTTATGACGTAAGAATAAAATTTCCAGTATTTCTGCAATATGAAACCTATCATATACATGTATGTCTAAAATTGTCTGTGTGTTATCCATTCATTCAACTGTTTGTTCCTTCATTTATTCCTTCATTACTTCATTCATTCATTTAAGTGTTGATAGATCATTCTATTGAAATATTTCTTCAGACAACTTGAAACTTGCCCTAAATCTGAGGAAGAATTGGAAGACCCTAAAGGGCTGTTGGTGTCCCTTATGCTACATCAGAGACAGGCCCTAATGTGGCTTGTATGGAGAGAAAGGCAGTCTCCTTCTGGGGGTATTCTTGGTAAGTGGGCTAACATTGTTTCTGAAAGGCAACTCAATTCCTTATACATGTCTGGACTTTGACATGTGTGGTAAAGTTTTCAGTCTGGTTTGGTAAAACAAATGGGATATTTACTATGAAACAATGTTGAATGAAGGAAATATTGTTAGCATTTGGTAAATGATGAACTCTGATGAGACAGTTTTATCTGTTTATTGTGTTATTTATTATCATAAATTCTGCTTCATAAATGTGTCATATGCGAATTTCAACAAAGTAATATATTAATACATTTATTTCTGATGAGTTTGTCATCTGCCTCTTATTTATGTGGTAAAGTTTGTCGTTTGCTTTTAGAATGAGAAACAAGTATTGTTTGAAACCTCAAACAGTCTCCATGGTAACCCACTAGCCCGAAGTCCTGGCCAGTAACTTTAATGTAGATGAATAGACTTAGTCAGAAAAGAGAAAAAATAAAATCCATCCATGGCTTTAACAAATTCATAATTGTGTACATACATAATTGTGACTTTCTGCTTTTCATGAATTATCGTTATACAAGTTTACATTCTGGCTAGTAAGAATGATTTCGGGCTTGTGGTTTGCCCAAATGAGCTAGTGCCCTGGAAAAATTAAGGCAAAGCCTGTATGAATTCCACTGACTGCCATATTTAACCAAAAAAACAAGTTACGTTTGGGCTAGTGAATGATATCAAGCTTGTGCTTAGGCTGAGCAATTTGCCCAAATGTGCTACTGTTCTGAACAAATTATGACAAAGCCTGAGTTAACTCAACTGACTGTCGTATTTAATCAAAATACTGTTGAAAAAAAACCAAGTTAGAATCAGAAATTGCTAAATACAAATCCCCTTGTTGTTCACGTATATATCATCGGTGAATTACATTCTAAGCTGTAAATGTATTTATTTGATTTCAATGTTTCAGCTGATGATATGGGTTTAGGTAAGACTTTGACAATGATTGCACTGATATTGAAACAGACAGCATTAAAGAAAGATGGGTCTGATGATGATAAGGAAGTCTGGCACAACAGAGACAAACAATTAGAGAAACGTGAGTAGAAACCATTAACACCATTAACACACTGTCGTTATAGTAGTATGAAGAGTGCCATTTGTTCAGTGAGTTCTCTGTGACCTGCCCTTTGTTCAGTGAGTTCTCTGTGACCTGCCCTTTGTTCAGTGAGTTCTCTGTGACCTGCCCTTGGTTCAGTGAGTTCTCTGTGACCAGCAATTTCAGGAATAATTCTTACAATTGGCATCAAATACTATCAAAGTAAGTCACTTGTATATCTAAAGGTTTCAAAGTATTTTATTTATAAAATCATTTACTTCTTCTACTTATGTCTACTTCACTTTTGATAAGAGAGCGCTGTTTATGAAATTGTTTTCCTGATACAGTTCAAGACGAGCAAGCTAATATATATTTACTGTTTTATGAATTTGTACATCTGCTATGGATATGTCGTCTATCAGGCAAGGTTTGCTAAAATTCAGATTACTTAATTAGTGACTTTCCGACTTTATTTCCAAGTTTTGTCTCTGAATGACTTTTGTACTCCCCAAAGGAGGAGCCAATAGTCATCCCTTCGTCCGTCTATGTGTCCAACCTGCATTCGTGTCTGTGCTATTTCGCAGCAACTATGCCGTATAGTTTACATTTGATGCATTTTAATCTGGTTTGGATAACAATCTGCTTCTTGACATATTATGCTGTCGTATAAAATATGTTACAGCTATTTATTTAAATGTTGGATGCAGACAACCAAGATTTTCAGGTTAACTTGTCCATGGAAATGTTGAAAATTTCAGTTGAGTCATGTACATACTTCAGGAAGCATCCATCGGTTCTAAAGATATCTTATTTATATTTATTGAAAAGTATAAACTGAATTCATGATAACATATGCGATGATCTGACCATCAATGGTTAATTAGTCTCAATGTTTGTATTTCAGTGGACAAGTCAATTGTTAAATCCTCAGCAACACTTATAATAGCTCCTGCATCTTTGATACATCATTGGAGAACAGAAATAGAGAGACGTTGTAAACCTGGCCTCCTTCGTGTGTGTATGTATCATGGTCCAAATAGGGAGAAAAACGTACTCAAGTAAGTTGTGAATAATGTATGTGGTTTGAAATTATTGAACACCTGACCAGGTGTAAAATACATATATTTCCCATTACTTTTACTTGTCAATTATCCTGTCATAGATTTATTGTTGAGATTGAAAATTAGGGTTTTGTGCACATAATTTCATTCCAAGAAATAAAGTCTCATGTGATGCGCAGGTAATTTTGATATTGACCTGATGTATATTATCAGTGTTTGCACTGGCTTAGAAATTTCATGAAATTTTGATGCAAGTACTTGTAAACTCTTTGAAATTAGCTAAATCCCTGAAAAGCACAAAATGGTACTTGAATGTTGAATTGTCACTCTCATTGCAGATTAGCTAGTTACGATGTTGTTCTCACTACGTTCAACATCGTAGCTAAAGAAGTCGAAGTGGACGATAATGATAAGAATGGCGAAAAGCCAGTCAAGGATGATGGAGAGGATGAAAGCACAGAGGACGGGGCTGCAGAGGTAGCACCCTAATTTCATTACCTTTCTTTCATTGCAAATCTCAGATTTTTTTGCACATTTATTTGGGGCATTATTTGATTGAAAATGCCTGTCATTTATAGCATAGAAAGGAACAAGAAATGCTTATAATTCATGAACTTAATCTATCTATTGAGAGAAAGTGTATTAACACAGGTCACAGTATTCACTGTATTGTCAAGAAGTTTTGGTTGTACTGACCAAAGAGAAAAGTAACTGGCCACCTAGGGGGTGTCCATCAGCCTAAATGCCATTTGAATCAAGCAACCACAAAGTGCTAGATGTATATCTCATGCAGTAAGTTCAAACTTTCATGGACTTAACACTCTGTATCCAATTTTTTTTAAGATTTGCAGTTGTTAATTGTATATGTACTTTTAGCCTTACAAAAAATCTATATCAATTCTTTGACGCACATATTTTCAACCAGCCTCTATTTGGTGTAAACTGCAATTCAAATATTTTTATTTGTAGGGTGAAAAGAAACCCAGGAAACTGATGCCAAACATTATGAGAATAGCTTGGGAAAGAATTGTACTAGATGAAGCACACAACATAAAAAATCACAAGAGTTTACAGTCCCGTGCTGTGTCACGACTTCGAGCTGGTTTCAGATGGGCATTGACTGGTACTCCTATTCAAAATGATTTGCTGGACATGTACTCGTTATTGCGGTAAGAAGGATTGTAATGGTTTTGACTGAGTACACAAATAATATTTTTATGGCAATATGTTTCAGACATTCCTAGTTTTTCCTTGATTTCCTGATTTGTTCCTGGGTTTTTAAAGTGCTCCTATTTTTCTAGTTTTCCAAAAAAGCTCCTAGTATTGCTTTTTCATCAGCAGAGTAGCATGTTGGATGAATTCATTCTAACACAGAAGAAGTATGTTAACTTTTGCCTCTTCTTTTTTGACAGTTTGATAAATGTGTTTACATATTTATGTTGTAGTTTTCTGTGACATATGTCAGAATTTATTCAGAAAATTTATTTTAATGGTTCTTTTACATTAATAAATGTGGAACCAGTTTGTTTTGCAAACGTGACCAATGACAATGATGTTTTTTGAGTGAAATTGGGAGTAATATAGTATACATTGCAGTAATATGAAGCAAATTTACACACTATTAAAGAGGAATTTTATCACACAGGACCCCTTTCAGTTTTGGTTGTTGGTACATGAATGAAAACAAGTTTAACTCTATTCAGCACATAATTTGATCAGACTTTTGTGTTAGAATGACGTATGGGAAATTTTTCATTCAGTTTTGGGGACTGAAACGGCTGATGGAAGCCATGAAAAGCATTCCACTATTTTTTAAACTAACCCAATTGGTAATGCTTAAGTACTTGATTTGAGAGCGTGTTCTTTTTCTAACTATTGGTGTCAAATTGTGGTACTTAGTAATGAAACGGACAACATGACTATAAATGTTGAATACATAATAATGTTATACATAATGTACAGGTGTATCAACCATCATCATCTTATTGTTGGGTTTTAGGTTTTTAAGATGTTCTCCATTTGATGAGTATAAAGTATGGAAAAGACAGGTGGACACTGGTAGCTGTAAGTATAGTTTTACCTTGTACTGTGCTGTATATCACGTCAGACTTCAGACATAACCTGTGGATTGATGAATTCCTCATTATTATTACCCACCAGACTCTAGATATATTACCCTTTCTTCTGTCTTGTCAAGGATGTGATGTGATTTTTCTCTTGAAATGAATCAAAAATGATGTTTTTATCATTTATAATTTTATTCAATGCAATACTCACCATAGTTCTTTATAATGTAAGCTGTGTTTTTGAACACTGATCTATCCTATGTATGAGTATGCATGTATATGCGCTTTAAAATTGCATGGATGTTTTGTTTTACCTGTATATATTAAATAACCAGCATCCTGAGTGCTTCTGTTTGATCAGTACTGTGACTTATTCAAGAAAAGTTGATTACTTGAGGCTTTCCCCCTTCACTGTTTGTCCTCTTTGATTCTCCTAGTTATTCTGTAAGGTCTGCCAAGCCATTCCTTGCACCTCTGTTCCCTAATGTATGTACCCTTTAACCACCTCATGTGCCTTATGTTTTATGGATTGTTGTTTTCCCGGAGGTCTGTATGGGGAGGCACTGTTTTATGTATGTGGTGTTTCCTGTAGCAACTTATTCTCTGTCTTTTACCTCAGTCTAATTTCCTGTACTTTCAGCTGCTGGTCAGAACCGACTGAATGTTTTAGTAAAATGTTTGTTGCTTAGAAGGACAAAATCTCAGTCTGGAAAAACAGGGAAACCATTGGTGAGTATTTAACTGGTTTATCTTACATTCGTTTGTCTTATACTTGTAATAATGTGTTAGAAATGATTTAATTTATGAGTTTTTTTTTCAATATCATATTTACGCTCAATATATTTTTTCATTGCAATCGTGATGGCAGTGAATGCTGGGTGTGTATTTCTGTTACAAAGCTGGAAGAATATTTTTGTTTTAAATGATTTGTAACCTCATTCTGTTAGAAGAAGGATGGTTTATGTTTTTGGTGGTTTTCAGCTGCATCTGGTATGTAACAGTATGATAGTCAGTTGGCATTACCAGTTGGCTATTCGTCAATTTGTGACTGACAATGTCCACACACGAATCAGTGGTGGAGAACAAATTACATTGGATTTATTATCTTCCGTCAAATTGTCACAAAGAAGATACGCCTCATCTGGGGTTCAAACCTACAATCTCTAGATTGGCAGTCAAGTGCTATACATGTACCTTGTAAACTATCCGGACTGGCTCTTTAGTATGCTCACAGACTATCGTGATTATTGTACTTTGTTAAATGTATCTGGCATGCGGAATTGTCTGGTAAAAATCTTAACAAAATGGGCAATTAGCAAAGAACAGATAATAATATAATTTGTTGCAAAAGGAGAGAATGGTCAATGTAAGTATATGATGAGTGGCATTGTCTATACTATTCATACCCAGACGTTAGTGAGTGTATATATCTTATAGACAATGCCATGAAACTGTCTATCGGACTTAGACCATGTGAACTTCATGAACACTGTATTACAGTATATACAATATAGACAGTTGAAATATAGGCTGCTGATTGGACAGATTGTGGTGAGTGTGGTATAATGCTAGCTCTCCATTACTTACACTGCTATAGATTGTGTTGTGTGTTTTTGTATTTGTTTATGTAGAAGCAAGATTGATTTTACTATGTTTATATGTAGGTGCCACTGCCTGAGAAATCATCTAAGACACACGAGTTAGAACTATCTGAACAAGAGAGGGCAGTATATGACAAAGTGTTTGCACAATCCAGGTAAGCTGAACTGCCTTATCAAGAGAGGGCAATGTACTGGAAATGTTTGTACAATCCTAGTAAGCTCTTACAATGATTGAATAATGTGCATGCACTGCAGTTGTGCAACTGATGAAGATTTGCCTTTTGTATTAAATGTTCATACATGCTTCATTGTTGAAGATTCTTGCAGAATTCAGTGTTAGAGTTGAATGAGTGTTCTTAATAATTTGGAATAAAAATCTCACAATTGATTAGTTATAGTAATTTACTCGAGTATGGATTACATTTTGATCTGACTCTGGCTGTAGATGAAATCTTCTTATTGATTAACACATTTAATGGCAACTTGTTTTACTTTCTTTATGTATCTAGAAAATAGAAAAAAATGAAGGATTGCTCAATTATAATGGTGTTTAATATTTCAGGTCTGTTCTTAAGGAGTATTTAAAACGTCATGAAGAGAAGGACATGTTGAAAGATGATTATGTTCCACCTAGCTCTTCCAGTAACCCATTCCAAGATAAAGCACAAGGTGGTGGTCGAGATAGTGTTTACCCAGGTGTACAAGGAGCAAGTAAAGGGACACCTGCCGCCACAGGACAACACATTCTTGTCATGTTACTACGGTTACGACAGTGTTGCTGCCATCTTAGCTTGATGAAAGATGTATGTTCTTTGTCTTGTACAGTAAAATGTCTTAAGAAAAGCAAAATGTGTACACCCCCTGTTTAACTATTGTTAAGTGCTGTTTTTGATGCAAATGTTTGCGTATCAACGATATTGCAAGCTGCTTTACCTGCGACAAGTATTTTTCCTTGAGCTCCTCTTTTCTGTCTCTTTGAGCATATTGAGCCATAGGATCACAAGCGATCACTTGTCTCCATTATGTCCATTGTGCTTCATCATCTGGAGGGCTTCTGTTGGTGTCATGCCTAATTCGTAACAGTATTTGAGTATCACGTGATTTTCTGTCTTAGGCATTGACGTCCATTTCGTCCATGATGGTTTTGGACACATGCATTTGTTTACTCTGTTGTGAACTATGTGCAATGACATCATAATTTTGCATGCTGATGTCAAAACTGTCCAAGTTATGTCACCTAATTTAGAGCCATCAATTGAATAGCTAGGAGTATGTTTACATAGTATTTATGAAAATTATCAGTGTGACCGCCTAGGCATTAGCTTGTTTCTAGTACAACACATTGTCAGATTACTAGGAATGACAATCAAACTTTGTTGCTGGCCATCTGTCGAGTATAAAACATTTCGCTATGCAGAAAGTCCTATTATTTCTGAATCACCCCTTGTATGCCTTACATAAATGTTCAACTTGTATTTTTATGATGACAAGATACCATATAAGTAATTAATCTGTATTTTTAAATTCTTTATATTATAATTTGTTTGAATGCACTTTCCACTTAAGCACAGTTTAACAAGCGGCCGACTACTGATTGACGTAATGCTGTTTTGGCATATTTTTAAACTGTTCCCATTATCCTGTATTTTCCCACCATAATATCGAAATTTGTGTGCATTGAATGTGGATTGACAAACAAATTGTTGATATATTGATATTGATTGTATCATTGACAGCCCTAGGATTTAGGTGAAAAACAAGTTGTTTTGCAGTTATTTTTCTCAATAACATATATAACCAAAACATTTATTCCATAGTCTTGTATGTGTGTTAGTGAAGTTTTGCTGTAAGTTTATATGAGATATTTATGTGTATGTAGGCTGTAGATGATGAGACACAGCAGAATGAAGGACTTGAACTGACATTAGAGGAACAAATGATGGATTTAATGTTGGGAGAAGACAAGGAGAAAGAACCAGCCATGAAAAAATCATCTCAAATATTTGAAAAAGAAGCTCTGAGCTCAAAGGTACTCTTTATTATAAAAATAAAATGATCTGCCTAATTTCGGCCTATTGTTGCCAGCTGTCTTGACCAGTGATCTTTTCCATCCATTAATGTTCTCCCTTCACTGTTTGTCCTCATTGATTCTCCTAGTTATTCCTTGTGCCTATGTTGCCTAATGTATGTACCCTTAAACCTCATCAAGTGCCTTATGTTTTGTTGATTGTTGTTTTCCCGGAGGTCTGTGTGGGGAGGCACTGTCTTATGTATGTGGCGTTCCCTGTAGCAACTTATTCCTTCTCTTTTATTGACTTATGTTTTGTTTATGATCTCTTCTTGATATTGTTGTCAGTGGTCATTTCTTTTATAGATATATTCTTACATTTTTGTTTAAGATGAAAGCCTTACTGGATCAACTGAGATCTTTGCACTGTTCTACAAAACCAGAGGATAGATGTAAAAGGTTGGGTACCTGTTTGTTCATACAGTTATATTACTTTGTGTGACAGTTACTGTTCCACATTTCTGAGATTTCTCATTAATTTACACTTTTTATTAATGTCCATTTTCAGGAAATTAAACTGATTTCAGTAAAAAATAATTTAGTTAAATTTGTTTTAACAATTTCCTGTGACTTTTTCTTTGTTTTTGGACATTAAGTCACATTAACAATAATGTAATGTAGTGACTATTCCAACTACTATGGTGGAGGCAGACACTTAGCGGACACCTGGGTTCAACCACCGACCTTCCATTAGCCAGCTGGTTGACTTCCTCACTTGCAACTTCTAGATCCTGGGTTGGATTCAAACCCACAGTGGTGAGGGACAAGTGATTTGAAGTCAGCGCCATAACCACTCGACCATGGAGATTCCCCTGAATGATACTTGATAAAACTTATAAGGTTGCTCTTTCTCCTATGTGTATAGCAAGTATTGATAAATATATAATTTTTTTCTGTATATTTTTCCAGTGTTATTGTGTCTCAGTGGACAAAAATGCTGGACATAGTGGCCCTTCATCTACGTAAGATGAAGATTAGATGTTCAGTTATACAGGGAAATATTCCGGCAAAAAAAAGAATGGAATCAGTAGATCAGTTTAACAATGATATAGACGGTCCTGAAGTGATGCTCGTATCATTACGTGCAGGAGGGTGTGGTCTCAATCTTATTGGTGGAAATCATTTGTTCCTTCTAGACAGTCACTGGTATGTAGTTCCCATTCTTAATTAAATATCAAATAGTTTTCCTCTATAAGGATCCCATTAGATATTAATGATTGGCTTTCAGGCTTATATGGGCTATTCTAGACAATATATGTATACATGAAACCAATAAATTGCTGACAACACAAGATTCTCTGTTGTTTTTGACACTCTGTAGTATGCTATGCACTGTCGTAACACTGCAATCTACCCTGTCTTAAATTTCCTGAATTTCCAGCAGTCATTCTCGAATAAATCTTTGACATGACATCGGACGTCCGCCCTCGCTTCAGCGCTTAAGCTTGCATATCCACCATGGAATCTAAAAAAACACTTATAAATGGCTGTTTCCTATATCATCAGTTCTGATCTCCATATGCCTTCTCTAACATGTGTAGCATTTTTATGCCCCAACTCTGAAAGAGGGGGGGGGGATATAGTTTGCCCTTGTTTATTTTTTATTTCCCAGTTATAACACAAACTTTTATGGCGGACCATTGTTACTGACTCAACAAAGTGGCTGCCTAACCTTTGTTTGGCGTCATATTCTAAATTAGTCATGTTGAGGTTTGGCACATATTTTATGGTAAATGTGATGTGAATATCTTGTTTAATAAATGAACAAGATGCCGTTTTTGACAATGAAATGCATATTTTTCCTTTTAATTTTGGACTGGGTTTATTATTTGAATGATGTTACCATGGGGATTGTCTTCGCCATATTTTTCTATCATTTTTTTGGCACCAAAACACCATATCCTGTCTGATGTGAAGTTAAATTTTCACGAAATTGGAGATTTTTATAAAGATATGATAGCACTTTTCTACAAACGTTTTGAACACATCTTGAATGATTCAATGTATCCAATACATGGTTTTAGTGTCATTATATTCTGCAGGCATGAGAATTTTCCATGGATTCACGGAAATCCACAGATTTGACACTAACAAGGTCTGTTTTTGAGACCATTTAAGCCATCTTGGATGCTTTAAAAGCCAGGAGCTTCAGCGGCCCCTGGACCACTTGCCAAATTTTCAGTTCATTTTGAAATTTTGCATTCTCATGCCTGATTCTATAAAAGTCTCTCTACAGATATTGTTGTTTCAGGAATCCAGCTTTAGAAGATCAAGCATGTGATAGGATCTATCGTGTTGGTCAACAGAAGAATGTATACATTCACAGGTATAGATACATAATTCATTAGTTTGATCATATTTCTTTTACATAGATAGTAAATTAAGTCGTCACAACTTGTACTAATCACTCTCGATTACTCAGATTGTGACCATTGGATCATACGTCTGCTTGACCACTACATTTCCGATTTATTTACTTCATTTATTCTCCAGATTGCTCTCTGTAAACTAATTTTCTGTCATCCATAAACTGTTCTATAAAACACAGATTTATATATCCTTTACGGGAGATTATCACAAATACAGAGAAATACAGGGAGAGGGAGAAATATAGGTATTGAAAAACTTGAAGAGGGTTCCATGTCAACTATATGTAAATATATGTGTCTAAAATCAACATATTGAAGATTTTGTATATATATCCAATTACCATACTGGAATGGCATTGATTTGACGAGAGTAGTGTGAGGTATACAAGGCAGAGGCTTAACAAGTGTTGTAGGAGCAATGTGATACATTAAGTCTGGGTCGAGTTAGCATTTCATGTAAATATTTGTGAAACTTGTGTATTAAAACAATTAAAAAGTTCCTGCACTTTTCAATAAAAATTTACGTAAAACTGACCAAATCGGATCCTATATTTGTTGCTTGATCAGTTTCAGTGTGCAAACTTTGACTTCTGTATATATCATTAGTTATACAGGTTGTTGACAGGGTATATGGGGGAATATAACCTGTCTGTGTGCTATATAACATGAGGTGTAATACTATACGCGAGTCTTTAACTAATAAAATGACTGGATTCTTATTTGCAGTATTATATTGTATGATATCAGGGTAAAGATGTTGGATCTAGATTTAAGTGATAAAATTCAACAAAAATGGCAGTATGCTGATTTGAAATTATACCATGATGTGACAAATTATGTGTTATTTTTGTCTCATTAGATTCTTATGTAAAGGCACTGTAGAAGAGAAAATATTAGATCTTCAGAAAAGAAAAGAAAGTTTAGCCGATAGCGTACTTACTGGGTAAGTGTTATGTACAGCTTGAAAAAAGAAAATTTTAAGTACAATGAATATATGCAATTAACATTTTAAAGGTTTTGTATGACTGGACATCTGGTATTCATGGCATTTTATTTTTGTTATTGGTGAATGGACAAACTGGGTAGTTCATAGCCAGCCAAGTTTGCTAAGAAATAATACCAGATCATAAAATAGCCTATTGAGGATTATGTCTTGTGCGCAGTTGTGCATCTGGGGTTTTGTTTGTTGCAGTGCCCAGCAGCAGAGTTACAGCCCTTGACATAAATAAAATTATGCATATACAGCATTGAATTTAGTAAAACAGTTATCTCAATATGTATTTGAGTTACAGTTATAAACCTTCACAAAGATGTATGTGAAGTTTTGCACCTGGTATCACGATTAAGGAACAAAACAAAAAAAACATTTTACTTAGCATCTTTACTTCAAAGTAAACCATAGTGATAATATATGGTATGTTGGTATATTCAAAACTTGTGTAACACATAACTGAAACTGCATTCCAGCTACATCCATCAAACTTTCAGGGAATGTTTATCAGAATGTGAAGTTGTGCACCTGGTAATTTTGATGTGCATTCATCAACTATTGATGGAATATTGGCCCTTGCTTTTGTGACGCAGGCAGGAATTGGGGGCATCTGTTTCCTATGGACACATTTAAATTATACTTATCAAATTGTTGTTGGAAATAAAATTGTTACACTGGATTTTTAGATTAGTTTCTCAAATACTTACTTTGTTCTGCATTATTTTAACTTAACTTCATGTTTTTTTCAGGAGTTCTATGGCGAAGAGCAAACTGACGTTTGATGATCTGAGAATGATGTTTGGAGTATGATGTTGCAATAATGTGTAGATTATAAATTTGAAAACTAGTAACACTGGTATATGTAGTTGTGTTTTGTGTGAGATCAGAAAATGTTAGCAAATTCTGTGTATTTGCTTGGAGACTAAATTAGAAATGTATGTAGATCTAGATTCAATTGAATTTAGTGTGAACTTTGGAAATGGAACAAGTTTTGTTTTGTTACAGTAATGATTGGCGTGTGTATAATAATAAGAGTGTATAATAGTAGCCCATTTTATGTTTTATGTCTTCCTCTACTCCCCCCAGTTGAACTATGCTTTCCCTGTACTAGATTTACTCTAGTAGCTATGTGTCTCCCCTATACTAGCTATGTGTCTCCCCTATACTAGCTGTGTGTCTCCCCTATACTAGCTATGTGTCTCCCCTATACTAGCTATGTGTCTCCCCTATACTAGCTATGTGTCTCCCCTATACTAGCTGTGTGTCTCCCCTATACTAGCTATGTGTCTCCCCTATACTAGCTATGTGTCTCCCCTATACTAGCTATGTGTCTCCCCTATACTAGCTGTGTGTCTCCCCTATACTAGCTATGTGTCTCCCCTATACTAGCTATGTGTCTCCCCTATACTAGCTATGTGTCTCCCCTATACTAGCTGTGTGTCTCCCCTATACTAGCTATGTGTCTCCCCTATACTAGCTATGTGTCTCCCCTATACTAGCTGTGTGTCTCCCCTATACTAGCTGTGTGTCTCCCCTATACTAGCTGTGTGTCTCCCCTATACTAGCTATGTGTCTCCCCTATACTAGCTATGTGTCTCCCCTATACTAGCTATATGTCTCCCCTATACTAGCTATGTGTCTCCCCTATACTAGCTATGTGTCTCCCCTATACTAGCTGTGTGTCTCCCCTATACTAGCTTTGTGTCTCCCCTATACTAGCTGTGTGTCTCCCCTATACTAGCTATGTGTCTCCCCTGTACTGAATTTACTGTAGTAGCTATGTCACTCCCCTGTCCTAGATTTACTGTAGTAGCTATGTCACTCACTTGTACTGAATTTACTGTAGTAGCTATGTCACTCCCCTGTCCTAGATTTACTGTAGTAGCTATGTCACTCACTTGTACTGAATTTACTGTAGTAGCCATGTCACTCCCCTGTACTGAATTTACTGTAGTAGCTATGTCACTCCCCTGTACTAGATGTACTGTAGTAGCTATGTCACTCCCCTGTACTAGATGTACTGTAGTAGCTATGTCACTCCCCTGTACTAGATATACTGTAGTAGCTATGTCACTCCCCTGTACTGAATTGACTGTAGTGGCCATGTCAACTCGCTTGTACTGAATTGACTGGAGTAGCTATGTCACTCCCCTGTCCTAGATTTACTGTAGTAGCTATGTCACTCCCCTGTACTGAATTGACTGTAGTGGCCATGTCACTCCCTTGTACTGAATTTACTGTAGTAGCTATGTCACACCCTTGTACTGAATTTACTGGCTTAGCTGTGCCACTCTACCCCTTTTCTAGATTTACTAGATATTGAAACGATTCATACTAGCAGTGATACTTGTTACCCTATATAAGTGTACATAAACAAATGTGTGGTGTGTGTTCTTGCATTTGTAATGTGTTGTATCATATTTATAATTATTATATCAATAAAATGAATGATATATGCATGTTTTTTTGTATTTTGTCTCAAAATGACTGAACAAAATTCTGCATACCATGCATGTTGTAAATATGATGATGTCAACAGACATCATTCTGGTTATAGGCTACTTACTCAGGGTGTTTTTTTGTAGAGAAGTGATTACTATGATATTGTCTGTGTGTTGGCTCAGATCAACAGGCTCAGATCAACACAGAAGTCTGCTCAGTTTTAATCCCCAAGCGGTAGAATTGTGAAACATTCATGGCTAGTTTATCCTGTGCACAGTTATAAACCCTAGTAAACATCATATTTATTTAGTAATTAATTATCACAGGTCCCTATGGTTTGCCAAGTCCAATGTGACCTGAACAACACAATTCTTATCTGACCAAGGCATGCAAGTTGTGCATGCTCAACTTTCATACATGAGCTATACGAAATCTTCGAAATATTATACAGGACCACACAACATGCTCTGCGATTACCCACAAGCTCTCAGGAATTCGGCCTTTATGGATCCGTTAACTGCCTTGGAGCTTCATGTGACCGAGGCATAAGCCACAAAGACGATCACAAATAAACCCGAGCGATACACAGCAAACATGGCTTTGCAGTATTATTTTCAAACGCTTTATCAACATAAGTCGGCATTACGGATAAAAGAATAGGCAAACTTCAAGTTACAATGTACATGAATGTTACTATGTAAAAATAAGAAAAGCACAAACGATCATAGATAAAGTTAACAGCGCAACAAAAGGTAAAGCGAAGCATTATGCAAACAATCCATTAAATGTTCCTCTTTACTGCCAACAGTTGTTCCCTCCTTGTCTGTCGCTACATTCTTCTCATCGTCATTTTTGTAGTAACAACCTTTTGAGCCATCGTGGAAGGCCTGTCTGGATGTCCAAATGGACTACTTTTACAATCAGTGCTGATACATGTTTTGAGGTAACGAGAAAAGCTAACATGTACTGGAAGTTTATATATATTTGCCGGTAAGCAACGTTCTGTGACAGCCTTGGCATTGTTTCTCATGTGCTGTTAAAGAGCACAACAAAAGTTAGCAGTAAGGCTACACTGTAACGCGTACGCTAAGCGCTGCGTGGTGGTATCTTAAAACTTAGTAAGTCCATAAAAGAAATCATCACCAATGGGGTTATTATATTAATTATATAAAACAACGGACGTCTTTGAAGAGTTAGACTGACGTATATCGATGATAGTCCTGGAAATGTGGCCTCTTTTGTTACGCTAGAACTTTCCAGAAACCATTCGTCGTTTTCTACGTATATTGACCGGAGAACTCCGCTCATAAGGAGAACTCAGTCAAGCTCACTATCTGCAACATATTTTCTAAAATCGACAACAAATCTGTGTATCAAATAGATATTTTGAAATATCGATAGAGCATGTAGTTTCAAACGTTCCTCAAGTATGCCACCCCGCCAAACCGCTACTGGACACGTCGACGTTTTATCCGTTACTTAACATCTGGTGCTCGTTTCGAAGCACATTCGCCACTAACACTTCTGGCACCCAGGTCTCGTCTGCAGTAAGTGTCAATTTTGAATTGCCGCCGTAATCGGACGAGTTCCATTGAAATGTTTCGAACATAAAAGTGATAGCAAACGTATGGTGGCATATTACTGCCACCAGTTAGCATGATAGCGTTCGCGAATAAATTCGTGTTAACCACTTAATTATTACGATAATTATCTAGCTATCTAGTTAATATTCGTGATAAATTTTCGGTATGATAAATATCATACAACTAGAAACAGGCTTGAAAGTGCCCATAACTGCCACCTCTTTCATTTTTATGATGTATTACACTAGATTTAAGTGGCAACACGAATCTTATCTAGTTGACTACTTATTATGTTACTTAATAACTCAAATTCGCGAATTTCACTTAAGATTCGTGTTACCACTTATTTATAAATGCATTTTGACTTCTACATGTAAGTGGTAACACGAATCTTATCTAGTTGACCACTTATTATGTTACTTAATAACTCAAATTCGCGAATTTCACTTAAGATTCGTGTTACCACTTATTCATTTTCGGCTTCTACATGTAAGTGGAAACACGAATCTTATCTAGTTGACTACTTATTATGTTACTTAATAACTCAAATTCGCGAATTTCACTTAAGATTCGTGTTACCACTTATTCATTTTTGGCTTCTACATGTAAGTGGTAACACGAATATTATCTAGTTGACTACTTATTATATTACTTAATAACTCAAATTCGCGAATTTCACTTAAGATTCGTGTTTCCACTTACATCTAGAAGCCAAAAATTTACTAAGTAACATAATAAGTGGTCAACTAGATAAGATTCGTGTTACCACTTAAATCTAGTGTAATACATCATAAAAACGTAAGAGGTGGCAGTTCTGGTCACTTTCAAGTCTGTTTCTAGTTTTATTATATTTATCATACCGAAAATTTATCACGAATATTAACTAGATAGCTAGATAATTATCGTAATAATTAAGTGGTTAACACGAATTTATTCGCGAACGCTATCACGCTAACTGGTGGCAGTAATATGCCACCATACAAACGAGCTTTCCATCGACTGTTCTCTTTCATTTATTTTTATAATGCTATGAATGTGCCAAATGAAGCTTACTGTCATGGTCTGTGACTGGTTCAACGCTGGTCGAAAACGAGGGTTGATATTGTCCGCTTTATCGGAGTATAAACGCTTCTGGTCAAAGAAACTACCAGCTGTACATCCAAAAAAATTGGAATACAGAGCGGTTTGTACAGTTAGATAGATGAGAATTTTCGTACGGATCAACAATTTTATCTATTATTCTTACACCATTGACCTCGATTAATTACGAATGTTTAATGTTTAACTTCTGCGGTTTTACTGGTTGAATATGGCTGTCAAGCTCGACCAATAAAGGTGCTATCGAAAAATGTTCGAGTCAAATCCATTAACGTAAGACGGAGCTTTACTGAATTTAAATAGGACCCATTCATTCACAGAGGGGTATGTAACAATTTCTACTTTCACTTTGTGTTCGTATACTGTAATATATTCATTGTTAATCTTGACAAATGTGACAGCCGTATTCCCAAATGTATGTTTATTTTGTTAATGGTCAAAGCCACAGCATGCGCGGAGTGTACCAATCCGCGTTTAGTATTGTATTACCTTTAAAAGAATGATTCTTATTTGGCTGTTTATATTTGTACGTGTTACAATTATTATTGTTATTTATAGTAAGTCTTGATCTGTGTAAACCGACTGTGCATCCATATATGTACGACTTTCACTTATATCACTGTATTATCAATTAAATTTACCAGCTCAATGATTAAGAGGAATGGTTTCAAACGTCACTGTCCGCCTGGAGTCCAACATGTTTGAATATTTCATTTGAATAAACATGGTAGATGTATTTACTACTTTAAGCAAATGCGGTGTTATAACTCTCAGTCGCATTGCTTGAGTAACGTCTAAGGGATGGCCTTCACTACATACGTATATATAACTGTAGTTTCAACTATATATGTGACATCGCTTTGAAAATCAAACACATGCGTACTGACACTCGACACATGCATGCATTCGGTTACAAACAAGAAACAGCACAAACATACGGAATACATGGACTATGGGAACTATGTAGCAGAAATATAAAATAACAACATTCACAGAGCATAGTTGGCGCTCAATACTCTGATCAGTTTTATATCAGTACATTAACACATATGTGTGCCTGTTGGACAGTAAAGTATGCATGTGTTAAGCCAATTAAAAGGGTTAACTGCAACTGACTTCCTAATTCGTTTGTTATTTATTGTGCATATAGATACAACAAACGTGTGTTATATGTTATATGGATGTCAACGATTAACCGGTTAACCGTTCGAACATGCAGCTATCAGTAACCGGTTAATCGTTTATTTTTTATGAAAATATCTTTTTTTGGGGGAAAAACAACGAAGAAATTTTGCTAGTTATCCGTAGTCCACAAATCTAATTCTGTGGCCTGAAACCGCGGCGTTAGGGGACAAAATCGATAATAAGTGACTAATAGTTTGACAGTATGTGTTTGCTACCAATATTTAATGAACACGTCAGTTAATTGTCGTTTATGACAGTCGTAAAACTCGTTCGAGTGTTCGAAAATTTAGACATATTTAAATAGACAGATACAGTATATTGTTTTCGTACTTAAGTTTGTGTTTAGAATTGTTGTATTCGAATAGAGGGTAAGTGTCTGTTAAATTAAATGTGTTTTGAAATACTTCAATTTATCATTTATCATAGCATTATGTTTGAAATAAATATGATGTTTTCATGTTCGGTTAACCGATTAACCGTTCGTAAGATTAAACGGCTAACCTGTTGGCAAAATAACCAAATATTGACATCCCTAATTATGTAACAGTGATTGAGAACGTCTACCCGAGGACAGAACATTTAATTGATTGAAGCACTTATATATTTGAATATAGGTTTGAACATTTACTTATTGAAGTAATTAGTATGTTCATGATCTCCGAATACATTTTAAGCATTTTCTCTTTGAAGACAATGATAATTATGTTGCAGATATGTGAGTACAATTTAAACGTCTATTGATATGTTGTAGATCTTCAAAAACATAGTAAACGTCTTCTATTTGAAGCTATTACAATTTGATTTGAACATTTTCTGTTTGCAGTCTTACAACGTTACATAACTTTGAAGAGTATTTCGCACTGTATAGTACAGTAGATCAGTAAGAGGCACACAAACAATACACAGCCATCCTAACCCACAAGGTGGCGTGGAAATACAGATAAGTTTTAAATAGAAATTTTATTTTGAAGTCATTAGAAAATTGACAAGTAGTGTTATTCAATTTATACAACCATCAAGTTGAAATGTCGAGAAAGTGAATATGACGAGTTCATTGATCCTACATTAATTAACTGATATATTTGAACAAAATATTGAATTTGAGTTTGCTCCAGGGCGAGGTTTTTAATTGCTTGGTTTACAATCGGTCGCATGGTGGCTATAATCAAATGTCAGTATCCTGTGTATTTTATGGTCTGTTGTAAGTATCATGTATGAATATTGTGACTTCTGGCGTAAGAACATATATTTTGAATCGTATTGCAAACATCTGGCTTCAGGCATTTATAAAATGTACTTTATTGGTTTTAGTGAAGAAAACTTATTTCCGGTTAAGATCATAACTGAATCACATATGAATAAAAACTATACTAAGCGTAGGAAATTGTTAATATAATTTATATTTGTGTCAATGCAGTTCATTTATGTAAAGTTGGACAGAGCAAAGTCCGTGTGTATCCATACTTCTGTTCGTGACTAATTTGGTGATTTCACTATTTACAGAAACACTCGCGATGGCAAAATCAAGGGCCGAGACACAAAAGGCATACAGAGAGCGACAAAAAGCCAAAGGCAGTGCATACCTAGAAAAGGAGAGGCTCAGACAGAAGATGTTATATACGCCTGCTGCTGCACTTAGCGATATAAAGAGAGAAGACAGAAACATTAAGAATAGCCTGAGAACCAAACTATCGAGACTACGAAGAAAACAACGCTATAATGCTGAAATTGCTGCAGATGAAACCAGCGGGTATGAAAGTGGTAGAACGTATTCAGACACATACAGTAATTACCAATCAGAACAAGGGCCAGTGTGCTTGATTGTTAGATTACCTGCGACCAATACGAAGGTGATAGGTCTGAAGAAAACCAGAACGAGAGCAGAAGCAAGATCAAACAATAAATTGAGAATGCTGAAAACAGAAAACATTGAGTTAAAGAAGAAAGTCAAGTCACGAAACAGAAAAATAACCCGTCTGATGTAAGGTTCCAAGTATTGAGAGCAAAGCACGCTTTGGATCCAGAAAAGGAAACTGATTCTTTAATAGATAGACTGAACCTTACACCATGGCGTAGACATCTTATTCGACGAAACTTGATGACAAGGAATGGCGTTATGTCAGAGATAGAAGCATCGAAATCCTACCTGTCACGAAAGAAACGTCGAAGCCTTTCATGCATTGTATCAGGCGCGATAGCTAAGAAGTATCGTCGTCTAAGAAGCATACACAAGTCAACAGGGATATTCAGGTGGTCTATGGACAAGTTGATGGATAACAGACTGATAAATGTGACCAAGATAGAGCGTCGCCAACGGGTTCCAAAGAACGTCGAGTCTCTGAACAATGATTTCTATAATCGCGATGATGATAACAGTCGGACACAATCTGGAAAAGCTGACGCCAAAACAGTTGAAACTGGAAGGAAAGAACAAACACGAGACTTGACAGGCTATTTGAAAAACCTTCGTGAAAAATTTCAGTCGGAAGATCGTGATATTACGTTATCCCTGACAACATTTAAACGCTATCGACCGAATAACGTTTTGCGGACATCATTCATTTCGAGAAACAGCTGCCAGTGCATTCATCATCAAAACATGGCACTGAAAGCCCAATCAGTGAGAACATATGGAATAAAGGTTGGACAAAATACAGAATTAATCATAAGAATGGACGAAAGTGTTCCGGAACCTCTACCTGCAAATGTCACTTATAAAGTCTGGAAACGAGTCGATGAGGATGGAAAATCAAGAATGAAAATAACTGAAGAAGAGAAAGATAAGCCAACTTTTTTATACAAGACTTTACGTCCAACTGGACCTAGTCCATGGTGACGCTGCACCCCATTGTTGCATATTTTAAGGACGTTAGTAAATTGAAGCATCAGCGTTGTGTTGGTGTGAGTGATGAAATGTCACATTCTTCCAGCACCGTATGTGCCTTAATGGATCAGATAATTCCGCTGCTGAAGCTGATAAAACCTGCGCTCAAAGTCATTCACTACTGGACAGACTCACCATCGAGTCAGTACTGGAACAGATTCATTTTCCACGCGTTTGCCAACCATCAGGCGATCTACAACGCCAATGCCATATGCATAATTAGGTCAAAATTCATATATAATATAATATGCAATTACTCAGGAAAATACAGTTCACATGTTGATTGTATGGACATTATATACCTTAAGAATATGCACAATTTTCCACTTTGAATGCAATTTATGGGTGTATTACAGTTCATGTTTGAATATATTGACATCAAATTCATATGTAATATGTTATATTCACTGTTTTAAATGCAATTAGTGAGGAAAATACAGTTCACATGTTGATTGTATGGACCTAATATACTTAAAGAATATGCACATTCTTCCACTTTAAATGCAATTTATGGGTGTATTAGAGTTCATGTTTGAATAAATTGAACTACAATTCATATGCAATATGTTATATTCACTGTTTTGAATGCAATTTGTGTGGAAAATAGAGTTCATCTATTGATGATATAGACTTAATACACCTAAAGAATATGCACAATTTCCACTTTGAATGCATTTCATTGGTATATTTGAGTTCATTTTTGCATATATTGAACTAAAATTCATATGTAATAAGTTATATTTACTGTGTTGAATGCAATTAGTGAGGAGAATAGAGTCCACCTATTGATTATGTTGACCTTATATACCTTAAGAATATGCACCATTTTCCACTTTGAATGCAATGTATGGGTATATTTGAGTTCATTTTTGCATATATGGACCTACAATTCATATATACTGTGCCATATTTACTATTTTGAATGCAATTACTGAGGAAAATACTGTTCACATGTTGATTGTATGGACCTAATATACCTAAAAAATATGCAAAATATTCAACTTTGAATGCAGTTCATTGGTATATTTTAGTTTATTTTTGAATATATGAACTAAAATTCATATGTAATAAGTTAAATTCACTGTTTTGAATGCAATTTGTGTGGAAAATAGAGTTCATCTATTGATTATATAGACCTAATATACCTAAAGAATATGCACAATTTCCACTTTGAATGCAATGTGTTGGTATATTTGAGTCATTTTTGCATATATTGACCTAAAATTCATATATAATGTGCTATATTTACTATTTGAATGCAATTACTGAGGAAAATACAGTTCACATGTTGATTGTATTGACCTAATATACCTAAAGAATATGCACATTCTTCCACTTTAAATGCAATTTATGTGTATATTTGAGTTCATGTTTGCATATATAGACCTAAATTCATATATTTGTATATTGAACTAAAATGCATATGTAATAAGTTATATTCACTGTTTTAAATGCAATTAGTGAGGAAAATAGAGTTCACATGTTGATTGTATTGACCTAATATACCTAAAGAATATGCACATTCTTCCACTTTAAATGCAATTTATGGGTGTATTAGAGTTCATGTTTGCATATATAGACCTAAATTCATATATATTGTGTTATATTTACTATTTTGAATGCAATTACTGAGGAAAGTACAGTTCATATGTTGATTGTATGGACCTAATATACCTAAAGAATATGCACAATATTCCACTTTGAATGCAATTTATTGGTGTATTAGAGTTCATGTTTGAATACATTTGTATATTGAACTAAAATGCATATGTAATATGTTATATTTACTGTTTTAAATGCAATTAGTGAGGAAAATAGAGTTCACCTGTTGATTGTATTGACCTAATATACCTAAAGAATATGCAAAATATTCCAATTTGAATGGAGATCATTGGTATATTTCAGTTTATCTTAAAATATATTGAACTAAAATACATATGTAATAAGTCATATACACTGTTTTGAATGCAATTAGTGAGGAAAATAGAGTTCACCTATTGATTATATAGACCTAATATACCTAAAGAATATGCACAAATTTCAACTTTGAATGCAATTTATGTGTATATCTGAGTTCATTTTTCCATATTTTGACCTAAAATTCATATATAATGTGTTATATTTAGTATTTGAATGCAATTACTAGCAAAAATACAGTTCACATGTTGATTGTATGGACCTAATATACCTAAAAAATATGCACAATTTTCCACTTTGAATGCAATGCATTGGTATATTTGAGTTCATTTTTGCATATATTGACCTAAAATTCATATACAATGTGTTATATTCACTATTTTGAATGCAGATACTGAGGAAAATACAGTCCACATGTTGATTGTATGGACCTAATATACCTAAAGAATATGCACATTCTTCCACTTTAAATGCAATTTATGGGTGTATTAGAGTTCATGTTTGAATATATTGAACTAAAATTCATATGTAATATGTTATATTCACTGTTTTGAATGCAATTAGTAAGGAAAAAAGAGTTCACCTGTTGATTATATTGACCTAATATACCTAAAGTATATGCACAATTGTCCACTTTGAATGCTGTTCATTGGTATATTTGAGTTTATTTTTGAATATATTGAACTAAAATGTATATGTAATATGTTATATTCACTGTTTTGAATGCAATTTGTGTGGAAAATGGAGTTTATCTATAGATTATATAGACCTAATATACCTAAAGAATATGCACAAATTTCGACTTTGAATGCAATGTATGTGTATATTTGAGTTCATTATTGCATTTACTGAGCCCAAATACAGTTCACATGTTGATTGTATGGACCTAATATACATAAAGAATATGCACAATTTTCCACTTTGAATGCAATGCATTGGTATATTTGAGCTCATCTTTGCATATTTCGACCTACAATTCATATATAATATGTTATATTTACTATTTTGAATGCAGATACTGAGGAAAATACAGTTCACATGTTGATTGTATGGACCTAATATACCTAAAGAATATGCACATTCTTCCACTTTAGATGCAATTTATGGGTGTATTAGAGTTCATGTTTGAATATATTGAACTAAAAGTCATATGCAATATGTTATATTTACTGTTTTGAATGCAATTAGTGAGGACAATAGAGTTCACCTGTTGATTATATTGACCTAATATACCTAAAGAATATGCACAATTTCCACTTTGAATGCAATGTGTGGGTATATTTGAGTTCATTTTTGCATATATTGACCTAAAATTCATATACAATGTGCTATATTTACTATTTGAATACAATTACTGAGGAAATACAGTTCAAATGTTGATTGTATGGACCTAATATACCTAAACAATATGCACACTTTTCCACTCTGAATGTTCTTTATGGGTGTATTTGAGTTCATTTTTGAATATATTAAACTAAAATTCATATGTAACATGTTATATTCACTGTTTTGAATGCAATTAGTGAGAAATGTAGAGTTCACCTATTGTTTATATAGAGACCTATTATACCTAAATAATATGCACAATTTTCCATTTTGAATGCAATGTATGTGTATATTTGAGTTCATTTTTGCAAATATTGACCTAAAATTCATATATAATGTGTTATATTTACTATATTGAATGCAATTACTGAGGAAATTACAGTTCATATGTTGATTGGATGGACCTAATATACCTAAAGAATATGCACAATCTTTCACTTTGAATGCAGTTCCTTGGTATATTTGAGTTCATTTTTGAATATATTTAACTAAAATTCATTTGTAATATGTTATATTCACTGTTTTGAGTGCAATTAGTGAGGAAAATAGAGTTCACCTGTTGATTATATTGACATAAAATATATAAAGAATATGCACAATTTTCCACTTTGAATGCAATGTATGTGTATATTTGAGTTCATGTTTGCATATATAGACCTAAATTCATATATATTGTGTTATATTTACTATTTTGAATGCAATTACTGAGGAAAGTACAGTTCATATGTTGATTGTATGGACCTAATATACCTAAAGAATATGCACAATATTCCACTTTGAATGCAATTTATTGGTGTATTAGAGTTCATGTTTGAATACATTTGTATATTGAACTAAAATGCATATGTAATATGTTATATTTACTGTTTTAAATGCAATTAGTGAGGAAAATAGAGTTCACCTGTTGATTGTATTGACCTAATATACCTAAAGAATATGCAAAATATTCCAATTTGAATGCAGATCATTGGTATATTTCAGTTTATCTTAAAATATATTGAACTAAAATACATATGTAATAAGTCATATACACTGTTTTGAATGCAATTAGTGAGGAAAATAGAGTTCACCTATTGATTATATAGACCTAATATACCTAAAGAATATGCACAAATTTCAACTTTGAATGCAATTTATGTGTATATCTGAGTTCATTGTTCCATATTTTGACCTAAAATTCATATATAATGTGTTATATTTAGTATTTGAATGCAATTACTAGCAAAAATACAGTTCACATGTTGATTGTATGGACCTAATATACCTAAAAAATATGCACAATTTTCCACTTTGAATGCAATGCATTGGTATATTTGAGTTCATTTTTGCATATATTGACCTAAAATTCATATACAATGTGTTATATTCACTATTTTGAATGCAGATACTGAGGAAAATACAGTCCATATGTTGATTGTATGGACCTAATATACCTAAAGAATATGCACATTCTTCCACTTTAAATGCAATTTATGGGTGTATTAGAGTTCATGTTTGAATATATTGAACTAAAATTCATATGTAATATGTTATATTCACTGTTTTGAATGCAATTAGTGAGGAAAAAAGAGTTCACCTGTTGATTATATTGACCTAATATACCTAAAGTATATGCACAATTGTCCACTTTGAATGCTGTTCATTGGTATATATGAGTTTATTTTTGAATATATTGAACTAAAATGTATATGTAATATGTTATATTCACTGTTTTGAATGCAATTTGTGTGGAAAATGGAGTTTATCTATAGATTATATAGACCTAATATACCTACAGAATATGCACAATTTCCACTTTGAATGCAATGTGTGGGTAAATTTGAGTTCATTTTTGCATATATTGACCTAAAATTCATATATTATGTGCTATATTTACTATTTGAATGCAATTACTGTGGAAAATACAGTTCAAATGTTGATTTTATGGACCTAATATACCTAAACAATATGCACACTTTTCCACTTTGAATGTTCTTTGTTGGTGTATTTGAGTTCATTTTTGAATATATTAAACTAAAATTCATATGTAACATGTTACATTCACTGTTTTGAAATGCAATTAGTGAGAAAAGTAGAGTTCACCTATTGCTTGTATAGAGACCTATTATACCTAATGAATATGCACAATTTTCCACTTTGAATGCAATGTATGTGTATATTTGAGTTCATTTTTGCATATATTGACCTAAAATTCACATATAATGTGTTATATTCACTATTTTGAATGCAATTACTCAGGAAAATACAGTTCACATGTTGATTGTATGGACATTATATACCTTAAGAATATGCACACTTTTCCACTTTGTTAGCAATTTATGGGTGTATTACAGTTCATGTTTGAATATATTGACCTCAAATTCATATGTAATAAGTTATATTCACTTTTTTAAATGCAATTAGTGAGGAAAATAGAGTTCACCTGTTGATTCTATTGACCTAATATATATAAAGAATATGCACAATTTTCCACTTTGAATGCAATGTATGTATATATTTGAGTTCATTTTTGCATATATAGACCTAAATTCATATATATTGTGTTATATTTACTATTTTGAATGCAATTACTGAGGAAAGTACAGTTCATGTGTTGATTGTATGGGCCACATATGCCTAAAGAATATGCACAATATTCCACTTTGAATGCAATTTATTGGTGTATTAGAGTTCATCTTTGAATACATTTGTATATTGAACTAAAATGCATATGTAATATGTTATATTCACTGTTTTAAATGCAATTAGTGAGGAAAATAGAGTTCACCTGTTGATTATATTGACCTAATAAATCTAAAGAATATGCACAATTGCCCACTTTCAATGCAATTTATGGATATATTTGAGATCATTTTTGAATGTATTGACCTTAAATACATCTATAATGTGTTAATCTTACTATTTTGAATGCAATTTGTGTGGAAAATAGAGTTCACCTGTTGATGAAATAAACCTTATATATCTAAAGAATCTGCAGAATTTTCAATTTTGAATGCAATATATGTGTTTAAATAAGTTCATTTTGAATATATTGACCTAAAATTCAGATACAATATGTTATATTCCCTGTTTTGAAAGCAATTAGTGAGGAAAATAGAGTTTACCTATTGATTATTTTAACCTAATGTACCTAAAGCATATGCACAATTTTCCACTTTGAATGCAATGCATTGGTATATTTGGGTTCATTTTTGCATATATTGACCTAAAATTCATATACAATGTGTTATATTCACTATTTTGAATGCCATTACTCAGGAAAACACAGTTCAAATGTTGATTGTATGGACCTAATATACCTAAACAATATGCACACTTTTCCACTCTGAATGCTCTTTATGGGTGTATTTGAGTTCATTTTTGAATATATTAAACTAAAATTCATATGTAACATGTTATATTCACTGTTTTGAATGCAATTAGTGAGAAAAGTAGAATTCACCTATTGTTTATATAGAGACCTATTATACCTAAATAATATGCACAATTTTCCATTTTGAATGCAATGTATGTGTATATTTGAGTTCATTTTTGCAAATATTGACCTAAAATTCATATATAATGTGTTATATTTACTATATTGAATGCAATTACTGAGGAAATTACAGTTCATATGTTGATTGGATGGACCTAATATACCTAAAGAATATGCACAATCTTTCACTTTGAATGCAGTTCCTTGGTATATTTGAGTTCATTTTTGAATATATTTAACTAAAATTCATTTGTAATATGTTTATATTCACTGTTTTGAGTGCAATTAGTGAGGAAAATAGAGTTCACCTGTTGATTGTATTGACCTAAAAATATATAAAGAATATGCACAATTTTCCACTTTGAATGCAATGTATGTGTATATTTGAGTTCATTTTTGTATATATAGACCTAAATTCATATATATTGTGTTATATTTACTATTTTGAATGCAATAAGTGAGGAAAGTACAGTTTATATGTTGATTGTATGGACCTAATATACCTAAAGAATGTGCACAATATTCCACTTTGAATGCAATTTATTGGTGTATTAGAGTTCATGTTTGAATACATTTGTATATTGAACTAAAAATGCATATGTAATATGTTATATTTACTGTTTTAAATGCAATTAGTGAGGAAAATAGAGTTCACCTGTTGATTGTATTGACCTAATATACCTAAAGAATATGCAAAATATTCCAATTTGAATGCAGATCATTGGTATATTTCAGTTTATCTTAGAATATATTGAACTAAAATACATATGTAATAAGTCATATACACTGTTTTGAATGCAATTAGTGAGGAAAATAGAGTTCACCTATTGATTATATAGACCTAATATACCTAAAGAATATGCACAAATTTCAACTTTGAATGCAATGTATGTGTATATTTGAGTTCATTTTTCCATGTATTGACCTAAAATTCAAATATAATGTGCTATATTTAATATTTGAATGCAATTACTGAGGAAAATACAGTTCAAATGTTGATTCTATGGACCTAATATACCTAAACAATATGCACACTTTTCCACTTTGAATGTTCTTTATGGGTGTATTTGAGTTCATTTTTGAATATATTAAACTAAAATTCATATGTAACATGTTACATTCACTGTTTTGAATGCAATTATTGAGAAAAGTAGAGTTCACCTATTGCTTGTATAGAGACCTATTATACCTAAAGAATATGCACAATTTTCCACTTTGAATGCAATTTATTGATATATTAGAGTTCATGTTTGAATACATTTGTATATTGAACTAAAATGCATATGTGATATGTTATATTCACTGTTTTAAACGCAATTAGTGAGAAAAATAGAGTTCACCTGTTGATTATATTGACCTAATAAACCTAAAGAATATGCACAATTGCCCACTTTCAATGCAATTTATGGATATATTTGAGATCAATTTTGAATGTATTGACCTTAAATACATCTATAATGTGTTAATCTTACTATTTTGAATGCAATTTGTGTGGAAAAATAGAGTTCACCTGTTGATGAAATAAACCTTATATATATCTAAAGAATCTGCAGAATTTTCAATTTTGAATGCAATTTATGTGTTTAAATAAGTTCATTTTGAATATATTGACCTAAAATTCAGATATAATATGTTATATTCCCTGTTTTTGAAAGCAATTAGTGAGGAAAATAGAGTTTACCTATTGATTATTTTAACCTAATGTACCTAAAGCATATGCACAATTTTCCACTTTGAATGCAATGCATTGGTATATTTTGAGTTCATTTTTGCATATATTGACCTAAAATTCATATACAATGTATTATATTCACTATTTTGAATGCAATTACTCAGGAAAATACAGTTCACATGTTGATTGTATGGACCTAATATACCTATAGAATATGCAAAATATTCAACTTTGAATGCAGTTCTTTGGTATATTTTAGTTTATTTTTTGAATATATTGAACTAAAATTCATATGTAATAAGTTAAATTCACTGTTCTGAATGCAATTAGTGAGGAAAATAGAGTTCAACTGTTAATTATATAGACCTAATATACCTAAAGAATATGCACACATTTCCACTTTGAATGCAATGTGTGGGTATATTTGAATTCATTTTTGCATATATTGACCTAAAATTCATATATAATGTGCTATATTTACTATTTGAATGCATTTACTGAGGGAAATACAGTTCAAATGTATTAGAGTTCATTTTTGAATATATTGAACTACAATTCATTTGTTATATGTTATATTCACTGTTTTGAATGCAATTACTGAGGAAAATACAGTTCATACGTTGATTGTATGGACCTAATATACCTAAAGAATATGCACAATTTTTTCACTTTGAATGCAATGTATGTGTATATTTGAGTTCATTTTTGCATATATTGACCTAAATTCATATATATTGTGTTATATTTACTATTTTGAATGCAATTACTGAGGAAAGTACAGTTCATATGTTGATTGTATGGACCTAATATACCTAAAGAATATGCACAATTTTCCACTTTGAATGCAATTTATTGGTGTATTAGAGTTCATGTTTGAATACATTTGTATATTGAACTAAAATGCATATGTAATGTGATATATTCACTGTTTTAAATGCCATTAGTGAGGAATATAGAGTTCACCTGTTGATTGTATTGACCTAATATACCTAAAGAATATGCAAAGTATTTCAATTTGAATGCAGTTCATTGGTATATTTCAGTTTATCTTAGAATATATTGAACTAAAATGCATATGTAATAAGTCATATACACTGTTTTGAATGCAATTAGTGAGGAAAATAGAGTTCACCTATTGATTATATAGACCTAATATACCTATAGAATATGCACACATTTCCACTTTGAATGCAATGTATGTGTATAATTGAGTTCATTTTTGCATTTTTTGACCTAAAATTCATATATAATGTGTTTATATTTACTATTTGAATGCTATTACTGAGGAAAATACAGTTCACATTTTGACTATATTGACCTAATATACCTAAATAATATGCACAATTTTCCACTTTGAATGCAATTTATTGATGTATTGATGTATTAGATTTCATGTTGGTATACATTTGTATATTGAACTAAAATGCATATGTAATATGTTATATTCACTGTTTTAAATGCAATTAGTGAGGAAAATAAAGTTCAAATGTTGATAATATTGACCTTATAAACCTAAAGAATATGCACAATATTTCACTTTGAATGCAGTTCATTGGTATATTTGAGTTCATTTTTGAATACATTGAACTAAAATACATAAGTAATAAGTCCTATACACTGTTTTGAATGCAATTAGTGAGGAAAATAGAGTTCACCTATTGATTATATTGACCTAATATATCTAAAGAATATGCACAATTTTCCACTTTGAATGCAATGTATGTGTATATTTGAGTTCATTTTTGCTTATATAGACCTCAATTCATATATATTGTGTTATATTTACTATTTTGAATGCAATTACTGAGGACAATACTGTTCATATGTTGATTGTGTGGACCTAATATACCTAAAGAACATGCACAATATTCCACTTTGAATGCAATTTATTGGTGTATTAGAGTTCATTTTTGAATACATTGAACTAAAATACATAAGAAATAAGTCCTATACACTGTTTTGAATGCAATTAGTGAGGAAAATAGAGTTCACCTATTGATTATATTGACCTAATATATCTAAAGAATATGCACAATTTTCCATTTTGAATGCAATGTATGTGTATATTTGAGTTCATTTTTGCAAATATTGACCTAAAATTCATATATAATGTGGTATATTTACTATATTGAATGCAATTACTGAGGAAATTACAGTTCATATGTTGATTGGATGGACCTAATATACCTAAAGAATATGCACAATTTTTCACTTTGAATGCAGTTCCTTGGTATATTTGAGTTCATTTTTGAATATATTTAACTAAAATTCATTTGTAATATGTTATATTCACTGTTTTGAGTGCAATTACTGAGGAAAATATAGTTTATATATTGATTGTATGGACCTAATATACCTAAAGAATATGCAAAAGTTTTCACATTGAATGCAGTTCATTGGTATATTTGAGTTCATTTTTGAATATATTGAACTACAATTCATTTGTAATATGTTATATTCACTGTTTTGAATGCAATTACTGAGGAAAATACAGTTCATATGTTGATTGTTTGGATCTAATATACCTAAAGAATATGCACAATTTTTCACTTTGAATGCAATGTATGTGTATATCTGAGTTCATTTTTGCATATATAGACCTAAATTCATATATATTGTGTTATATTTACTATTTTGAATGCAATTACTGAGGAAAGTACAGTTCATATGTTGATTGTATGGACCTAATATACCTAAAGAATATGCACAATATTCCACTTTGAATGCAATTTATTGGTGTATTAGAGTTCATGTTTGAATACATTTGTATATTGAACTAAAATGCATATGTAATATGTTATATTCACTGTTTTAAATGCAATTAGTGAGGAAAATAGAGTTCACATGTTGATTGTATTGACCTAATATACCTAAAGAATATGCAAAATATTCCAATTTGAATGCAGTTCATTGGCATATTTCAGTTTATCTTAGAATATATTGAACTAAAATACATATGTAATAAGTCATATACACTGTTTTGAATGCAATTAGTGAGGAAAATAGAGTTCACCTATTGATTATATAGACCTAATATACCTAAAGAATATGCACACATTTCCACTTTGAATGCAATGTATGTGTATATTTGAGTTCATTTTTCCATATTTTGACCTAAAATTCATATATAATGTGTTATATTTACTATTTGAATGCAATTAGTGAGGAAAATAGAGTTCAACTGTTAATTATATAGACCTAATATACCTAAAGAATATGCACACATTTCCACTTTGAATGCAATGTATGTGTATATTTGAGTTCATTTTTGCATATATTGACCTAAAATTCATATACAATGTGTTATATTCACTATTTTGAATGCAATTACTCAGGAAAATACAGTCCACATGTTGATTGTATGGACATTATATACCTTAAGAATATGCACAATTTTCCACTTTGAATGCAATTTATGGGTGTATTACAGTTCATGTTTGAATAGATTGACATCAAATTCATATGTAATATGTTATATTCACTGTTTTAAATGCAATTAGTGAGGAAAATAGAGTTCACCTGTTGATTATATTGACCTAATATATATAAATAATATGCTCAATTTTCCACTTTGAATGCAATGTATGTATATATTTGAGTTCATTTTTGCATATATAGACCTAAATTCATATATATTGTGTTATATTTACTATTTTGAATGCAATTACTGAGGAAAGTACAGTTCATATGTTGATTGTATGGACCAAATATGCCTAAAGAATATGCACACTATTCCACTTTGAATGCAATTTATTGGTGTACTAGAGTTCATCTTTGAATACATTTGTATATTGAACTAAAATGCATATGTAATAAGTTATATTCACTGTTTTAAATGCAATTAGTGAGGAAAATAGAGTTCACCTGTTGATTGTATGGACCTAATATACCTAAAGAATATGCACATTCTTCCACTTTAAATGCAATTTATGGGTGTATTAGAGTTCATGTTTGAATATATTGAACTAAAATTCATATGCAATATGTTATATTCACTGTTTGGAATGCAATTAGTGAGGAAAAAAGAGTTCACCTGTTGATTATATTGACCTAATATACCTAAAGTATATGCACAATTGTCCACTTTGAATGCTGTTCATTGGTATATTTGAGTTTATTTTTGAATATATTGAACTAAAATGTATATGTAATATGTTATATTCACTGTTTTGAATGCAATTTGTGTGGAAAATGGAGTTCATCTATAGATTATATAGACCTAATATACCTACAGAATATGCACAATTTCCACTTTGAATGCAATGTGTGGGTAAATTTGAGTTCATTTTTGCATATATTGACCTAAAATTCATATATTATGTGCTATATTTACTATTTGAATGCAATTACTGAGGAAAATACAGTTCAAATGTTGATTTTATGGACCTAATATACCTAAACAATATGCACACTTTTCCACTTTGAATGTTCTTTATGGGTGTATTTGAGTCATTTTTGAATATATTAAACTAAAATTCATATGTAACATGTTACATTCACTGTTTTGAATGCAATTAGTGAGGAAAATAGAGTTCACCTGTTGATTATATTGACCTAATATATATAAAGAATATGCACAATTTTCCACTTTGAATGCACTGTATGTATATATTTGAGTTCATTTTTGCATATATAGACCTAAATTCATATTTATTGTGTTATATTTACTATTTTGAATGCAATTACTGTGGAAAGTACAGTTCATGTGTTGATTGTATGGGCCACCTATGCCTAAAGAATATGCACAATATTCCACGTTGAATGCAATTTATTGGTGTATTAGAGTTCATCTTTGAATACATTTGTATATTGAACTAAAATGCATATGTAATATGTTATATTCACTGTTTTAAATGCAATTAGTGCGGAAAAAAAGAGTTCACCTGTTGATTGTATTGACCTAATATACCTAAAGAATATGCAAAATATTCCAATTTGAATGCAGTTCATTGGTATATTTCAGTTTATCTTAGAATATATTGAACTAAAATACATATGTAATAAGTCATATACACTGTTTTGAATGCAATTAGTGAGGAAAATAGAGTTCATCTATTGATTATATAGACCTAATATACCTAAAGAATATGCACACAATATATAAAAGTATGCTAATATGTACCACATTTGTAAATGTATAAGTAATGTAAATATCTATATAAACGTATGTTAATATTTCCAACATGGGCCTATGCTCTTCTGGATGTTTGAACATAAAACTTATCTCATAAAACCTATCTTACTTATGTACAGCATCAATGTATCCATCTCGTGAGGGTAGGTACAATTATATCTAGTTTTATATAGTCTGTACCAATGCATTACTTTAGACTCATCGACATGATTCTTTGTATTTGTCTGTCACCATTCTTATCTCTAGACTTGTAATATAGTCCGCATGTACGTTAACATCAGGGCCCGGAATTATAACGGATACTTAAGTTTCAGGTAAATTTGGGGTTTTGCCGAGTAACAAAGAAAAGTAAACGTATCCCATTGAAACTTTTGCAATGTTTGAGTTTTGAGACAGGAATTAACTTGTTTGCAGTCACATTTTGGTTTCACATTTATTTAAGAAATTAAAGCTGGGTAGGTTTTAATTAGTTAGAATAAAAAATGCTTATTTATCTTTCTAATGCGTTTTTCCTTTATAGTTCCAATTGTAGGCATATCTAACGACTACAGTTGCAACATCGGAGAGATATTTGAAATACTTGAAATACAAGTATTTCAATAAGTGTGCGTTTTGACATTTTAGACACCTGTACTCTCAATGACCGGGCTCGCAAACTTTGAGGGGAAAAATCGTGAAGTTACATTTGTATCTGCGCATGGTGGACGGAGCTCCGAAAAACACGCCGTATGTTAAACATTTAACCGGTTCTCACTCGTTGGAAATAAAGAAAATACCCTCACTCGTTGGAAATAAACACTTTGACCATATTATCCGGCTGTATCACGGTATTTGCGAGGCCGAATTGTCGGGGTCCTAGTTATTGTAATGCAAGGCGAAGTGTATATTAGAACCTACCTCTAGTTCAGTTTGAATACTTTGAAGTACAGTGAATATAAATTCGTTAGATTTTTAGACAACCCTTCATTTAAGCATCTTATGATTTATACTATGAAATACAGAAGGTTAAAAGTGAACAAAAAGAAGAACCATATAACCTTACAGCTTCAAACATGCTAAGGTTTGCTAGAAGAGTTATTAATTAACTTTAAAGATATGAGATGGGTTTGAAAAAAAGCAATCTGACACAAAATTAGATAGTTACACCATAATTCAAGTATTAAATGATTCTGTATAGAATGTTGTAATCATATTAGTATTAAAATTTCATTAATTAATAAGAATTTCAGATATCTAGGCTATATGATCAGATTACTTGAATAATCTGAAGGCCGTAATTACAGTGTCTCATTCGAAATATTGTTATGCTCTGGTCTCCAAATATACAACATGACATATCAGTTAAATTCATATATATAATTTTATATTTACTCTTTTGAATGCAATTAGTGAGGACAATAGAGTTCACCTATTGATTATATTGACCTAATATACCTAAAGAATATGCAAAATATTCCAATTTGAATGCAGTTCATTGGTATATTTCAGTTTATCTTAGAATATATTGAACTAAAATACATATGTAATAAGTCATATACACTGTTTTGAATGCAATTAGTGAGGAAAATAGAGTTCACCTATTGATTATATAGACCTAATATACCTAAAGAATATGCACAAATTTCGACTTTGAATGCAATGTATGTGTATATTTGAGTTCATTATTGCATTTACTGAGCCCAAATACAGTTCACATGCTGATTGTATGGACCCAATATACATAAAGAATATGCACAATTTTCCACTTTGAATGCAATTGATGGGTGTATTACAGTTCATGTTTGAATATATTGACATCAAATTCATATGAAATATGTTATATTCACTGTTTTAAATGCAATTATTGAGGAAAATAGAGTTCACCTGTTGATTATATTGACCTAATATATATAAAGAATATGCTCAATTTTCCACTTTGAATGCAATGTATGTATATATTTGAGTTCATTTTTGCATATATAGACCTAAATTCATATATATTGTGTTATATTTACTATTTTGAATGCAATTACTGAGGAAAGTACAGTTCATATGTTGATTGTATGGACCAAATATGCCTAAAGAATATGCACACTATTCCACTTTGAATGCAATTTATTGGTGTATTAGAGTTCATCTTTGAATACATTTGTATATTGAACTAAAATGCATATGTAATAAGTTATATTCACTGTTTTAAATGCAATTAGTGAGGAAAATAGAGTTCACCTGTTGATTGTATTGACCTAATATACCTAAAGAATATGCACATTCTTCCACTTTAAATGCAATTTATGGGTGTATTAGAGTTCATGTTTGAATATATTGACTAAAATTCATATGCAATATGTTATATTCACTGTTTTGAATGCAATTTGTGTGGAAAATAGAGTTCATCTATTGATTATATAGACCTAATATACATAAAGAATATGCACAATTTCCACTTTGAATGCAATGTGTGGGTATATTTGTTTTCATTTTTGCATATATTGACTTAAAATTCATATATAATGTGCTATATTTACTATTTGAATGCAATTACTGAGGGAAATACAGTTCAAATGTTGATTGTATAGACCTAATATACCTAAACAATATGCACAGTTTTCCACTTTGAATGCAATTTATTGGTGTATTAGAGTTCATCTTTGAATACATTTGTATATTGAACTAAAATGCATATGTAATATGTTATATTCACTGTTTTAAATGCAATTAGTGAGGAAAATAGAGTTCACCTGTTGATTGTATTGACCTAATATACCTAAAGAATATGCAAAATATTCCAATTTGAATGCAGTTCATTGGTATATTTCAGTTTATCTTAGAATATATTGAACAAAAATACATATGTAATAAGTCATATACACTGTTTTGAATGCAATTAGTGAGGAAAATAGAGTTCACCTATTGATTATATAGACCTAATATACCTAAACAATATGCACACATTTCCACTTTGAATGCAATGTATGTGTATAGTTGAGTTTATTTTTGCATATTTTGACCTAAAATTCATATTTAATGTGTTATCTTTACTATTTGAATGCTATTACTGAGGAAAATACAGTTCACATGTTGATTATATTGACCTAATATACCTAAATAATATGCACAATTTTCCACTTTGAATGCAATTTATTGATGTATTGATGTATTAGAGTTCATGTTGGTATACATTTGTATATTGAACTAAAATGCATATGTAATATGCTATATTCACTGTTTTAAATGCAATTAGTGAGGAAAATAAAGTTCAAATGTTGATTATATTGACCTAATAAACCTAAAGAATATGCACAATTTTTCACTTTGAATGCAGTTCATTGGTATATTTGAGTTCATTTTTGAATACATTGAACTAAAATACATAAGTAATAAGTCATATACACTGTTTTGAATGCAATTAGTGAGGAAAATAGAGTTCACCTATTGATTATATTGACCTAATATATCTAAAGAATATGCACAAATTTCAACTTTGAATGCAATGTATGTGAATATGTGAGTTCATTTTTGCATATTTTGACCTAAAATTGATATAATGTGTTATATTTACTATTTTGAATGCAATTACTGAGGAAAATACAGTTCACATGTTGATTGTATACACCTTATATACCTAAAGAATATGCACAATTTTCCACTTTGAATGCAATGTATTGGTATATTTGAGTGCATTTCTGCATATATTGACCTAAAATTCATATGTAATATGTTATATTTACTATTTTGAATGCAGATACTGAGGAAAATACAGTTCACTTGTTGATTGTATGGACCTAATATACCTAAAGAATATGCACATTCTTCCACTTTAAATGCAATTTATGGGTGTATTAGAGTTCATGTTTGAATAAATTGAACTAAAATTCATATGCAATATGTTATATTCACTGTTTTGAATGCAATTTGTGTGGAAAATAGAGTTCAACTGTTGATTATATTGACCTAATATACCTAAAGAATATGCACAATTTCCACTTTGAATGCAATGTGTGGGTATATTTGAGTTCATTTTTGCATATATTGACCTAAAATTCATATACAATGTGCTATATTTACTATTTGAATGCAATTACTGAGGAAATACAGTTCAAATGTTGATTGTATGGACCTAATATACCTAATCAATATGCACACTTTTCCACTCTGAATGCTCTTTATGGGTGTATTTGAGTTCATTTTTGAATATATTAAACTAAAATTCATATGTAACATGTTATATTCACTGTTTTGAAAGCAATTAGTGAGAAAAGTAGAGTTCACCTATTGTTTATATAGAGACCTATTATACCTAAATAATATGCACAATTTTCCATTTTGAATGCAATGTATGTGTATATTTGAGTTCATTTTTGCAAATATTGACTTAAAATTCATATATAATGTGGTATATTTACTATATTGAATGCAATTATTGAGGAAATTACAGTTCATATGTTGATTGGATGGACCTAATATACCTAAAGAATATGCCCAATTTTTCACTTTGAATGCAGTTCCTTGGTATATTTGAGTTCATTTTTGAATATATTTAACTAAAATTCATTTGTAATATGTTATATTCACTGTTTTGAGTGCAATTAGTGAGGAAAATAGAGTTCACCTGTTGATTATATTGACATAAAATATATAAAGAATATGCACAATTTTCCACTTTGAATGCAATGTATGTGTATATTTGAGTTCATGTTTGCATATATAGACCTAAATTCATATATATTGTGTTATATTTACTATTTTGAATGCAATTACTGAGGAAAGTACAGTTCATATGTTGATTGTATGGACATTATATACCTAAAGAATATGCACACTATTCCACTTTGAATGCAATTTATGGGTGTATTAGAGTTCATGTTTGAATACATTTGTATATTGAACTAAAATGCATATGTGATATGTTATATTTACTGTTTTAAATGCAATTAGTGAAGAAAATAGAGTTCACCTGTTGATTGTATTGACCTAATATACCTAAAGAATATGCAAAATATTCCAATTTGAATGCGGATCATTGGTATATTTCAGTTTATCTTAGCATATATTGAACTAAAATACATATGTAATAAGTCATATACACTGTTTTGAATGCAATTAGTGAGGAAAATAGAGTTCACCTATTGATTATATAGACCTAATATTACTAAAGAATATGCACAAATTTCAACTTTGAATGCAATGTATGTGTATATTTGAGTTCATTTTTCCATATTTTGACCTAAAATTCATATATAATGTGTTACATTTACTATTTGAATGCAATTACTAGCAAAAATACAGTTCATATGTTGATTGTATGGACCTAATATACCTAAAAAATATGCACAATTTTCCACTTTGAATGCAATGCATTGGTATATTTGAGTTCATTTTTGCATATTGTGACCTACAATTCATACATAATATGTTATATTTACTATTTTGAATGCAGATACTGAGGAAAATACAGTCCACATGTTGATTGTATGGACCTAATATACCTAAAGAATATGCACATTCTTCCACTTTAAATGCAATGCATTGTTATATTTGAGTTCATTTTTGCATATTGTGACCTACAATTCATACATAATATGTTATATTTACTATTTTGAATGCAGATACTGAGGAAAATACAGTCCACATGTTGATTGTATGGACCTAATATACCTAAAGAATATGCACATTCTTCCACTTTAGATGCAATTTATGGGTGTATTAGAGTTCATGTTTAAATATATTGAACTAAAATTCATATGCAATATGTTATATTTACTTTTTGAATGCAATTAGTGAGGAAAAAAGAGTTCACCTGTTGATTATATTGACCTAATATACCTAAAGTATATGCACAATTGTCCACTTTGAATGCTGTTCATTGGTATATTTGAGTTTATTTTTGAATATATTGAACTAAAATGTATATGTAATATGTTATATTCACTGTTTTGAATGCAATTTGTGTGGAAAATGGAGTTAATCTATAGATTATATAGACCTAATATACCTACAGAATATGCACAATTTCCACTTTGAATGCAATGTGTGGGTAAATTTGAGTTCATTTTTGCATATATTGACCTAAAATTCATATATTATGTGCTATATTTACTATTTGAATGCAATTACTGAGGAAAATACAGTTCAAATGTTGATTTTATGGACCTTATATACCTAAACAATATGCACATTCTTCCACTTTAAATGTTGTTTATGGGTGTATTTGAGTCATTTTTGAATATATTAAACTAAAATTCATATGTAACATGTTACATTCACTGTTTTAAATGCAATTAGTGAGAAAAGTAGAGTTCACCTATTGCTTGTATAGAGACCTATTATACCTAAAGAATATGCACAATTTTCCACTTTGAATGCAATGTATGTGTATATTTGAGTTCATTTTTGCATATATTGACCTAAAATTCACATATAATGTGTTATATTCACTATTTTGAATGCAATTACTCAGGAAAATACAGTTCACATGTTGATTGTATGGACATTATATACCTTAAGAATATGCGCACTTTTCCACTTTGAATGCAATTTATGGGTGTATTACAGTTCTTGTTTGAATATATTGACCTCAAATTCATATGTAATATGTTATATTCACTGTTTTGAATGCAATTAGTGAGGAAAATAGAGTTCACCTATTGATTATATTGACCTAATAAATCTAAAGAATATGCACAATTTTCCACTTTGAATGCAATGTATGTGTATATTTGAGTTCATTTTTGCTTATATAGACCTCAATTCATATATATTGTGTTATATTTACTATTTTGAATGCAATTACTGAGGACAATACTGTTCATATGTTGATTGTGTGGACCTAATATACCTAAATAACATGCACAATATTCCACTTTGAATGCAATTTATTGGTGTATTAGAGTTCATGTTTGAATACATTTGTATATTGAACTAAAATGCATATGTAATATGTTATATTCACTGTTTTAAATGCAATTAGTGAGGAAAACAGAGTTCACCTGTTGATTGTATTGACCTAATATACCTAAAGAATATGCAAAATATTCGAATTTGAATGCAGTTCATTGGTATATTTCAGTTTATCTTAGAATATATTGAACTAAAATACATATGTAATAAGTCATATACACTGTTTTGAATGCAATTAGTGAGGAAAATATTGTTCACATATTGATTATATAGACCTAATATACCTAACAAATATGCACAAATTTCGACTTTGAATGCAATGAATGTGTATATTTGAGTTCATTATTGCATTTACTGAGCAAAAATACAGTTCACAAGTTGATTGTATGGACCTAATATACATAAAGAATATGCACAAGTTTCCACTTTGAATGCAATGCATTGGTATATTTGAGATCATTTTTGCATATTTTGACCTAAAGTTCATATATAATATGTTATATTTACTATTTTGAATGCAGATACTGAGGAAAATACAGTTCACTTGTTGAGTGTATGGACCTAATATACCTAAAGAATATGCACATTCTTCCACTTTAGATGCAATTTATGGGTGTATTAGAGTTCATGTTTGAATATATTGAACTAAAAGTCATATGCAATATGTTATATTCACTGTTTTGAATGCAATTAGTGAGGAAAATAGAGTTCACCTGTTGATTATATTGACCTAATATACCTAAAGAATATGCAAAATTGTCCACTTTGAATGCAGTTCATTGGTATATTTGAGTTTATTTTTGAATATATTGAACTAAAATGTATATGTAATAAGTTAAATTCACTGTTTTGAATGTAATTTGTGTGGAAAATAGAGTTCATCTATTGATTATATAGACCTTATATACCTTAAGAATATGCACAATTTCCACTTTGAATGCAATGTATGTGTATATGTGAGTTCATTTTTGCATATTTTGACCTAAAATTGATATATAATGTGTTATATTTACTATTTTGAATGCAATTACTGAGGAAAATACAGTTCACATGTTGATTGTATACACCTTATATACCTAAAGAATATGCACAATTTTCCACTTTGAATGCAATGTATTGGTATATTTGAGTTCATTTCTGCATATATTGACCTAAAATTCATATATAATATGTTATATTTTCTATTTTGAATGCAGATACTGAGGAAAATACAGTTCACTTGTTGATTGTATGGACCTAATATACCTAAAGAATATGCACATTCTTCCACTTTAAATGCAATTTATGGGTGTATTAGAGTTCATGTTTGAATAAATTGAACTAAAATTCATATGCAATATGTTATATTCACTGTTTTGAATGCAATTTGTGTAGAAATAGAGTTCACCTGTTGATTATATTGACCTAATATACCTAAAGAATATGCACAATTTTTCACTTTGAATGCAGTTCATTGGTATATATGAGTTCATTTTTGAATACATTGAACTAAAATACATAAGTAATAAGTCCTATACACTGTTTTGAATGCAATTAGTGAGGAAAATAGAGTTCACCTATTGATTATATTGACCTAATATATCTAAAGAATATGCACAATTTTCCATTTTGAATGCAATGTATGTGTATATTTGAGTTCATTTTTGCAGATATTGACCTAAAATTCATATATAATGTGGTATATTTACTATATTGAATGCAATTACTGAGGAAACTACAGTTCATATGTTGATTGGATGGACCTAATATACCTAAAGAATATGCACAATTTTTCACTTTGAATGCAGTTCCTTGGTATATTTGAGTTCATTTTTGAATATATTTAACTAAAATTCATTTGTAATATGTTATATTCACTGTTTTGAGTGCAATTAGTGAGGAAAATAGAGTTCACATGTTGATTATATTGACATAAAATATATAAAGAATATGCACAATTTTCCACTTTGAATGCAATGTATGTGCATATTTGAGTTCATGTTTGCATATATAGACCTAAATTCATATATATTGTGTTATATTTACTATTTTGAATGCAATTACTGAGGAAAGTACAGTTCATATGTTGATTGTATGGACATTATATACCTAAAGAATATGCACAATATTCCACTTTGAATGCAATTTATTGGTGTATTAGAGTTCATGTTTGAATACATTTGTATATTGAACTAAAATGCATATGTAATATGTTATATTTACTGTTTTAAATGCAATTAGTGAGGAAAATAGAGTTCACCTGTTGATTGTATTGACCTAATGTACCTAAAGAATATGCAAAATATTCCAATTTGAATGCAGATCATTGGTATATTTCAGTTTATCTTAGCATATATTGAACTAAAATACATATGTAATAAGTCATATACACTGTTTTGAATGCAATTAGTGAGGAAAATAGTGTTCACCTATTGATTATATAGACCTAATATAACTAAAGAATATGCACAAATTTCAACTTTGAATGCAATGTATGTGTATATTTGAGTTCATTTTTCCATATTTTGACCTAAAATTTATATATAATGTGTTATATTTACTATTTGAATGCAATTAGTGAGGAAAATAGAGTTCAACTGTTAATTATATAGACCTAATATACCTAAAGAATATGCACACATTTCCACTTTGAATGCAATGTATGTGTATATTTGAGTTCATTTTTGCATATATTGACCTAAAATTCATATACAATGTGTTATATTCACTATTTTGAATGCAATTACTCAGGAAAATACAGTCCACATGTTGATTGTATGGACATTATATACCTTAAGAATATGCACAATTTTCCACTTTGATTGCAATTTATGGGTGTATTACAGTTCATGTTTGAATAGATTGACATCAAATTCATATGTAATATGTTATATTCACTGTTTTAAATGCAATAAGTGAGGAAAATAGAGTTCACCTGTTGATTATATTGACCTTATATATATAAATAATATGCTCAATTTTCCACTTTGAATGCAATGTATGTATATATTTGAGTTCATTTTTGCATATATAGACCTAAATTCATATATATTGTGTTATATTTACTATTTTGAATGCAATTACTGAGGAAAGTACAGTTCATATGTTGATTGTATGGACCAAATATGCCTAAAGAATATGCACACTATTCCACTTTGAATACAATTTATTGGTGTACTAGAGTTCATCTTTGAATACATTTGTATATTGAACTAAAATGCATATGTAATAAGTTATATTCACTGTTTTAAATGCAATTAGTGAGGAAAATAGAGTTCACCTGTTGATTGTATGGACCTAATATACCTAAAGAATATGCACATTTTTCCACTTTAAATGCAATTTATGGGTGTATTAGAGTTCATGTTTGAATATATTGAACTAAAATTCATATGCAATATGTTATATTCACTGTTTGGAATGCAATTAGTGAGGAAAAAAGAGTTCACCTGTTGATTATATTGACCTAATATACCTAAAGTATATGCACAATTGTCCACTTTGAATGCTGTTCATTGGTATATTTGAGTTTATTTTTGAATATATTGAACTAAAATGTATATGTAATATGTTATATTCACTGTTTTGAATGCAATTTGTGTGGAAAATGGAGTTCATCTATAGATTATATAGACCTAATATACCTACAGAATATGCACAATTTCCACTTTGAATGCAATGTGTGGGTAAATTTGAGTTCATTTTTGCATATATTGACCTAAAATTCATATATTATGTGCTATATTTACTATTTGAATGCAATTACTGAGGAAAATACAGTTCAAATGTTGATTTTATGGACCTAATATACCTAAACAATATGCACACTTTTCCACTTTGAATGTTCTTTATGGGTGTATTTGAGTCATTTTTGAATATATTAAACTAAAATTCATATGTAACATGTTACATTCACTATTTTGAATGCAATTAGTGAGGAAAATAGTGTTCACCTATTGATTATATAGACCTAATATACCTAAACAATATGCACACATTTCCACTTTGAATGCAATGTATGTGTATAGTTGAGTTTATTTTTGCATATTTTGACCTAAAATTCATATTTAATGTGTTATCTTTACTATTTGAATGCTATTACTGAGGAAAATACAGTTCAAATGTTGATTATATTGACCTAATATACCTAAATAATATGCACAATTTTCCACTTTGAATGCAATTTATTGATGTATTGATGTATTAGAGTTCATGTTGGTATACATTTGTATATTGAACTAAAATGCATATGTAATATGCTATATTCACTGTTTTAAATGCAATTAGTGAGGAAAATAAAGTTCAAATGTTGATTATATTGACCTAATAAACCTAAAGAATATGCACAATTTTTCGCTTTGAATGCAGTTCATTGGTATATTTGAGTTCATTTTTGAATACATTGAACTAAAATACATAAGTAATAAGTCATATACACTGTTTTGAATGCAATTAGTGAGGAAAATAGAGTTCACCTATTGATTATATTGACCTAATATATCCAAAGAATATGCACAATTTTCCATTTTGAATGCAATGTATGTGTATATTTGAGTTCATTTTTGCAAATATTGACTTAAAATTCATATATAATGTGGTATATTTACTATATTGAATGCAATTATTGAGGAAATTACAGTTCATATGTTGATTGGATGGACCTAATATACCTAAAGAATATGCCCAATTTTTCACTTTGAATGCAGTTCCTTGGTATATTTGAGTTCATTTTTGAATATATTTAACTAAAATTCATTTGTAATATGTTATATTCACTGTTTTGAGTGCAATTAGTGAGGAAAATAGAGTTCACCTGTTGATTATATTGACATAAAATATATAAAGAATATGCACAATTTTCCACTTTGAATGCAATGTATGTGTATATTTGAGTTCATGTTTGCATATATAGACCTAAATTCATATATATTGTGTTATATTTACTATTTTGAATGCAATTACTGAGGAAAGTACAGTTCATATGTTGATTGTATGGACATTATATACCTAAAGAATATGCACAATATTCCACTTTGAATGCAATTTATTGGTGTATTAGAGTTCATGTTTGAATACATTTGTATATTGAACTAAAATGCATATGTAATATGTTATATTTACTGTTTTAAATGCAATTAGTGAGGAAAATAGAGTTCACCTGTTGATTGTATTGACCTAATATACCTAAAGAATATGCAAAATATTCCAATTTGAATGCGGATCATTGGTATATTTCAGTTTATCTTAGCATATATTGAACTAAAATACATATGTAATAAGTCATATACACTGTTTTGAATGCAATTAGTGAGGAAAATAGAGTTCACCTATTGATTATATAGACCTAATATTACTAAAGAATATGCACAAATTTCAACTTTGAATGCAATGTATGTGTATATTTGAGTTCATTTTTCCATATTTTGACCTAAAATTCATATATAATGTGTAACATTTACTATTTGAATGCAATTACTAGCAAAAATACAGTTCATATGTTGATTGTATGGACCTAATATACCTAAAAAATATGCACAATTTTCCACTTTGAATGCAATGCATTGGTATATTTGAGTTCATTTTTGCATATTGTGACCTACAATTCATACATAATATGTTATATTTACTATTTTGAATGCAGATACTGAGGAAAATACAGTCCACATGTTGATTGTATGGACCTAATATACCTAAAGAATATGCACATTCTTCCACTTTAAATGCAATGCATTGTTATATTTGAGTTCATTTTTGCATATTGTGACCTACAATTCATACATAATATGTTATATTTACTATTTTGAATGCAGATACTGAGGAAAATACAGTCCACATGTTGATTGTATGGACCTAATATACCTAAAGAATATGCACATTCTTCCACTTTAGATGCAATTTATGGGTGTATTAGAGTTCATGTTTAAATATATTGAACTAAAATTCATATGCAATATGTTATATTTACTTTTTGAATGCAATTAGTGAGGAAAAAAGAGTTCACCTGTTGATTATATTGACCTAATATACCTAAAGTATATGCACAATTGTCCACTTTGAATGCTGTTCATTGGTATATTTGAGTTTATTTTTGAATATATTGAACTAAAATGTATATGTAATATGTTATATTCACTGTTTTGAATGCAATTTGTGTGGAAAATAGAGTTAATCTATAGATTATATAGACCTAATATACCTACAGAATATGCACAATTTCCACTTTGAATGCAATGTGTGGGTAAATTTGAGTTCATTTTTGCATATATTGACCTAAAATTCATATATTATGTGCTATATTTACTATTTGAATGCAATTACTGAGGAAAATACAGTTCAAATGTTGATTTTATGGACCTTATATACCTAAACAATATGCACATTCTTCCACTTTAAATGTTGTTTATGGGTGTATTTGAGTCATTTTTGAATATATTAAACTAAAATTCATATGTAACATGTTACATTCACTGTTTTAAATGCAATTAGTGAGAAAAGTAGAGTTCACCTATTGCTTGTATAGAGACCTATTATACCTAAAGAATATGCACAATTTTCCACTTTGAATGCAATGTATGTGTATATTTGAGTTCATTTTTGCATATATTGACCTAAAATTCACATATAATGTGTTATATTCACTATTTTGAATGCAATTACTCAGGAAAATACAGTTCACATGTTGATTGTATGGACATTATATACCTTAAGAATATGCGCACTTTTCCACTTTGAATGCAATTTATGGGTGTATTACAGTTCATGTTTGAATATATTGACCTCAAAATCATATGTAATATGTTATATTCACTGTTTTAAATGCAATTAGTGAGGAAAATAGAGTTCACCTGTTGATTATATTGACCTAATATATATAAAGAATATGCACAATTTTCCACTTTGAATGCAATGTATGTATATATTTGAGTTCATTTTTGCATATATAGACCTAAATTCATATATATTGTGTTATATTTACTATTTTGAATGCAATTACTGAGGAAAGTACAGTTCATGTGCTGATTGTATGGGCCACATATGTCTAAAAAATATGCACAATATTCCACTGTTTTAAATGCAATTAGTGCGGAAAAAAAGAGTTCACCTGTTGATTGTATTGACCTAATATACCTAAAGAATATGCAAAATATTCCAATTTGAATGCAGTTCATTGGTATATTTCAGTTTATCTTAGAATATATTGAACTAAAATACATATGTAATAAGTCATATACACTGTTTTGAATGCAATTAGTGAGGAAAATAGAGTTCATCTATTGATTATATAGACCTAATATACCTAAACAGTCTAGAGTTTAGCCCCACATTTGCCAAGAATTTCTAGAAATGAGCGAGGTGTTTATCCAATTAGTTGCTCTGCATGAGTTTGTAATTCTAACCCTGGTGTGACCCTTAATAGCCCCTATTTCTTCATGGTATGTTACTGATATCTCTCTTATCAGATTAGAAACAATAATGATGGCTAGTTGGTTGAAGGCAATATAACTGGATAGAGACAGTGAAAATATAATATATTCAGATAGTTCTATCATGTATTGCATTAATAATTATAATCGTGAATAATAACTACATGTATCATTAAACATAATATTTTTATTTTTTTTAAATTCAAACTGTCATCATGCATTTATTTTTTGAAAAATATATGGTTATTAACCTTCCTACAGAAAATATTATAATATTCATATAAATCATCATACATGGTTATCGAAAGTCAGACAATACGTGTTCTATGTTTGCAGCCAATTGTATAAAACTGTTTAAATCTTTAGTTTGGTTTTATTTAGCCAAAATGATTGGTGATTGGTCAATATTTATCAAATAATTGCTACTAACGAATGTATTAATTTAGAGGTGGAATAAAACTGTGGTTATATAAAATAGACTGCAGTTTAATGTAAGTTTTAATATTTATCAAACAATTGCTTCCAACGAATGCATTATTTTATAACCTGTAGTTATATACAAATGACTGCAGTTCCTTTATTAATAGACAATTTTATGAATGCCTTATTTGTCAAGTCTGTCAGTTGTCATTTGACTTTGATTTCGGAGTTGACGTAAGTGGTCTCTTTCTACGAGCCCCATGCTGTGGTGTATCATCTAGCATTCGTTTTGTTTTCTTTTGTTGAAATTCTGGAAGATCGGCTAGGGACACAAAGTGCGCTTCAGGACCGAAGTCATATTCTATTTCACCCCCACTGCTTCGTTTTAATATTCCACTCCCAACAAAGTTCGGTAGTGCACTGTCATGATGCCCAACTGTTTCCATGTAATCTATCTGCAATTGAAACAGTTCACACAGTCTCTCAATAACTGATTGAGGTGGCAGCCATTTTTGGGGATTTGCTGTTTTAAAGCCCCCCTTTTGATTGGCAACTTCCTTTTTGCATATGCTGATAGCTCGAACATCATGAAAGGACACATTTGATTGTTGAAGTCTTTTTGGAGTGAACAAATCTTTTATCAAATTGATGAAGAGAACTTTATTCACAATAAACTTCCCATCAAGTATTGTGTAAAGACAGTGTCTGTAGTGTGCATTATGAATCACATATTTCAATACACTGTCATGAGATATAGCATAGAATTTTGGAATAAAGTCATTTCCACCAAGGCATAATGTGAGTGCAATCTTCATACCAATGTATTTATCCATGAATGTGCGCTCAAACAATGACAACATTTCAGTAATATTGTATAAATCCACCTTTCCACCTGCCTTTTGTAATACGACATACATGTCGTTTTTATATGTTCCATTGTCATGTCTTGGCCAATATTTACTTATACCAAATAAGTGTAAGTACACTGCATCAATGTCAGCTGATGTTACATAGCACACGGCGGTGTCACCCGCCTTCAGATCACTCTGCATATGGACTAGCCAATCCACAACGGACATTTCTGCTTCACCTTTGTTTTGTCGAATGCAACTTATTTCGGAAATTTGATGGTCGTCCCTTTCAGCATTAAACTGACAAACTATTGGAGTACTATATTGATGAGCACAATCACAACTTTGCATACAGGTACACTTTTTGTTAAGGATCAATTCACTGTCTACAATGACTTCAACATCTCTGTTTATTTTCAAATTCCCGATGTTTCTGGCAAGATAGGTGCTTATCAATCTTTTTCCAGTGTCAGTCTTAGTGATAACATCTTTGTCATAAACAATATCACTAAGAATGTGTTCATTTGTTTTCAGATGTCTTACGTCTTTATCTGACTTGGTTTTGCGTTGCTCTCGAGTGCTTGCTTTAAAATCGTCTGGAATGAAACTGTACTTTTCCTCACAAACAACAAGTTTTGAAACTTTAGACTGCTTTGCTAATCCATTCAACATTTTTTCGACAATTCGCAGATATTCCTGACCTGATTTGATATTACCCACTTTAAACTTCATCCCAGCAAATTCTACAGTACAAAGTTTCATAGCATTTGTTATGGACTTTGGCACATACAATTGGTTTAGAGCTTTGTACTGATCAAGTGGTCTTGTAGTTGAGCATGAGTTGATCAAACTTTTCAGTGCACGTTGAATTCCAAGTGATTTTGACACCTTGGGCTTAGAGCTGTCAGGTTTAAGCAGGGCCTGACATGCATTGTTTTCCGAAGAGAATGCATCAATTAGTTTTGTCTCTTTAATAACGTCCTTTTGCCTTTTTTCTTCTTTTGTTTGCCGATCTGTTTTAGCTTCTCCAATTTTGGACTTCTGAGTTCTTTTGATTGTAACCCCCTTGCTTCTTTTGGCTCGGTTAACAAGATCCTTAGGACCGTGTATATCACAACTGTTTTCAATCTTTGAAACATTATGATTTGTTAGTTTTTCTTTTTGTAAATATCTGTCAAGTAGAAATCTAGCGACACCATCACTTGCAGAGTCAAGAATTGATGGTGGTAACAATAGCGGCACCTTGGTGTACATATTACACGGGGTAGAGGATTCTTCTAGAGAGCTCTTCTTAGTATCAAGGAGGTTGTTGGATAGATATGATTCACGTCCGTATCTGTCAGCTCCATACCAAGCTTGTCATCATTTTCACTCTGTTCTTCTTTCGCTTTGTTATGTTTGCTTTCATTGAGGGAGTCTATCAAAGACATCCTACAAGTTACAGAGTCTACATTTGTTCCTGCTCGAAATCCTTTAACTGCATCAAGATGATCCATTTCCCTTTTTGAATCACAGCGCAAAATTTCTGTTACTTGTTTTGAAAGGTGTAGTAAACAAAGTGGTTTTCAGACATTGATGAAAATGTCCAGCAGTATAATGACTCAGCAGAAGCAGTACATAGTATGGTGCATAGGACGCGGCTCCATTTACAAATGAAAATAGAAGTGAGCTCTTTACTGCCGCTAGTAGCAAATTATATCCAGTTGCCCCTCCAAGACGCTCAGCAAAGGCTATTGAGACAATATCATCACAGTGTCGCATCATATCAACGTGGAGTGCGAAAGTTGCATTTTTCGCTGACCCAAATTGCAAATACTCTGCAAATCGCCCCGACCATTTTCCAGACGTGACTGCACAATCATCAGTCTCCAGATCGCTCAATAGTTCTTGCAGATCATTGGTTTCGAGATACTGTGTGAACGCAATCAGGAATGCCAAGTGGTAGGCCAGTGCTATCCGTTTAACATGTTTTGTTGCCATGTCAATGTGCTGGATAGATATCAGTTTTGCCCAGTCATCATGCTCATCATTTCTCATAAACTTGAGGAGCTGGATTATACCTGCATCCTTATAAGCACTAAAAAGAATGTTTATTTTGGATTTCCGTAAATGCAAGAGAGGAAATTCTGGTAAGAAAGCCTGGTATTTCTGGTTATGTTTTATAAGATGGAGAAGACATTTTCCGATTTTATTATCTGGTCCACACAAAATGCGGTTAGCATGCTTGTTCTGGTCGGCCTCATACCCCATCTTGATAAGTACATCATCAAGTATTTCTCTAATTTTTTCTACATCATCATCACGCCCTGTTGCCGGTGGAGGATGCCTACACAGCAGTTGTGGCACTTTGAATTTCTCAAAACCGAATGATTTAAGACGTTCCTGAATTGCAAAAGGTGAATCATCTGGGTAGTCTTGATCTAGTATGGACATGTCTTCCATCGATGTTTCCAGAGCTGGGAACGGTGATAGCTCACCTTCCTCTTCCTCACTGACATAGGGATCATCTGTGTCATCTTCATGGTCACGGTCAATTGAGTGCAGTACAGCCAAAAGATCGCCATCAACCTCTGTTGTATTCTCATCAACTGAGTCTTCGTCCCCAGAAACACTGTCATCCTAAATACAAGAATAAAAATTATGAAACTGATCATGTCACCATATTTAACTTGAGAACTACAATACGAACCGCATGACTTTCCAGTGAGTCATTATTTTTGCAGTCTTAACTGTTATTGACACAAACTTGCTCATTATTAAAATTGCCCAATATATGTCAATGAATACTTATATTAATGTTCAAGGTAAGCCGTTTATGTTGGAGGCCATATCATATCAAAAACTATTATTCTTACCGTAACTGTGTTTGGAGTTTCATCATAGCTCAGTCTTTTGTTTCTGTCATCTATTGGGCCTTCCTCAATGTGTTCTAACAATTCATCTGCAAATATAATACTTTGAATGTATGACATCCATTTACATATTCAGTGCTATCCAGACATATCTACACTTGAGGATAATATCAAGACTGTCAACAAAAAAGCACCATCAGCAGACACGTACACTCATCGTGTTTTATTCAATACCGGGTGAAACTAAATTCTTATTAACTCATAGTTTTTTAGTAATGACCATGATGAAAACTTTGTAAGACTGTCTAATAATTAAGTGTCATCACTTGGTCATTAATTACCAGTATTCCTACGTGTTTTGCCATTGGTAAGTTGTAACATGAGTTTAATGTGAATATCTTGTTTCTTATTTATTTAAGACAAAGGTTAAAGGGCCATGTTACACCTATGTGTACTGTCACTAGTAACACATACATTTTATTTGATAATCGTTACGGCAAAAAGTAATAGTTTTTGCATCACAAGACCTAAAATGACAACAAAGGCTATGACAAAGCATCGACTATTTTCTTTGAAACACGGACAAGGAAAACCCAAATGCTATAAGAATGTTGGTAATCAAAGGACAATGTAGGTGCTGCGGAACAAGGCAATTTTACATACCTGGCAATCTTTTCCAGAGAACATGGTTGCCAAATGTCATCAGATTAAAGAACTTTTCATGTATGTTCTTTTCGCTATCTTGCAATTCAACCAAAGTCTTAGTGATATTGTCATCTTGTAATATAACAGGCTGCTTGCATATGCAATTGAAGCTTCCATCACAGTCTGGCAAATGCCATTCATCTGTTATTTTGCTGTCTGTTGGAAGTCCTGGAAGGGTAATGGGCAATGTGCACAACTGTTTTGATCTATGCTCACCAGGATTTGGGTCCGCAATGTATTGAAGACGTACTAAATTGTCCAACATTAAGATCAGATGACATGACCTTAAATTTACATTGCTCTTCAATGTATCATCAGTGGAATAGTACTCTAGAGCATGATCTTTTAAGTAAGTATTGTAGTAGCATATGTCGATTGCAGCATTCTTTTTAAGCTGAGTTTCAGCATGACTTAAACTTGAGGTGGCTCCAGTTGCGGCAGTAACATCAAATACAGAACCTATGCTTTTGTATTCAATAAGTAATCTGTTTGAATTGTTTCTTTGAAAAATGCCAATATAATTTCTGTTGTATATATTAAGCAAAGTGTCAAACATAATGTACAATTTTTCAAGTTTCTTTCTAACAGAATCCTTGGGGGATTTACTTCTTCTTATGCTGCTAAGATTAATGAACTGTTCAAAGAGAAGCTGAGTTTCAATTGGCAGCTCCAGATACCATTCATTTACAATATCAAATGTGTCAAGAGAAAGAGGCTTCTTGTTGCTTTCAGAGAAACAAGAATCACAATGGTTATCAAGGCCTTCTAAGTCAACTGTACCATCAATATGAGATTTTGCAAGCCACGATGTTGAAACATTGTCAAATCGGTTTGTCTCAACTGCATCTCGAAGACAAAATCGAGAAATTGTGCCTTCACTAGAAACATATTCTGTCAGTTGATGTGAAAATATCAGTACCACCTTTTCTAAATACACATTGTGTCGTCTCTTCAAGTTGTAGAATATCCTAGTACACAGGTCATTTAAATTGGTTTCAAGACCACAAGACTGGGAAAAAACAGTCCATATTGAGTTATTATCTATAGAGTTTGTCACATCAAAGCAAACCACATTTTCAAAGCTATCTGGACAGTAAATATCTAGTATTGCTTTTATATCATAGTCTATCACTGATGCAATATGGACCTGACCAGCTACAAGCCTACTTTCACTATCTTTCTCTGAAGCCTCGTTACGAAGTATATTCCTTCTAATTTGAACTTGAGATGATCGACTCCAATCTTTGCAACATTTATTTAGAGATAGGATAGCTTGAAACTTTGAATATTTAAGTTCCACTATATCTTCGTAAGACAGTTCTTTCAACTCTACAGATTTAGAAAAATCATTCTCAAACCAGCATATACGTTTCCACTCAAACTCACTGAAATTTTGCTTATAGTCCACCACCAATGTTGGAATATCATCTTCATTGAAGTTTAAAGTGTTGAACAATACATTTGTTCTTAATATTTGTGATTTTGCTATCAATCTATAAAGTCTAAAGATGATACTTGAAAAGTGCTATGTCCAGACACAAGCTCTTGTTCAATAGCTTTTAGTAATTTCTTACAGGAATTGACTGAATTATGGTGGCATAAGTATTTAAACACTGCCAAAATGGTTGCACATTCATTACCCAAAAATGTCTTTGAACCACCTTGAAATGATTTGAGAGAGCGTCTTAGATTACTTTTGTGAATACTGTCTCCACTTTTAGATAAAACACTGAACAAATCTTCTATGAATATAAGATTTTCATTCGTACTTTCATCTTGGTAAATCTTAAAGGTCTGAGAAAATTTCATAATTGTCCATTTATAAGAACCTACAAAAGAAAAATACCAAAAAACCCTTACAATTGATATTCTGAATAATTGTTAATATATTATAACCATGTAAATACACATTTGTCATGTGGTTTCATTAAAATCAAGACTGCGTATATTTTATTCTAATTTTAATGTAAAACATTTATAATGATCTATGCTTTTAGAATAAAATGATGATGAAAATGTTTCTTATATTATAAGTGCATCAGATTTCAGTGTAAGGTATATTTATAATTTACAGTAAATGCTTACTGATAAACATTGATAAACTTGTAAATGTTGTGTATACATGCATCTTTATTTGCATTAATTAACTAATGCAAATATTAAATAATACATGTATTGTCAAAATATGAAGTAAATTCTTACCATTTCATATTAATTTCCTTTGTTCAAAATGAAATATAAAAATTTGGCTCACATAAGATGTTAAATCATGATCTTGCAGCTATATTTATCTGTATTGATTTGAGATGGACAAAGAATCAGAATTGTAATCATAAATCTCCAGGAAACAGAAACCTCTTCAATTGTTTATACTGTGGGCTTATCAGATGGTGATGAGAACTTTATTGCCTGCATGCTGTGAATCTAGCCATACTGACCCTAATTGACTTCACGGTAATTCAAGAGATGTGATAATGGCTCAGATCACTACTGATGGAAATTCTGGGGCTAAACTCTAGACTGTAAAGAATATGCACACATTTCCACTTTGAATGCAATGTATGTGTATATTTGAGTTCATTTTTGCATATTTTGACCTAAAATTCATATATAATGTGTTATATTACTATTTGAATGCAATTACTGAGGAAAATACAGTTCACATGTTGATTATATTGACCTAATATACCTAAATAATATGCACAATTTTCCACTTTGAATGCAATTTATTGATGTATTAGAGTTCATGTTTGAATACATTTGTATATTGAACTAAAATGCATATGTAATATGTTATATTCACTGTTTTAAATGCAATTAGTGAGGAAAATAGAGTTCACCTGTTGATTATATTGACCTAATAAATCTAAAGAATATGCACAATTGCCCACTTTCAATGCAATTTATGGATATATTTGAGATCATTTTTGAATGTATTGACCTTAAATACATCTATAATGTGTTAATCTTACTATTTTGAATGCAATTTGTGTGGAAAATAGAGTTCACCTGTTGATGAAATAAACCTTATATATCTAAAGAATCTGCAGAATTTTCAATTTTGAATGCAATTTATGTGTTTAAATAAGTTCATTTTGAATATATTGACCTAACATTCAGATATAATATGTTATATTCCCTGTTTTGAAAGCAATTAGTGAGGAAAATAGAGTTTACCTATTGATTATTTTAACCTAATGTACCTAAAGCATATGCACACTTTTATACTTTGATTGCAATGTATGGGTATTTTTGAATATTTTGACCTTAAACACATCTATAATGTGTTAATGTTACTATTTTGAATGCAATTAGTGGCGAAAATAGAGTTCACCTGTTGATTATTGATGTATACGGAATATAATGTTTATATAAAAGTATGCTAATATGTACCACATTTGTAAATGTATAAGTAATGTAAATATCTATGCAAACGTATGTTAATATTTCCAACATGGGTCTATGCTCTTCTGGATGTTTGAACATAAAACTTATCTCATAAAACCTATCTTACTTATGTACAGCATCAATGTATCCCTCTCGTGAGGGTAGGTACAATTATATCTAGTTTTATATAGTCTGTACCAATGCATTACTTTAGACTCATCGACATGATTCTTTGTATTTGTCTGTCACCATTCTTATCTCTAGACTTGTAATATAGTCCGCATGTACGTTAACATCAGGGCCCGGAATTATAACGGATACTTAAGTTTCAGGTAAATTTCGGTTTTTGCCGAGTAACAAAGAAAAGTAAACGTATCCCATTGAAACTTTTGCAATGTTTGAGTTTTGAGACAGGAATTAACTTGTTTGCAGTCACATTTTGGTTTCACATTTATTTAAGAAATTAAAGCTGGGTAGGTTTTAATTAGTTAGAATAAAAAATGCTTATTTATCTTTCTAATGCGTTTTTCCTTTATAGTTCAAATTGTAGGCATATCTAACGACTACAGTTGCAACATCGGAGAGATATTTGAAATACTTGAAATACAAGTATTTCAATAAGTGTGCGTTTTGACATTTTAGACACCTGTACTCTCAATGACCGGGCTCGCAAACTTTGAGGGGAAAAATCGTGAAGTTACATTTGTATCTGCGCATGGTGGACGGAGCTCCGAAAAACACGCCGTATGTTAAACATTTAACCGGTTCTCATTCGTTGGAAATAAAGAAAATACCCTCACTCGTTGGAAATAAACACTTTGACCATATTATCCGGCTGTATCACGGTATTTGCGGGGCCGAATTGTCGGGGTCCTAGTTATTGTAATGCAAGGCGAAGTGTATATTAGAACCTACCTCTAGTTCAGTTTGAATACTTTGAAGTACAGTGAATATAAATTCGTTACATTTTTAGACAACCCTTCATTTAAGCATCTTATGGTTTATACTATGAAATACAGAAGGTTAAAAGTGAACAAAAAGAGGAACCATATAACCTTACAGCTTCAAACATGATAAGGTTTGCTAGAAGAGTTATTAATTAACTTTAAAGATATGAGATGGGTTTGAAAAAAAGCAATCTGACACAAAATTAGATAGTTACACCATAATTCAAGTATTAAATGATTCTGTATAGAATGTTGTAATCATATTAGTATTAAAATTTCATTTATTAATAAGAATTTCAGATATCTAGGCTATATGATCAGATTACTTGAATAATCTGAAGGCCGTAATTACAGTGTCTCATTCGAAATATTGTTATGCTCTGGTCTCCAAATATACAACATGACATATCAGTTAAATTCATATATATAATTTTATATTTACTCTTTTGAATGCAATTAGTGAGGAAAATATTCTTCACCTTCTGATTATATTGACTTAATATACCTAAAGAATATGCACTAATTCCCACTTTCAATGCATTCTATTGGTATATTTGAGTTCATTTTGGAATATATTGAACTAAAATTCAAATGAAATGTGTTATATATACTATTGACCTAATATATCTAAAGAATATGCAAAATATTTCATTTTGAATGCAGTTCAATGGTATATTTCAGTTTATCCTAGAATATAATTAACTAAAATACATATGTAATAAGTTATATTCACTGTTTTGAATGAAATTAGTGAGGAAAATAGAGTTCAGCTATTGATTATATAGACCTAATATACCTAATGAATATGCTCAATTTTCCTGTTTGAATGCAATGAATGGGTATATTTGAGTTCATTTTTGCATATATGGACCTACAATTCATATATACTGTGTCATATTTACTATTTTGAATGCAATTACTGAGGAAAATACAGTTCACATGTTGATTGTATGGACCTAATATACCAAAAGAATATGCACAATTTTCAACTTTCAATGCAATGTTTGTGTATATTTGAGTTCATTTTTGCATATTGTGACCTAAAATTCATATATAATGTGGTATATTTACTATTTTGAATGCAATTACTGAGGAAAATACAGTTCATATGTTGATTGTATGGACCTAATATACCTAAAGAATATGCACAATTTTTCACTTTGAATGCAGTTCATTGGTATATTTGAGTTCATTTTTGAATATATTGTACTAAAATACATATGTAATAAGTCATATACACTGTTTTGAATGCAATTAGTGAGGAAAATAGAGTTCACCTATTGATTATATTGACCTAATATATATAATGAATATGCACAATTTTCCACTTTGAATGCAATGTATGTGTATATTTGAGTTCATTTTTGCATATATAGATCTAAATTCATATATATTGTGTTATATTTACTATTTTGAATACAATTACTGAGGAAATACAGTTCATATGTTGATTGTATGGACCTAATATACCTAAAGAATATGCACAATATTCCACTTTGAATGCAATTTATTGGTTTATTAGAGTTCATGTTTGAATACATTTATATATTGAACTAAAATGCATATGTAATATGTTATATTCACTGTTTTAAATGCAATTAGTGAGGACAATAGAGTTCACCTGTTGATTGTATTGACCTAATATACCTAAAGAATATATGCAAAATATTCCAATTTGAATGCAGTTCATTGGTATATTTCAGTTTATCTTAGAATATATTGAACTAAAATACATATGTAATAAGTCATATACACTGTTTTGAATGCAATTAGTGAGGGAAATAGAGTACACCTATTGATTATATAGACCTAATATACCTAAAGAATATGCACAAATTTCAACTTTGAATGCAATGTATGTGTATATTTGAGTTCATTTTTGCAAACTTTGACCTAAAATTCATATATAATGTGTTATATTTACTATTTGAATGCAATTACTGAGCAAAAATACAGTTCACATGTTGATTGTATGGACCTAATATACCTAAAGAATATGCACAATTTTCCACTTTGAATGCAATGCATTGGTATATTTTAGTTCATTTTTGCATATATTGACCTACAAATCATATATAATATGTTATATGTACTATTTTGAATGCAGATACTGTGGAAAATACAGTTCACATGTTGATTGTATGGACCTAATATACCTAAAGAATATGCACATTCTTGCACTTTAAATGCAATTTATGGGAGTATTAGAGATCATGTTTGAATATATTGAACTAAAATTCATATGCAATAAGTTATATTCACTGTTTTGAATGCAATTAGTGAGGAAAATAGAGTTCACCTGTTGATTATATTGACCTAATATACCTAAAGAATATGCAAAATATTCCAATTTGAATGCAGTGTATGTGTATATGTGAGTTCATTTTTGCATATTGTAACCTAAAATTCATATATAATGTGTTATATTTACTATTTTCAATGCAATTACTGAGGAAAATACAGTTCATATGTTGATTGTATGGACCTTATATACCTAAAGAATATGCACAATTTCCACTTTGAATGCAGTTCATTGGTATAGTTGAGTTTATTTTTGAATATATTGAACTAAAATTCATATGTAATAAGTTATATTCACTGTTTTAAATGCAATTAGTGAGGAAAATAGAGTTCATCTGTTGATTATATTGACCTAATAAACCAAAAGAATATGCACAATTTTCCAATTTGAATGCAGTGTATGTGTATATTTGAGTTCATTTTTGCATATTGTGACCTAAAATTCATATATATTGTGTTATATTTACTATTTTGAATGCAATTACTGAGGAAAATACAGTTCATATGTTGATTGTATGGACCTTATATACCTAAAGAATAAGCACAATTTTCCAATATGAATGCAGTTCATTGGTATATTTGAGTTCATTTTTGAATATATTGTACTAAAATACATATGTAATAAGTCATATACACTGTTCTGAATGCAATAAGTGAGGAAAATAGAGTTCACCTATTGATTATATTGACCTAATATATATAAGGAATATGCGCAATTTTTCACTTTGAATGCAATGTATGTGTATATTTGAGTTCATTTTTGCATATATAGACCTTAATTCATATATATTGTGTTATATGTACTATTTTGAATGCAATTACTGAGGAAAGTACAGTTCATATGTTGATTGTATTGACCTAATATACCTAAAGAATATGCACAATATTCCACTTTGAATGCAATTTATTGGTGTATTAGAGTTCATGTTTGAATACATTTATATATTGAACTAAAATGCATATGTAATATGTTATATTCACTGTTTTAAATGCAATTAGTGAGGAAAATAGAGTTCACCTGTTGATTGTATGGACCTAATATACCTAAAGAATATGCACAATTTTTCACTTTGAATGCAGTTCATTGGTATATTTGAGTTCATTTTTGAATATATTGTACTAAAATACATATGTAATAAGTCATATACACTGTTTTGAATGCAATTAGTGAGGAAAATAGAGTTCACCTATTGATTATATTGACCTAATATATATAAAGAATATGCACAATTTTCCACTTTGAATGCAATGTATGTGTATATTTGAGTTCATTTTTGCATATATAGACCTAAATTCATATATATTGTGTTATATTTACTATTTTGAATGCAATTACTGAGGAAAATACAGTTCATATGTTGATTGTATGGACCTAATATACCTAAAGAATATGCACAATATTCCACTTTGAATGCTATTTATTGGTGTATTAGAGTTCATGTTTGAATACATTTATATATTGAACTAAAATTCATATGCAATGTGGTATATTCACTGTTTTGAATGCAATTAGTGAGGAAAATAGAGTTCACCTGTTGATTATATTGACCTAATATATCTAAAGAATATGCAAAATTGTCCACTTTGAATGCAGTTCATTGGTATATTTGAGTTTATTTTTGAATATATTGAACTAAAATGTATATGTAATAAGTTATATTCACTGTTTTGAATGCAATTTGTGTGGGAAATAGAGTTCATCTATTGATTATATAGACCTAATATACCTAAAGAATATGCACAATTTCCACTTTGAATGCAATGTGTGGGTATATTTGTGTTCATTTTTGCATATATTGACCTACAATTCATATATAATATGTTATATTTACTATTTTGAATGCAGATACTGAGGAAAATACAGTTCACATGTACTAGTATATTGCATGGACCTAATATACTTAAAGAATATGCACATTCTTCCACTTTAAATGCAATTAATGGGTGTATGAGAGTTCATGTTTGAATATATTGAACTAAAATTCATATGCAATATGTTATAATCACTGTTTTGAATGCAATATGTGAGGAAAATAGAGTTCACCTGTTGATTATATTGACCTAATATACCTAAAGAATATGCACAATTTTCCACTTTGAATGCAGTTCATTGGTATAGTCGAGTTTATTTTTGAATATATTGAACTAAAATTGATATGTAATAAGTTATATTTACTGTGTTGAATGCAATTAGTGAGGAGAATAGAGTTCACCTATTGATTGTGTAGACCTTATATACCTAAAGAATATGCACAATTTTCCAATTTGAATGCAATGTATGTGTATATTTGAGTTCATGTTTGCATATATTGACCTAAAATTCATATATAATGTGGTATATTTACTATTTTGAATGCAATTACTGAGGAAAATACAGTTCATATGTTGATTGTATGGACCTAATATACCTAAAGAATATGCACAATTTTTCACTTTGAATGCAGTTCATTGGTATATTTGAGTACATTTTTGAATATATTGAACTAAAATACATATGTAATAAGTCATATACACTGTTTTGAATCCAATTAGTGAGGAAAATAGAGTTCACCTATTGATTATATTGACCTAATATATATAAAGAATATGCACAATTTTCCATTTTGAATGCAATGTATGTGTATATTTGAGTTCATTTTTTGCATATATAGACCTAAATGCATATATATTGTGTTATATTTACTATTTTGAATGCAATTACTGAGGAAAGTACAGTTCATATGTTGATTGTATGGACCTATACAATATGCACACTTTTCCACTTTGAATGCTCTTTATGGGTGTATTTGAGTTCATTTTTGAATATATTAAACAAAAATTCATATGTAACATGTTACATTCACTGTTTTGAAAGCAATTAGTGAGAAAAGTAGAGTTAACCTATTGCTTATATAGAGACCTATTATACCTAAAGAATATGCACAATTTTCCACTTTGAATGCAATGTATGTGTATATTTGAGTTCATTTTTGAATATATTGACCTAAAATTCATATATAATGTGGTATATTTACTATTTTGAATGCAATTACTGAGGAAAATACAGTTCATATGTTGATTGTGTGGACCTAATATACCTAAAGAATATGCACAATATTCCACTTTGAATGCTATTTATTGATGTATTAGAGTTCATATTTGATTACATTTGTATATTGAACTAAAATGCATATGTAATATGTTATATTCACTGTTTTAAATGCAATTAGTGAGGAAAATAGAGTTCACCTATTGATTATATAGACCTAATATACCTAAAGAATATGCACACATTTCCACTTTGAATGCAATGTATGTGTATATTTGAGTTAATTTTTGCATATTTTGACCTAAATGCATATATAATGTGTTATATTTACTATTTGAATGCAATTACTGAGGAAAATACAGTTCAAATGTTGATTGTATAGACCTAATATACCTAAAGAAAATGCTCAATTTTCCACTTTGAATGCAATGTATGGGTATATTTAAGTTCATTTTTGCATGTATTGACCTAAAATCTATATATAATGTGTTATATTTACTATTTGAATGCAATTACTGAGGAAAATACAGTTCACATGTTGATTGTATGGACCTAATATACCTAAATAATATGCACAATTTTCCACGTTGAATACTATTTATGTGTGTAATAAAGTTTATGTTTGAATATATTGAACTAAAATTCATATGTAATATGTTGTATTCACTGTTTTAAAAGCAATAAGTGAGGAAAATACAGTTCACCTGTTGATTATATTGACCTAATATACCTAAAGAATAAGCACAATTTTCCAATTTGAATGCAGTTCATTGGTATAGTTGAGTTTATTTTTGAATATATTGAACTAAAATTCATATGTAATAAGTTATATTCACTGTTTTGAATGCAATTTGTGTGGAAAATAGAGTTCATCTATTGATTATATAGACCTAATATACCTAAAGAATATGCACAATTTCCACTTTGAATGCAATGTGTCGGTATATTTGAGTTCATTTTTGCATATATTGACCTAAAATTCATATATGATGTGCTATATTTACTATTTGAATGCAATTACTGAGGAAAATACAGTTCACATGTTGATTGTATGGACCTAATATACCTAAACAATATGCACACTTTTCCACTTTGAATGCTCTTTATGGGTGTATATGAGTTCATTTTTGAATATATTGAACTAAAATGCATATGTAATATGTTATATTCACTGTTTTAAATGCAATTAGTGAGGAAAATAGAGTTCATCTGTTGATTATATTGACCTAAGAAACCTAAAGAATATGCACAATTGCCCACTTTCAATGCAATTTATGGATATATTTGAGATCAGTTTTGAATGTATTGACCTTAAATACATCTATAATGTGTTAATCTTACTATTTTGAATACAATTTGTGTGGAAAATAGAGTTCACCTGTTGACGAAATAAACCTTATATATCTAAAGAATCTGCAGAATTTTCAATTTTGAATGCAATTTATGTGTTTCAATCAGTTCATTTTGAATATATTGACCTAAAATTCAGATATAATATGTTATATTCCCTGTTTTGAAAGCAATTATTGAGGAAAATAGAGTTTACCTATTGATTATATTAACCTAATGTACCTAAACCATATGCACACTTTTATACTTTGATTGCAATGTATGGGTATTTTTGAATATTTTGACCTTAAACACGTCTATAATGTGTTAATGTTACTATTTTGAATGCAATTAGTGGCGAAAATAGAGTTCACCTGTTGATTATTATTGATGTATACGGAATATAATGTTTATATAAAAGTATGCTATTATGTACCACTTTTGTAAATGTATAAGTAATGTAAATGTCTATATAAACGTATGTTAATATTTCCAACATGGGTCTATGCTCTTCTGGATGTTTGAACATAAAACTTATCTCATAAAACCTATCTTACTTATGTACAGCATCAATGTATCCCTCTCGTGAGGGTACAATTATCTAGTTTTATATAGTCTGTACCAATGCATTACTTTAGACTCATCGAAATGATTCTTTGTATTTGTCTGTCACCATTCTTATCTCTAGACTTGTAATATAGTCCGCATGTAAGTAAACATCAGGGCCCGGAATTATAACGGATACTTAAGTTTCAGGTAAATTTCGGTTTTTGCCGAGTAACAAAGAAAAGTAAACGTATCCCATTGAAACTTTTGCAATGTTTGAGTTTTGAGACAGGAATTAACTTGTTTGCAGTCACATTTTGGTTTCACATTTATTTAAGAAATTAAAGCTGGGTAGGTTTTAATTAGTTAGAATAAAAAATGCTTATTTATCTTTCTAATGCGTTTTTCCTTTATGGTTCCAATTGTAGGCATATCTAACGACTACAGTTGCAACATCGGAGAGATATTTGAAATACTTGAAATACAAGTATTTCAATAAGTGTGCGTTTTGACATTTTAGACACCTGTACTCTCAATGACCGTGCTCGCAAACTTTGAGGGGAAAAATCGTGAAGTTACATTTGTATCTGCGCATGGTGGACGGAGCTCCGAAAAACACGCCGTATGTTAAACATTTAACCGGTTCTCACTCGTTGGAAATAAAGAAAATACCCTCACTCGTTGGAAATAAACACTTTGACCATATTATCCGGCTGTATCACGGTATTTGCGGGGCCGAATTGTCGGGGTCCTAGTTATTGTAATGCAAGGCGAAGTTTATATTAGAACCTACCTCTAGTTCAGTTTGAATACTTTGAAGTACAGTGAATATAAATTCGTTACATTTTTAGACAACCCTTCATTTAAGCATCTTATGATTTATACTATGAAATACAGAAGGTTAAAAGTGAACAAAAAGAAGAACCATATAACCTTACAGCTTCACACATGCTAAGGTTTGCTAGAAGAGTTATTAATTAACTTTAAAGATATGAGATGGGTTTGAAAAAAGCAATCTCACACAAAATTAGAAAGTTACACCATAATTCAAGTATTAAATGATTCTGTATAGAATGTTGTAATCATATTAGTATTAAAATTTCATTAATTAATAAGAATTTCAGATATCTAGGCTATATGATCAGATTACTTGAATAATCTGAAGGCCGTAATTACAGTGTCTCATTCGAAATATTGTTATGCTCTGGTCTCCAAATATACAACATGACATATCAGTTAAATTCATATATATAATTTTATATTTACTGTTTTGAATGCAATTAGTGAGGAACATATACTTCACCTTCTGATTATATTGACTTAATATACCTAAAGAATATGCACTAATTCCCACTTTCAATGCATTTTATTGGTATATTTGGGTTCATTTTGGAATAAATTGAACTAAAATTCAAAAATAATGTGTTATATGTACTATTGACCTAATATACCAAAAGAATATGCACAAATTTCATCTTTGAATGCAATGTATGTGTTTATTTGAGTTTATTTTTCCACAGTTTGACCTAAAATTCATATATAATATGTTATATTTACTATTTGAATGCGATTACTGAGCAAAAATACAGTTCACATGTTGATTGTATGGACCTAATATACCTAAAGGATATGCACAATTTTCCACTTTGAATGCAATGCATTGGTATATTTGAGTTCATTTTTGCATATATTGACCTACAATTCATATATAATATGTTATATTTACTATTTTGAATGCAGATACTGAGGAAAATACAGTTCACATATTGATTGTATGGACCTAATATACCTAAAGAATATGCACATTCTTCCACTTTAAATGCAATTTATGGGTGTATTAGAGTTCATGTTTGAATATATTGAACTAAAATTCATATGCAATATGTTATATTCACTGTTTTGAATGCAATTAGTGAGGAAAATAGAGTTCACCTTTTGATTATATTGACCTAATATACCTAAAGAATATGCACAATTTTCCACTTTGAATGCAATTTATGGATATATTTGAGATCATTTTTGAATGTATTGAACTAAAATGTATATGTAATAAGTTATATTCACTGTTTTGAATGCAATTTATGTGGAAAACAGAGTTCATCTATTGATTATATAGACCTAAAATACCTAAAGAATATGCACAATTTCCACTTTGAATGCAATGTGTGGGTATATATGAGTTCATTTCTGCATATATTGACATAAAATTCATATATAATGTGCTATATTTACTATTTGAATGCAATTACTGAGGAAAATACAGTTCAAATGTTGATTGAATGGACCTAATATACCTAAATAATATGCACACTTTTCCACTTTGAATGCTCTTTATGGGTGTATTTGAGTTCATTTTTGAATATATTAAACTAAAATTCATATGTAACATGTTACATTCACTGTTTTGAATGCAATTAGTGAGAAAAGTAGAGTTAACCTATTGCTTATATAGAGACCTATTATACCTAAAGAATATGCACAATTTTCCACTTCGAATGCAATGTATGTGTATATTTGAGTTCATTTTTGAATATATTGACCTAAAATTCATATATAATGTGGTATATATACTATTTTGAATGCAATTACTGAGGAAAATACAGTTCATATGTTGATTGTATGGACCTAATATACCTAAAGAATATGCACAATTTTTCACTTTGAATGCAGTTCATTAGTATATTTGAGTTCATTTTTGAATATATTGAACTAAAATACATATGTAATAAGTCATATACACTGTTTTGAATGAAATTAGTGAGGAAAATAGAGTTCACCTATTGATTATATTGACCTAATATATATAAAGAATATGCACAATTTTCCACTTTGAATGCAATGTATGTGTATATTGGAGTTTATTTTTGCATATATAGACCTAAATTCATATATATTGTGTTATATTTACTATTTTGAATGCAATTACTGAGGAAAGTACAGTTCATATGTTGATTGTATGGACCTAATATACCTAAAGAATATGCACAATATTCCAATTTGAATGCAATTTATTGGTGTATTAGAGTTCATGTTTGATTACATTTGTATATTGAACTAAAATGCATATGTAATATGTTATATTCACTGTTTTAAATGCAATTAGTGAGGAAAATAGAGTTCACCTGTTGATTGTATTGACCTAATATACCTAAAGAATATGCAAAATATTCGAATTTGAATGCAGTTCATTGGTATATTTCAGTTTATCTTAGAATATATTGAACTAAAATACATATGTAATAAGTCATATACACTGTTATGAATGCAATGTGTGAGGAAAATAGAGTTCACCTATTGATTATATGGACCTAATATACCTAAAGAATATGCACACATTTCCACTTTGAATGCAATGTATGTGTATATTTGAGTTCATTTTTGCATATTTTGACCTAAAATGCATATATAATGTGTTATATTTACTATTTGAATGCAATTACTGAGGAAAATACAGTTCACATGTTGATTATATTGACCTAATATACCTAAATAATATGCACAATTATCCACTTTGAATGCAATTTATTGATGTATTAGAGTTCATGTTTGAATACATTTGTATATTGAACTAAAATACATATGTAATATGTTATATTCACTGTTTTAAATGCAATTAGTGAGGAAAATAGAGTTCACCTGTTGATTATATTGACCAAATAAACCTAAAGAATATGCACAATTTTCCAGTTTGAATGCAGTGTATGTGTATATGTGAGTTCATGTTTGCATATTTAGACCTAAAATTCATATATAATGTGTTATATTTACTATTTTGAATGCAATTACTGAGGAAAATACAGTTCATATGTTGATTGTATGGACCTTACATACCTAAAGAATATGCACAATTTTCCACTTTGAATGCAATGTATTGGTATATTTGAGTTCATTTTTGCATATATTGACCTACAATTCATATATAATATGTTATATTTACTATTTTGAATGCAGATACTGAGGAAAATACAGTTCACATGTTGGTTGTATGGACCTATACAATATGCACACTTTTCCACTTTGAATGCTCTTTATGGGTGTATTTGAGTTCATTTTTGAATATATTAAACTAAAATTCATATGTAACATGTTACATTCACTGTTTTGAATGCAATTAGTGAGAAAAGTAGAGTTAACCTATTGCTTATATAGAGACCTATTATACCTAAAGAATATGCACAATTTTCCACTTCGAATGCAATGTATGTGTATATTTGAGTTCATTTTTGAATATATTGACCTAAAATTCATATATAATGTGGTATATATACTATTTTGAATGCAATTACTGAGGAAAATACAGTTCATATGTTGATTGTATGGACCTAATATACCTAAAGAATATGCACAATTTTTCACTTTGAATGCAGTTCATTAGTATATTTGAGTTCATTTTTGAATATATTGAACTAAAATACATATGTAATAAGTCATATACACTGTTTTGAATGCAATTAGTGAGGAAAATAGAGTTCACCTATTGATTATATTGACCTAATATATATAAAGAATATGCACAATTTTCCACTTTGAATGCAATGTATGTGTATATTGGAGTTTATTTTTGCATATATAGACCTAAATTCATATATATTGTGTTATATTTACTATTTTGAATGCAATTACTGAGGAAAGTACAGTTCATATGTTGATTGTATGGACCTAATATACCTAAAGAATATGCACAATATTCCAATTTGAATGCAATTTATTGGTGTATTAGAGTTCATGTTTGATTACATTTGTATATTGAACTAAAATGCATATGTAATATGTTATATTCACTGTTTTAAATGCAATTAGTGAGGAAAATAGAGTTCACCTGTTGATTGTATTGACCTAATATACCTAAAGAATATGCAAAATATTCGAATTTGAATGCAGTTCATTGGTATATTTCAGTTTATCTTAGAATATATTGAACTAAAATACATATGTAATAAGTCATATACACTGTTATGAATGCAATGTGTGAGGAAAATAGAGTTCACCTATTGATTATATGGACCTAATATACCTAAAGAATATGCACACATTTCCACTTTGAATGCAATGTATGTGTATATTTGAGTTCATTTTTGCATATTTTGACCTAAAATGCATATATAATGTGTTATATTTACTATTTGAATGCAATTACTGAGGAAAATACAGTTCACATGTTGATTATATTGACCTAATATACCTAAATAATATGCACAATTATCCACTTTGAATGCAATTTATTGATGTATTAGAGTTCATGTTTGAATACATTTGTATATTGAACTAAAATACATATGTAATATGTTATATTCACTGTTTTAAATGCAATTAGTGAGGAAAATAGAGTTCACCTGTTGATTATATTGACCAAATAAACCTAAAGAATATGCACAATTTTCCAGTTTGAATGCAGTGTATGTGTATATGTGAGTTCATGTTTGCATATTTAGACCTAAAATTCATATATAATGTGTTATATTTACTATTTTGAATGCAATTACTGAGGAAAATACAGTTCATATGTTGATTGTATGGACCTTACATACCTAAAGAATATGCACAATTTTCCACTTTGAATGCAATGTATTGGTATATTTGAGTTCATTTTTGCATATATTGACCTACAATTCATATATAATGTGTTATATTTACTATTTTGAATGCAGATACTGAGGAAAATACAGTTCACATGTTGGTTGTATGGACCTATACAATATGCACACTTTTCCACTTTGAATGCTCTTTATGGGTGTATTTGAGTTCATTTTTGAATATATTAAACTAAAATTCATATGTAACATGTTACATTCACTGTTTTGAATGCAATTAGTGAGAAAAGTAGAGTTAACCTATTGCTTATATAGAGACCTATTATACCTAAAGAATATGCACAATTTTCCACTTTGAATGCAATGTATGTGTATATTTGAGTTCATTTCTGAATATATTGACCTAAAATTCATATATAATGTGGTATATTAACTATTTTGAATGCAATTACTGAGGAAAACACAGTTCATATGTTGATTGTATGGACCCAATATACTTAAAGAATATGCACAATTTTTCACTTTGAATGCAGTTCATTGGTATATTTGAGTTCATTTTTGAATAAATTGAACTAAAATACATATGTAATAAGTCATATACACTGTTTTGAATGCAATTAGTGAGGAAAATAGAGTTCACCTATTGATTATATTGACCTAATATATATAAAGAATATGCACAATTTTCCATTTTGAATGCAATGTATGTGTATATTTGAGTTCATTTTTTGCATATATAGACCTAAATGCATATATATTGTGTTATATTTACTATTTTGAATGCAATTACTGAGGAAAGTACAGTTCATATGTTGATTGTATGGACCTATACAATATGCACACTTTTCCACTTTGAATGCTCTTTATGGGTGTATTTGAGTTCATTTTTGAATATATTAAACTAAAATTCATATGTAACATGTTACATTCACTGTTTTGAATGCAATTAGTGAGAAAAGTAGAGTTAACCTATTGCTTATATAGAGACCTATTATACCTAAAGAATATGCACAATTTTCCACTTTGAATGCAATGTATGTGTATATTTGAGTTCATTTTTGAATATATTGACCTAAAATTCATATATAATGTGGTATATTTACTATTTTGAATGCAATTACTGAGGAAAATACAGTTCATATGTTGATTGTGTGGACCTAATATACCTAAAGAATATGCACAATATTCCACTTTGAATGCTATTTATTGGTGTATTAGAGTTCATATTTGATTACATTTGTATATTGAACTAAAATGCATATGTAATATGTTATATTCACTGTTTTAAATGCAATTAGTGAGGAAAATAGAGTTCACCTGTTGATTGTATTGACCTAATATACCTAAAGAATATGCAAAATATTCCAATTTGAATGCAGTTCATTGGTATATTTCAGTTTATCTTAGAATATATTGAACTAAAATACATATGTAATAAGTCACATACACTGTTTTGAATGCAATTAGTGAGGAAAATAGAGTTCACCTATTGATTATATAGACCTAATATACCTAAAGAATATGCACACATTTCCACTTTGAATGCAATGTATGTGTATATTTGAGTTAATTTTTGCATATTTTGACCTAAAATGCATATATAATGTGTTATATTTACTATTTGAATGCAATTACTGAGGAAAATACAGTTCAAATGTTGTTTGTATAGACCTAATATACCTAAAGAAAATGCTCAATTTTCCACTTTGAATGCAATGTATGGGTATATTTAAGTTCATTTTTGCATGTATTGACCTAAAATCTATATATAATGTGTTATATTTACTATTTGAATGCAATTACTGAGGAAAATATAGTTCACATGTTGATTGTATGGACCTAATATACCTTAAGAATATGCACAATTTTCCACGTTGAATACTATTTATGTGTGTAATAAAGTTCATGTTTGAATATATTGAACTAAAATTCATATGTAATATGTTATATTCACTGTTTTAAATGCAATTAGTGAGGAAAATAGAGTTCACCTGTTGATTGTATTGACCTAATATACCTAAAGAATATGCAAAATATTCGAATTTGAATGCAGTTCATTGGTATATTTCAGTTTATCTTAGAATATATTGAACTAAAATACATATGTAATAAGTCATATACACTGTTATGAATGCAATGTGTGAGGAAAATAGAGTTCACCTATTGATTATATAGACCTAATATACCTAAAGAATATGCACACATTTCCACTTTGAATGCAATTACTGAGGAAAATACAGTTCACATGTTGATTATATTGACCTAATATACCTAAATAATATGCACAATTATCCACTTTGAATGCAATTTATTGATGTATTAGAGTTCATGTTTGAATACATTTGTATATAGAACTAAAATACATATGTAATATGTTATATTCACTGTTTTAAATGCAATTAGTGAGGAAAATAGAGTTCACCTGTTGATTATATTGACCAAATAAACCTAAAGAATATGCACAATTTGAATGCAGTGTATGTGTATATGTGAGTTCATGTTTGCATATTTAGACCTAAAATTCATATATAATGTGTTATATTTACTATTTTGAATGCAATTACTGAGGAAAATACAGTTCATATGTTGATTGTATGGACCTTACAAACCTAAAGAATATGCACAATTTTCCACTTTGAATGCAATGTATTGGTATATTTTGAGTTCATTTTTGCATATATTGACCTACAATTCATATATAATGTGTTATATTTACTATTTTGAATGCAATTACTGAGGAAAGTACAGTTCATATGTTGATTGTATGGACCTATACAATATGCACACTTTTCCACTTTGAATGCTCTTTATGGGTGTATTTGAGTTCATTTTTGAATATATAAACTTAAATTCATATGTAACATGTTACATTCACTGTTTTGAATGCAATTAGTGAGAAAAGTAGAGTTAACCTATTGCTTATATAGAGACCTATTATACCTAAAGAATATGCACAATTTTCCACTTTGAATGCAATGTATGTGTATATTTGAGTTCATTTTTGAATATATTGACCTAAAATTCATATATAATGTGGTATATTTACTATTTTGAATGCAATTACTGAGGAAAATACAGTTCATATGTTGATTGTGTGGACCTAATATACCTAAAGAATATGCACAATATTCCACTTTGAATGCTATTTATTGGTGTATTAGAGTTCATATTTGATTACATTTGTATATTGAACTAAAATGCATATGTAATATGTTATATTCACTGTTTTAAATGCAATTAGTGAGGAAAATAGAGTTCACCTGTTGATTGTATTGACCTAATATACCTAAAGAATATGCAAAATATTCCAATTTGAATGCAGTTCATTGGTATATTTCAGTTTATCTTAGAATATATTGAACTAAAATACATATGTAATAAGTCATATACACTGTTTTGAATGCAATTAGTGAGGAAAATAGAGTTCACCTATTGATTATATAGACCTAATATACCTAAAGAATATGCACACATTTCCACTTTGAATGCAATGTATGTGTATATTTGAATTAATTTTTGCATATTTTGACCAAAAATGCATATATAATGTGTTATATTTACTATTTGAATGCAATTACTGAGGAAAATACAGTTCAAATGTTGATTGTATAGACCTAATATACCTAAAGAAAATGCTCAATTTTCCACTTTGAATGCAATGTATGGGTATATTTAAGTTCATTTTTGCATGTATTGACCTAAAATCTATATATAATGTGTTATATTTACTATTTGAATGCAATTACTGAGGAAAATATAGTTCACATGTTGATTGTATGGACCTAAAAACCTAAAGAATATGCACAATTTTTCACTTCGAATGCAGTTCATTGGTATACTTGAGTTCATTTTTGTATATATTGAACTAAAATACATATGTAATAAGTCATATACACTGTTTTGAATGCAATTAGTGAGGAAAATAGAGTTCACTTATTGATTATATTGACCTAATATATATAAAGAATATGCACAATTTTCCAATTTGAATGCAATGTATGTGTATATTTGAGTTCAAGTTTGCATATATTGACCTAAAATTCATATATAATGTGGTATATTTACTATTTTGAATGCAATTACTGAGGAAAATACAGTTCATATGTTGATTGTATGGACCTAATATACCTAAAGAATATGCACAATTTTTCACTTTGAATGCAGTTCATTGGTATTTTTGAGTTTATTTTTGAATATATTGAACTAAAATGTATATGTAATAAGTTATATTCACTGTTTTGAATGCAATTTGTGTGGAAAATAGAGTTCATCTATTGATTATATAGATCTAATATACCTAAAGAATATGCACAATTTTCCACTTTGAATGCAGTTCATTGGTATAGTTGAGTTTATTTTTGAATATATTGAACTAAAATTGATATGTAATAAGTTATATTTACTGTGTTGAATGCAATTAGTGAGGAGAATACAGTTCACATGTTGATTGTATGGACCTAATATACCAAAAGAATATGCACAATTTTCCACTTTGAATGCAATGTATGTGTATATTTGAGTTCATGTTTGCATATTGTGACCTAAAATTCATATATAATGTGGTATATTTACTATTTGGAATGCAATTACTGAGTAAAATAGAGTTCACCTGTTGATTGTATGGACCTAATATACCTAAAGAATATGCACAATTTTTCACTTTGAATGCAGTTCATTGGTATATTTGAGTTCATTTTTGAATATATTGTACTAAAATACATATGTAATAAGTCATATACACTGTTTTGAATGCAATTAGTGAGGAAAATAGAGTTCACCTATTGATTATATTGACCTAATATATATAAAGAATATGCACAATTTTCCACTTTGAATGCAATGTATGTGTATATTTGAGTTCATTTTTGCATATATAGACCTAAATTCATATATATTGTGTTATATTTACTATTTTGAATGCAATTACTGAGGAAAATACAGTTCATATGTTGATTGTATGGACCTAATATACCTATAGAATATGCACAATTTTCCACTTTGAATGCAGTTCACTGGTATATTTATATATTGAACTAAAATACAAATGTAATAAGTCATATACACTGTTTTGAATCCAATTTAGGTGAGGGAAAATAGAGTTCACCTATTGATTATATTGATCTAATATATATAAAGAATATGCACAATTTTCCATTTTGAATGCAATGTATGTGTATATTTGAGTTCATTTTTTGCATATATAGACCTAAATGCATATATATTGTGTTATATTTACTATTTTGAATGCAATTACTGAGGAAAGTACAGTTCATATGTTGATTGTATGGACCTAATATACCTAAAAAATATGCACAATATTCCAATTTGAATGCCAATTTATTGGTGTATTAGAGTTCATGTTTTGATTACATTTGTATATTGAACTAAAATGCATATGTAATATGTTATATTCACTGTTTTAAATGCAATTAGTGAGGAAAATAGAGTTCACCTGTTGATTGTATTGACCTAATATACCTAAAGATTATGCAAAATATTCCAATTTGAATGCAGTTCATTGGTATAATTTCAGTTTATCTAAGAATATATTGAACTAAAATACATATGTAATAAGTCATATACACTGTTATGAATGCAATGTGTGAGGAAAATAGAGTTCACCTATTGATTATATAGACCTAATATACCTAAAGAATATGCACACATTTCCACTTTGGATGCAATGTATGTGTATATTTGAGTTCATTTTTGCATATTCTTGACCTAAAATGCATATATAATGTGTTATATTTACTATTTGAATGCAATTACTGAGGAAAATACAGTTCACCTGTTGATTATATTGACCTAATATACCTAAAGAATAAGCACAATTTTCCCAATTTGAATGCACTTCATTGGTATAGTTGAGTTTATTTTTGAATATATTGAACTAAAATTCATATGTAATAAGTTATATTCACTGTTTTGAATGCAATTTGTGTGGAAATAGAGTTCATCTATTGACTTATATTGACCTAATATACCTAAAGAATATGCACAATTTCCACTTTGAATGCAATGTGTCGGTATATTTGAGTTCATTTTTGCATATATTGACCTAAAATTCATATATAATGTGCTATATTTACTATTTGAATGCAATTACTGAGGAAAATACAGTTCAAATGTTGATTGTATGGACCTAATATACCTAAACAATATGCACACTTTTCCACTTTGAATGCTCTCTATGGGTGTATATGAGTTCATTTTTGAATATATTGAACTAAAATGCATATGTAATATGTTATATTCACTGTTTTAAATGCAATTAGTGAGGAAAATAGAGTTCATCTGTTGATTATATTGACCTAAGAAACCTAAAGAATATGCACAATTGCCCACTTTCAATGCAATTTATGGATATATTTGAGATCAGTTTTGAATGTATTGACCTAAAATACATCTATAATGTGTTAATCTTACTATTTTGAATGCAATTTGTGTGGAAAATAGAGTTCACCTGTTGATGAAATAAACCTTATATATCTAAAGAATCTGCAGAATTTTCAATTTTGAATGCAATTTATGTGTTTCAATCAGTTCATTTTGAATATATTGACCTAAAATTCAGATATAATATGTTATATTCCCTGTTTTGAAAGCAATTAGTGAGGAAAATAGAGTTTACCTATTGATTATATTAACCTAATGTACCTAAACCATATGCACACTTTTATACTTTGATTGCAATGTATGGGTATTTTTGAATATTTTGACCTTAAACACGTCTATAATGTGTTAATGTTACTATTTTGAATGCAATTAGTGGCGAAAATAGAGTTCACCTGTTGATTATTATTGATGTATACGGAATATAATGTTTATATAAAAGTATGCTAATATGTACCACATTTGTAAATGTATAAGTAATGTAAATGTCTATATAAACGTATGTTAATATTTCCAACATGGGTCTATGCTCTTCTGGATGTTTGAACATAAAACTTATCTCATAAAACCTATCTTACTTATGTACAGCATCAATGTATCCCTCTCGTGAGGGTACAATTATCTAGTTTTATATAGTCTGTACCAATGCATTACTTTAGACTCATCGACATGATTCTTTGTATTTGTCTGTCACCATTCTTATCTCTAGACATGTAATATAGTCCGCATGTAAGTAAACATCAGGGCCCGGAATTATAACGGATACTTAAGTTTCAGGTAAATTTCGGTTTTTGCCGAGTAACAAAGAAAAGTAAACGTATCCCATTGAAACTTTTGCAATGTTTGAGTTTTGAGACAGGAATTAACTTGTTTGCAGTCACATTTTGGTTTCACATTTATTTAAGAAATTAAAGCTGGGTAGGTTTTAATTAGTTAGAATAAAAAATGCTTATTTATCTTTCTAATGCGTTTTTCCTTTATGGTTCCAATTGTAGGCATATCTAACGACTACAGTTGCAACATCGGAGAGATATTTGAAATACTTGAAATACAAGTATTTCAATAAGTGTGCGTTTTGACATTTTAGACACCTGTACTCTCAATGACCGGGCTCGCAAACTTTGAGGGGAAAAATCGTGAAGTTACATTTGTATCTGCGCATGGTGGACGGAGCTCCGAAAAACACGCCGTATGTTAAACATTTAACCGGTTCTCACTCGTTGGAAATAAAGAAAATACCCTCACTCGTTGGAAATATACACTTTTGACATTACATATTATCCGGCTGTATCACGGTATTTGCGGGGCCGAATTGTCGGGGGTCCTAGTTATTGTAATGCAAGGCGAAGTTTATATTAGAACCTACCTCTAGTTCAGTTTGAATACTTTGAAGTACAGTGAATATAAATTCGTTACATTTTTAGACAACCCTTCATTTAAGCATCTTATGATTTATACTATGAAATACAGAAGGTTAAAAGTGAACAAAAAGAAGAACCATATAACCTTACAGCTTCACACATGCTAAGGTTTGCTAGAAGAGTTATTAATTAACTTTAAAGATATGAGATGGGTTTGAAAAAAGCAATCTCACACAAAATTAGAAAGTTACACCATAATTCAAGTATTAAATGATTCTGTATAGAATGTTGTAATCATATTAGTATTAAAATTTCATTAATTAATAAGAATTTCAGATATCTAGGCTATATGATCAGATTACTTGAATAATCTGAAGGCCGTAATTACAGTGTCTCATTCGAAATATTGTTATGCTCTGGTCTCCAAATATACAACATGACATATCAGTTAAATTCATATATATAATTTTATATTTACTCTTTTGAATGCAATTAGTCAGGAAAATATTCTTCACCTTCTGATTATATTGACTTAAAATACCTAAAGAATATGCACTAATTCCCACTTTCAATGCATTTTATTGGTATATTTGAGTTCATTTTGGAATAAATTGAACTAAAATTCAAATATAATGTGTTATATGTACTATTGACATAATATACCTAAAGAATATGCACAATTTTCCACTTTGAATGCAATTTATTGATGTATTAGAGTTCATGTTTGAATATATTTGTATAATGAACTAAAATGCATATGTAATATGTTATATTCACTGTTTTAAATGCAATAAGTGAGGAAAATAGAGTTCACCTGTTGATTATATTGACCTAATATACCTAAAGAATATGCACAATTTTCCACTTTGAATGCAATGTACGGGTATATTTGAGTTCATTTTTGCATATATGGACCTACAATTCATATATACTGTGTCATATTCACTATTTTGAACGCAATTACTGAGGAAAATACTGTTCATATGTTGATTGTATGGACCTAATATACCTAAACAATATGCACACTTTTCCACTTTGAATGCTCTTTATGGGTGTATTTGAGTTCATTTTTGAATATATTAAACTAAAATTCATATGTAACATGTTACATTCACTGTTTGGAATGCAATTAGTGAGAAAAGAAGAGTTTACCTATTGCTTATATAGGGACCTATTATTCCTAAAGAATATGCACAATTTTCCACTTTGAATGCAATGTATGTGTATATTTGAGTTCATTTTTGCATATATTGACCTAAATTTCATATATAATGTGGTATATTTACTATTTTGAATGCAATTACTGAGGAAAATATAGTTTATATATTGATTGTATGGACCTAATATACCTAAAGAATATGCAAAATATTTCACATTGAATGCAGTTCATTGGTATATTTGAGTTCATTTTTGAATATATTGAACTACAATTCATTTGTAATATGGTATATTCACTGTTTTGAATGCAATTACTGAGGAAAATACAGTTCATATGTTGACTGTATGGATCTAATATACCTAAAGAATATGCACAATTTTTCACTTTGAATGCAATGTATGTGTATATCTGAGTTCATTTTTGCATATATAGACCTAAATTCATATATATTGTGTTATATTTACTATTTTGAATGCAATTACTGAGGAAAGTACAGTTTATATGTTGATTGTATGGACCTAATATACCTAAAGAATATGCACAATTTCCACTTTGACTGCAATGTGTCGGTATATTTGAGTTCATTTTTGCATATATTGACCTAAAATTCATATATAATGTGCTATATTTACTATTTGAATGCAATTACTGAGGAAAATACAGTTCAAATGTTGATTGTATGGACCTAATATACCTAAACAATATGCACACTTTTCCACTTTGAATGCTCTTTATGGGTGTATATGAGTTCATTTTTGAATATATTGAACTAAAATGCATATGTAATATGTTATATTCACTGTTTTAAATGCAATTAGTAAGGAAAATAGAGTTCATCTGTTGATTATATTGACCTAAGAAACCTAAAGAATATGCACAATTGCCCACTTTCAATGCAATTTATGGATATATTTGAGATCAGTTTTGAATGTATTGACCTTAAATACATCTATAATGTGTTAATCTTACTATTTTGAATGCAATTTGTGTGGAAAATAGAGTTCACCTGTTGACGAAATAAACCTTATATATCTAAAGAATCTGCAGAATTTTCAATTTTGAATGCAATTTATGTGTTTCAATCAGTTCATTTTGAATATATTGACCTAAAATTCAGATATAATATGTTATATTCCCTGTTTTGAAAGCAATTAGTGAGGAAAATAGAGTTTACCTATTGATTATATTAACCTAATGTACCTAAACCATATGCACACTTTTATACTTTGATTGCAATGTATGGGTATTTTTGAATATTTTGACCTTAAACACGTCTATAATGTGTTAATGTTACTATTTTGAATGCAATTAGTGGCGAAAATAGAGTTCACCTGTTGATTATTATTGATGTATACGGAATATAATGTTTATATAAAAGTATGCTAATATGTACCACATTTGTAAATGTATAAGTAATGTAAATGTCTATATAAACGTATGTTAATATTTCCAACATGGGTCTATGCTCTTCTGGATGTTTGAACATAAAACTTATCTCATAAAACCTATCTTACTTATGTACAGCATCAATGTATCCCTCTCGTGAGGGTACAATTATCTAGTTTTATATAGTCTGTACCAATGCATTACTTTAGACTCATCGACATGATTCTTTGTATTTGTCTGTCACCATTCTTATCTCTAGACTTGTAATATAGTCCGCATGTAAGTAAACATCAGGGCCCGGAATTATAACGGATACTTAAGTTTCAGGTAAATTTCGGTTTTTGCCGAGTAACAAAGAAAAGTAAACGTATCCCATTGAAACTTTTGCAATGTTTGAGTTTTGAGACAGGAATTAACTTGTTTGCAGTCACATTTTGGTTTCACATTTATTTAAGAAATTAAAGCTGGGTAGGTTTTAATTAGTTAGAATAAAAAATGCTTATTTATCTTTCTAATGCGTTTTTCCTTTATGGTTCCAATTGTAGGCATATCTAACGACTACAGTTGCAACATCGGAGAGATATTTGAAATACTTGAAATACAAGTATTTCAATAAGTGTGCGTTTTGACATTTTAGACACCTGTACTCTCAATGACCGGGCTCGCAAACTTTGAGGGGAAAAATCGTGAAGTTACATTTGTATCTGCGCATGGTGGACGGAGCTCCGAAAAACACGCCGTATGTTAAACATTTAACCGGTTCTCACTCGTTGGAAATAAAGAAAATACCCTCACTCGTTGGAAATAAACACTTTGACCATATTATCCGGCTGTATCACGGTATTTGCGGGGCCGAATTGTCGGGGTCCTAGTTATTGTAATGCAAGGCGAAGTTTATATTAGAACCTACCTCTAGTTCAGTTTGAATACTTTGAAGTACAGTGAATATAAATTCGTTACATTTTTAGACAATCCTTCATTTAAGCATCTTATGATTTATACTATGAAATACAGAAGGTTAAAAGTGAACAAAAAGAAGAACCATATAACCTTACAGCTTCACACATGCTAAGGTTTGCTAGAAGAGTTATTAATTAACTTTAAAGATATGAGATGGGTTTGAAAAAAGCAATCTCACACAAAATTAGAAAGTTACACCATAATTCAAGTATTAAATGATTCTGTATAGAATGTTGTAATCATATTAGTATTAAAATTTCATTAATTAATAAGAATTTCAGATATCTAGGCTATATGATCAGATTACTTGAATAATCTGAAGGCCGTAATTACAGTGTCTCATTCGAAATATTGTTATGCTCTGGTCTCCAATTATACAACATGACATATCAGTTAAATTCATATATATAATTTTATATTTACTGTTTTGAATGCAATTAGTGAGGAACATATACTTCACCTTCTGATTATATTGACTTAAAATACCTAAAGAATATGCACTAATTCCCACTTTCAATGCATTTTATTGGTATATTTGGGTTCATTTTGGAATAAATTGAACTAAAATTCAAAAATAATGTGTTATATGTACTATTGACCTAATATACCAAAAGAATATGCACAAATTTCATCTTTGAATGCAATGTATGTGTTTATTTGAGTTTATTTTTCCACAGTTTGACCTAAAATTCATATATAATATGTTATATTTACTATTTGAATGCGATTACTGAGCAAAAATACAGTTCACATGTTGATTGTATGGACCTAATATACCTAAAGGATATGCACAATTTTCCACTTTGAATGCAATGCATTGGTATATTTGAGTTCATTTTTGCATATATTGACCTACAATTCATATATAATATGTTATATTTACTATTTTGAATGCAGATACTGAGGAAAAAACAGTTCACATGTTGATTGTATGGACCTAATATACCTAAAGAATATGCACATTCTTCCACTTTAAATGCAATTTATGGGTGTATTAGAGTTCATGTTTGAATATATTGAACTAAAATTCATATGCAATATGTTATATTCACTGTTTTGAATGCAATTAGTGAGGAAAATAGAGTTCTCCTGTTGATTATATTGACCTAATATACCTAAAGAATATGCACAATTTTCCACTTTGAATGCAATTTATGGATATATTTGAGATCATTTTTGAATGTATTGAACTAAAATGTATATGTAATAAGTTATATTCACTGTTTTGAATGCAATTTATGTGGAAAACAGAGTTCATCTATTGATTATATAGACCTAAAATACCTAAAGAATATGCACAATTTCCACTTTGAATGCAATGTGTGGGTATATATGAGTTCATTTCTGCATATATTGACCTAAAATTCATATATAATGTGCTATATTTACTATTTGAATGCAATTACTGAGGAAAATACAGTTCAAATGTTGATTGAATGGACCTAATATACCTAAATAATATGCACACTTTTCCACTTTGAATGCTCTTTATGGGTGTATTTGAGTTCATTTTTGAATATATTAAACTAAAATTCATATGTAACATGTTACATTCACTGTTTTGAATGCAATTAGTGAGAAAAGTAGAGTTAACCTATTGCTTATATAGAGACCTATTATACCTAAAGAATATGCACAATTTTCCACTTCGAATGCAATGTATGTGTATATTTGAGTTCATTTTTGAATATATTGACCTAAAATTCATATATAATGTGGTATATATACTATTTTGAATGCAATTACTGAGGAAAATACAGTTCATATGTTGATTGTATGGACCTAATATACCTAAAGAATATGCACAATTTTTTACTTTGAATGCAGTTCATTAGTATATTTGAGTTCATTTTTGAATATATTGAACTAAAATACATATGTAATAAGTCATATACACTGTTTTGAATGCAATTAGTGAGGAAAATAGAGTTCACCTATTGATTATATTGACCTAATATATATAAAGAATATGCACAATTTTCCACTTTGAATGCAATGTATGTGTATATTGGAGTTCATTTTTGCATATATAGACCTAAATTCATATATATTGTGTTATATTTACTATTTTGAATGCAATTACTGAGGAAAGTACAGTTCATATGTTGATTGTATGGACCTAATATACCTAAAGAATATGCACAATATTCCAATTTGAATGCAATTTATTGGTGTATTAGAGTTCATGTTTGATTACATTTGTATATTGAACTAAAATGCATATGTAATATGTTATATTCACTGTTTTAAATGCAATTAGTGAGGAAAATAGAGTTCACCTGTTGATTGTATTGACCTAATATACCTAAAGAATATGCAAAATATTCCAATTTGAATGCAGTTCATTGGTATATTTCAGTTTATCTTAGAATATATTGAACTAAAATACATATGTAATAAGTCATATACACTGTTATGAATGCAATGTGTGAGGAAAATAGAGTTCACCTATTGATTATATAGACCTAATATACCTAAAGAATATGCACACATTTCCACTTTGAATGCAATTACTGAGGAAAATACAGTTCACATGTTGATTATATTGACCTAATATACCTAAATAATATGCACAATTATCCACTTTGAATGCAATTTATTGATGTATTAGAGTTCATGTTTGAATACATTTGTATATAGAACTAAAATACATATGTAATATGTTATATTCACTGTTTTAAATGCAATTAGTGAGGAAAATAGAGTTCACCTGTTGATTATATTGACCAAATAAACCTAAAGAATATGCACAATTTGAATGCAGTGTATGTGTATATGTGAGTTCATGTTTGCATATTTAGACCTAAAATTCATATATAATGTGTTATATTTACTATTTTGAATGCAATTACTGAGGAAAATACAGTTCATATGTTGATTGTATGGACCTTACATACCTAAAGAATATGCACAATTTTCCACTTTGAATGCAATGTATTGGTATATTTGAGTTCATTTTTGCATATATTGACCTACAATTCATATATAATGTGTTATATTTACTATTTTGAATGCAATTACTGAGGAAAGTACAGTTCATATGTTGATTGTATGGACCTATACAATATGCACACTTTTCCACTTTGAATGCTCTTTATGGGTGTATTTGAGTTCATTTTTGAATATATAAACTTAAATTCATATGTAACATGTTACATTCACTGTTTTGAATGCAATTAGTGAGAAAAGTAGAGTTAACCTATTGCTTATATAGAGACCTATTATACCTAAAGAATATGCACAATTTTCCACTTTGAATGCAATGTATGTGTATATTTGAGTTCATTTTTGAATATATTGACCTAAAATTCATATATAATGTGGTATATTTACTATTTTGAATGCAATTACTGAGGAAAATACAGTTCATATGTTGATTGTGTGGACCTAATATACCTAAAGAATATGCACAATATTCCACTTTGAATGCTATTTATTGGTGTATTAGAGTTCATATTTGATTACATTTGTATATTGAACTAAAATGCATATGTAATATGTTATATTCACTGTTTTAAATGCAATTAGTGAGGAAAATAGAGTTCACCTGTTGATTGTATTGACCTAATATACCTAAAGAATATGCAAAATATTCCAATTTGAATGCAGTTCATTGGTATATTTCAGTTTATCTTAGAATATATTGAACTAAAATACATATGTAATAAGTCATATACACTGTTTTGAATGCAATTAGTGAGGAAAATAGAGTTCACCTATTGATTATATAGACCTAATATACCTAAAGAATATGCACACATTTCCACTTTGAATGCAATGTATGTGTATATTTGAATTAATTTTTGCATATTTTGACCAAAAATGCATATATAATGTGTTATATTTACTATTTGAATGCAATTACTGAGGAAAATACAGTTCAAATGTTGATTGTATAGACCTAATATACCTAAAGAAAATGCTCAATTTTCCACTTTGAATGCAATGTATGGGTATATTTAAGTTCATTTTTGCATGTATTGACCTAAAATCTATATATAATGTGTTATATTTACTATTTGAATGCAATTACTGAGGAAAATATAGTTCACATGTTGATTGTATGGACCTAAAAACCTAAAGAATATGCACAATTTTTCACTTCGAATGCAGTTCATTGGTATACTTGAGTTCATTTTTGTATATATTGAACTAAAATACATATGTAATAAGTCATATACACTGTTTTGAATGCAATTAGTGAGGAAAATAGAGTTCACTTATTGATTATATTGACCTAATATATATAAAGAATATGCACAATTTTCCAATTTGAATGCAATGTATGTGTATATTTGAGTTCAAGTTTGCATATATTGACCTAAAATTCATATATAATGTGGTATATTTACTATTTTGAATGCAATTACTGAGGAAAATACAGTTCATATGTTGATTGTATGGACCTAATATACCTAAAGAATATGCACAATTTTTCACTTTGAATGCAGTTCATTGGTATTTTTGAGTTTATTTTTGAATATATTGAACTAAAATGTATATGTAATAAGTTATATTCACTGTTTTGAATGCAATTTGTGTGGAAAATAGAGTTCATCTATTGATTATATAGATCTAATATACCTAAAGAATATGCACAATTTTCCACTTTGAATGCAGTTCATTGGTATAGTTGAGTTTATTTTTGAATATATTGAACTAAAATTGATATGTAATAAGTTATATTTACTGTGTTGAATGCAATTAGTGAGGAGAATACAGTTCACATGTTGATTGTATGGACCTAATATACCAAAAGAATATGCACAATTTTCCACTTTGAATGCAATGTATGTGTATATTTGAGTTCATGTTTGCATATTGTGACCTAAAATTCATATATAATGTGGTATATTTACTATTTGGAATGCAATTACTGAGTAAAATAGAGTTCACCTGTTGATTGTATGGACCTAATATACCTAAAGAATATGCACAATTTTTCACTTTGAATGCAGTTCATTGGTATATTTGAGTTCATTTTTGAATATATTGTACTAAAATACATATGTAATAAGTCATATACACTGTTTTGAATGCAATTAGTGAGGAAAATAGAGTTCACCTATTGATTATATTGACCTAATATATATAAAGAATATGCACAATTTTCCACTTTGAATGCAATGTATGTGTATATTTGAGTTCATTTTTGCATATATAGACCTAAATTCATATATATTGTGTTATATTTACTATTTTGAATGCAATTACTGAGGAAAATACAGTTCATATGTTGATTGTATGGACCTAATATACCTATAGAATATGCACAATTTTCCACTTTGAATGCAGTTCACTGGTATATTTGAGTACATTTTTGAATATATTGAACTAAAATACATATGTAATAAGTCATATACACTGTTTTGAATCCAATTAGTGAGGAAAATAGAGTTCACCTATTGATTATATTGATCTAATATATATAAAGAATATGCACAATTTTCCATTTTGAATGCAATGTATGTGTATATTTGAGTTCATTTTTTGCATATATAGACCTAAATGCATATATATTGTGTTATATTTACTATTTTGAATGCAATTACTGAGGAAAGTACAGTTCATATGTTGATTGTATGGACCTAATATACCTAAAAAAAATGCACAATATTCCAATTTGAATGCAATTTATTGGTGTATTAGAGTTCATGTTTGATTACATTTGTATATTGAACTAAAATGCATATGTAATATGTTATATTCACTGTTTTAAATGCAATTAGTGAGGAAAATAGAGTTCACCTGTTGATTGTATTGACCTAATATACCTAAAGATTATGCAAAATATTCCAATTTGAATGCAGTTCATTGGTATATTTCAGTTTATCTAAGAATATATTGAACTAAAATACATATGTAATAAGTCATATACACTGTTATGAATGCAATGTGTGAGGAAAATAGAGTTCACCTATTGATTATATAGACCTAATATACCTAAAGAATATGCACACATTTCCACTTTGAATGCAATGTATGTGTATATTTGAGTTCATTTTTGCATATTTTGACCTAAAATGCATATATAATGTGTTATATTTACTATTTGAATGCAATTACTGAGGAAAATACAGTTCACCTGTTGATTATATTGACCTAATATACCTAAAGAATAAGCACAATTTTCCAATTTGAATGCACTTCATTGGTATAGTTGAGTTTATTTTTGAATATATTGAACTAAAATTCATATGTAATAAGTTATATTCACTGTTTTGAATGCAATTTGTGTGGAAAATAGAGTTCATCTATTGATTATATTGACCTAATATACCTAAAGAATATGCACAATTTCCACTTTGAATGCAATGTGTCGGTATATTTGAGTTCATTTTTGCATATATTGACCTAAAATTCATATATAATGTGCTATATTTACTATTTGAATGCAATTACTGAGGAAAATACAGTTCAAATGTTGATTGTATGGACCTAATATACCTAAACAATATGCACACTTTTCCACTTTGAATGCTCTTTATGGGTGTATATGAGTTCATTTTTGAATATATTGAACTAAAATGCATATGTAATATGTTATATTCACTGTTTTAAATGCAATTAGTGAGGAAAATAGAGTTCATCTGTTGATTATATTGACCTAAGAAACCTAAAGAATATGCACAATTGCCCACTTTCAATGCAATTTATGGATATATTTGAGATCAGTTTTGAATGTATTGACCTTAAATACATCTATAATGTGTTAATCTTACTATTTTGAATGCAATTTGTGTGGAAAATAGAGTTCACCTGTTGATGAAATAAACCTTATATATCTAAAGAATCTGCAGAATTTTCAATTTTGAATGCAATTTATGTGTTTCAATCAGTTCATTTTGAATATATTGACCTAAAATTCAGATATAATATGTTATATTCCCTGTTTTGAAAGCAATTAGTGAGGAAAATAGAGTTTACCTATTGATTATATTAACCTAATGTACCTAAACCATATGCACACTTTTATACTTTGATTGCAATGTATGGGTATTTTTGAATATTTTGACCTTAAACACGTCTATAATGTGTTAATGTTACTATTTTGAATGCAATTAGTGGCGAAAATAGAGTTCACCTGTTGATTATTATTGATGTATACGGAATATAATGTTTATATAAAAGTATGCTAATATGTACCACATTTGTAAATGTATAAGTAATGTAAATGTCTATATAAACGTATGTTAATATTTCCAACATGGGTCTATGCTCTTCTGGATGTTTGAACATAAAACTTATCTCATAAAACCTATCTTACTTATGTACAGCATCAATGTATCCCTCTCGTGAGGGTACAATTATCTAGTTTTATATAGTCTGTACCAATGCATTACTTTAGACTCATCGACATGATTCTTTGTATTTGTCTGTCACCATTCTTATCTCTAGACTTGTAATATAGTCCGCATGTAAGTAAACATCAGGGCCCGGAATTATAACGGATACTTAAGTTTCAGGTAAATTTCGGTTTTTGCCGAGTAACAAAGAAAAGTAAACGTATCCCATTGAAACTTTTGCAATGTTTGAGTTTTGAGACAGGAATTAACTTGTTTGCAGTCACATTTTGGTTTCACATTTATTTAAGAAATTAAAGCTGGGTAGGTTTTAATTAGTTAGAATAAAAAATGCTTATTTATCTTTCTAATGCGTTTTTCCTTTATGGTTCCAATTGTAGGCATATCTAACGACTACAGTTGCAACATCGGAGAGATATTTGAAATACTTGAAATACAAGTATTTCAATAAGTGTGCGTTTTGACATTTTAGACACCTGTACTCTCAATGACCGGGCTCGCAAACTTTGAGGGGAAAAATCGTGAAGTTACATTTGTATCTGCGCATGGTGGACGGAGCTCCGAAAAACACGCCGTATGTTAAACATTTAACCGGTTCTCACTCGTTGGAAATAAAGAAAATACCCTCACTCGTTGGAAATAAACACTTTGACCATATTATCCGGCTGTATCACGGTATTTGCGGGGCCGAATTGTCGGGGTCCTAGTTATTGTAATGCAAGGCGAAGTTTATATTAGAACCTACCTCTAGTTCAGTTTGAATACTTTGAAGTACAGTGAATATAAATTCGTTACATTTTTAGACAACCCTTCATTTAAGCATCTTATGATTTATACTATGAAATACAGAAGGTTAAAAGTGAACAAAAAGAAGAACCATATAACCTTACAGCTTCACACATGCTAAGGTTTGCTAGAAGAGTTATTAATTAACTTTAAAGATATGAGATGGGTTTGAAAAAAGCAATCTCACACAAAATTAGAAAGTTACACCATAATTCAAGTATTAAATGATTCTGTATAGAATGTTGTAATCATATTAGTATTAAAATTTCATTAATTAATAAGAATTTCAGATATCTAGGCTATATGATCAGATTACTTGAATAATCTGAAGGCCGTAATTACAGTGTCTCATTCGAAATATTGTTATGCTCTGGTCTCCAAATATACAACATGACATATCAGTTAAATTCATATATATAATTTTATATTTACTCTTTTGAATGCAATTAGTCAGGAAAATATTCTTCACCTTCTGATTATATTGACTTAATATACCTAAAGAATATGCACTAATTCCCACTTTCAATGCATTTTATTGGTATATTTGAGTTCATTTTGGAATAAATTGAACTAAAATTCAAATATAATGTGTTATATGCACTATTGACATAATATACCTAAAGAATATGCACAATTTTCCACTTTGAATGCAATTTATTGATGTATTAGAGTTCATGTTTGAATATATTTGTATAATGAACTAAAATGCATATGTAATATGTTATATTCACTGTTTTAAATGCAATAAGTGAGGAAAATAGAGTTCACCTGTTGATTATATTGACCTAATATACCTAAAGAATATGCACAATTTTCCACTTTGAATGCAATGTACGGGTATATTTGAGTTCATTTTTTCATATATGGACCTACAATTCATATATACTGTGTCATATTCACTAATTTGAACGCAATTACTGAGGAAAATACTGTTCATATGTTGATTGTATGGGCCTAATATACCTAAACAATATGCACACTTTTCCACTTTGAATGCTCTTTATGGGTGTATTTGAGTTCATTTTTGAATATATTAAACTAAAATTCATATGTAACATGTTACATTCACTGTTTTGAATGCAATTAGTGAGAAAAGAAGAGTTTACCTATTGCTTATATAGGGACCTATTATACCTAAAGAATATGCACAATTTTCCACTTTGAATGCAATGTATGTGTATATTTGAGTTCATTTTTGCATATATTGACCTAAATTTCATATATAATGTGGTATATTTACTATTTTGAATGCAATTACTGAGGAAAATATAGTTTATATATTGATTGTATGGACCTAATATACCTAAAGAATATGCAAAATTTTTCACATTGAATGCAGTTCATTGGTATATTTGAGTTCATTTTTGAATATATTGAACTATAATTCATTTGTAATATGGTATATTCACTGTTTTGAATGCAATTACTGAGGAAAATACAGTTCATATGTTGACTGTATGGATCTAATATACCTAAAGAATATGCACAATTTTTCACTTTGAATGCAATGTATGTGTATATCTGAGTTCATTTTTGCATATATAGACCTAAATTCATATATATTGTGTTATATTTACTATTTTGAATGCAATTACTGAGGAAAGTACAGTTCATATGTTGATTGTATGGACCTAATATACCTAAAGAATATGCACAATTTCCACTTTGACTGCAATGTGTCGGTATATTTGAGTTCATTTTTGCATATATTGACCTAAAATTCATATATAATGTGCTATATTTACTATTTGAATGCAATTACTGAGGAAAATACAGTTCAAATGTTGATTGTATGGACCTAATATACCTAAACAATATGCACACTTTTCCACTTTGAATGCTCTTTATGGGTGTATATGAGTTCATTTTTGAATATATTGAACTAAAATGCATATGTAATATGTTATATTCACTGTTTTAAATGCAATTAGTGAGGAAAATAGAGTTCATCTGTTGATTATATTGACCTAAGAAACCTAAAGAATATGCACAATTGCCCACTTTCAATGCAATTTATGGATATATTTGAGATCAGTTTTGAATGTATTGACCTTGAATACATCTATAATGTGTTAATCTTACTATTTTGAATGCAATTTGTGTGGAAAATAGAGTTCACCTGTTGATGAAATAAACCTTATATATCTAAAGAATCTGCAGAATTTTCAATTTTGAATGCAATTTATGTGTTTCAATCAGTTCATTTTGAATATATTGACCTAAAATTCAGATATAATATGTTATATTCCCTGTTTTGAAAGCAATTAGTGAGGAAAATAGAGTTTACCTATTGATTATATTAACCTAATGTACCTAAACCATATGCACACTTTTATACTTTGATTGCAATGTATGGGTATTTTTGAATATTTTGACCTTAAACACGTCTATAATGTGTTAATGTTACTATTTTGAATGCAATTAGTGGCGAAAATAGAGTTCACCTGTTGATTATTATTGATGTATACGGAATATAATGTTTATATAAAAGTATGCTAATATGTACCACATTTGTAAATGTATAAGTAATGTAAATGTCTATATAAACGTATGTTAATATTTCCAACATGGGTCTATGCTCTTCTGGATGTTTGAACATAAAACTTATCTCATAAAACCTATCTTACTTATGTACAGCATCAATGTATCCCTCTCGTGAGGGTACAATTATCTAGTTTTATATAGTCTGTACCAATGCATTACTTTAGACTCATCGACATGATTCTTTGTATTTGTCTGTCACCATTCTTATCTCTAGACTTGTAATATAGTCCGCATGTAAGTAAACATCAGGGCCCGGAATTATAACGGATACTTAAGTTTCAGGTAAATTTCGGTTTTTGCCGAGTAACAAAGAAAAGTAAACGTATCCCATTGAAACTTTTGCAATGTTTGAGTTTTGAGACAGGAATTAACTTGTTTGCAGTCACATTTTGGTTTCACATTTATTTAAGAAATTAAAGCTGGGTAGGTTTTAATTAGTTAGAATAAAAAATGCTTATTTATCTTTCTAATGCGTTTTTCCTTTATGGTTCCAATTGTAGGCATATCTAACGACTACAGTTGCAACATCGGAGAGATATTTGAAATACTTGAAATACAAGTATTTCAATAAGTGTGCGTTTTGACATTTTAGACACCTGTACTCTCAATGACCGGGCTCGCAAACTTTGAGGGGAAAAATCGTGAAGTTACATTTGTATCTGCGCATGGTGGACGGAGCTCCGAAAAACACGCCGTATGTTAAACATTTAACCGGTTCTCACTCGTTGGAAATAAAGAAAATACCCTCACCCGTTGGAAATAAACACTTTGACCATATTATCCGGCTGTATCACGGTATTTGCGGGGCCGAATTGTCGGGGTCCTAGTTATTGTAATGCAAGGCGAAGTTTATATTAGAACCTACCTCTAGTTCAGTTTGAATACTTTGAAGTACAGTGAATATAAATTCGTTACATTTTTAGACAATCCTTCATTTAAGCATCTTATGATTTATACTATGAAATACAGAAGGTTAAAAGTGAACAAAAAGAAGAACCATATAACCTTACAGCTTCACACATGCTAAGGTTTGCTAGAAGAGTTATTAATTAACTTTAAAGATATGAGATGGGTTTGAAAAAAGCAATCTCACACAAAATTAGAAAGTTACACCATAATTCAAGTATTAAATGATTCTGTATAGAATGTTGTAATCATATTAGTATTAAAATTTCAATAATTAATAAGAATTTCAGATATCTAGGCTATATGATCAGATTACTTGAATAATCTGAAGGCCGTAATTACAGTGTCTCATTCGAAATATTGTTATGCTCTGGTCTCCAAATATACAACATGACATATCAGTTAAATTCATATATATAATTTTATATTTACTGTTTTGAATGCAATTAGTGAGGAAAATATACTTCACCTTCTGATTATATTGACTTAATATACCTAAAGAATATGCACTAATTCCCACTTTCAATGCATTTTATTGGTATATTTGGGTTCATTTTGGAATAAATTGAACTAAAATTCAAAAATAATGTGTTATATGTACTATTGACCTAATATACCAAAAGAATATGCACAAATTTCATCTTTGAATGCAATGTAAGTGTTTATTTGAGTTTATTTTTCCACAGTTTGACCTAAAATTCATATATAATATGTTATATTTACTATTTGAATGCGATTACTGAGCAAAAATACAGTTCACATGTTGATTGTATGGACCAAATATACCTAAAGGATATGCACAATTTTCCACTTTGAATGCAATGCATTGGTATATTTGAGTTCATTTTTGCATATATTGACCTACATTTCATATATAATATGTTATATTTACTATTTTGAATGCAGATACTGAGGAAAATACAGTTCACATGTTGATTGTATGGACCTAATATACCTAAAGAATATGCACATTCTTCCACTTTAAATGCAATTTATGGGTGTATTAGAGTTCATGTTTGAATATATTGAAATAAAATTCATATGCAATATGTTATATTCACTGTTTTGAATGCAATTAGTGAGCAAAATAGAGTTCACCTGTTGATTATATTGACCTAATATACCTAAAGAATATGCACAATTTTCCACTTTGAATGCAATTTATGGATATATTTGAGATCATTTTTGAATGTATTGAACTAAAATGTATATGTAATAAGTTATATTCACTGTTTTGAATGCAATTTATATGGAAAACAGAGTTCATCTATTGATTATATAGACCTAAAATACCTAAAGAATATGCACAATTTCCACTTTGAATGCAATGTGTGGGTATATATGAGTTCATTTCTGCATATATTGACCTAAAATTCATATATAATGTGCTATATTTACTATTTGAATGCAATTACTGAGGAAAATACAGTTCAAATGTTGATTGAATGGACCTAATATACCTAAACAATATGCACACTTTTCCACTTTGAATGCTCTTTATGGGTGTATTTGAGTTCATTTTTGAATATATTAAACTAAAATTCATATGTAACATGTTACATTCACTGTTTGGAATGCAATTAGTGAGAAAAGTAGAGTTAACCTATTGCTTATATAGAGACCTATTATACCTAAAGAATATGCACACTTTTCCACTTCGAATGCAATGTATGTGTATATTTGAGTTCATTTTTGAATATATTGACCTAAAATTCATATATAATGTGGTATATTTACTATTTTGAATGCAATTACTGAGGAAAATACAGTTCATATGTTGATTGTATTGACTTAATATACCTAAAGAATATGCACAATTTTTCACTTTGAATGCAGTTCATTAGTATATTTGAGTTCATTTTTGAATATATTGAACTAAAATACATATGTATTAAGTCATATACACTGTTTTGAATGCAATTAGTGAGGAAAATAGAGTTCACCTATTGATTATATTGACCTAATATATATAAAGAATATGCACAATTTTCCACTTTGAATGCAATGTATGTGTATATTGGAGTTCATGTTTGCATATATAGACCTAAACTCATATATATTGTGTTATATTTACTATTTTGAATGCAATTACTGAGGAAAGTACAGTTCATATGTTGATTGTATGGACCTAATATACCTAAAAAATATGCACAATATTCCAATTTGAATGCAATTTATTGGTGTATTAGAGTTCATGTTTGATTACATTTGTATATTGAACTAAAATGCATATGTAATATGTTATATTCACTGTTTTAAATGCAATTAGTGAGGAAAATAGAGTTCACCTGTTGATTGTATTGACCTAATATACCTAAAGATTATGCAAAATATTCCAATTTGAATGCAGTTCATTGGTATATTTCAGTTTATCTAAGAATATATTGAACTAAAATACATATGTAATAAGTCATATACACTGTTATGAATGCAATGTGTGAGGAAAATAGAGTTCACCTATTGATTATATAGACCTAATATACCTAAAGAATATGCACACATTTCCACTTTGAATGCAATGTATGTGTATATTTGAGTTCATTTTTGCATATTTTGACCTAAAATGCATATATAATGTGTTATATTTACTATTTGAATGCAATTACTGAGGAAAATACAGTTCACATGTTGATTATATTGACCTAATATACCTAAATAATATGCACAATTATCCACCTTGAATGCAATTTATTGATGTATTAGAGTTCATGTTTGAATACATTTGTATATTGAACTAAAATGCATATGTAATATGTTATATTCACTGTTTTAAATGCAATTAGTGAGGAAAATAGAGTTCACCTGTTGATTATATTGACCTAATAAACCTAAAGAATATGCACAATTTTCCAGTTTGAATGCAGTGTATGTGTATATGTGAGTTCATGTTTGCATATTTAGACCTAAAATTCATATATAATGTGTTATATTTACTATTTTGAATGCAATTACTGAGGAAAATACAGTTCATATGTTGATTGTATGGACCATACATACCTAAAGAATATGCACAATTTTCCACTTTGAATGCAATGTATTGGTATATTTGAGTTCATTTTTGCATATATTGACCTACAATTCATATATAATGTGTTATATTTACTATTTTGAATGCAGATACTGAGGAAAATACAGTTCACATGTTGGTTGTATGGACCTATACAATATGCACACTTTTCCACTTTGAATGCTCTTTATGGGTGTATTTGAGTTCATTTTTGAATATATTAAACAAAAATTCATATGTAACATGTTACATTCACTGTTTTGAATGCAATTAGTGAGAAAAGTAGAGTTAACCTATTGCTTATATAGAGACCTATTATACCTAAAGAATATGCACAATTTTCCACTTCGAATGCAATGTATGTGTATATTTGAGTTCATTTTTGAATATATTGACCTAAAATTCATATATAATGTGGTATATTTACTATTTTGAATGCAATTACTGAGGAAAATACAGTTCATATGTTGATTGTATGGACCTAATATACCTAAAGAATATGCACAATTTTTCACTTTGAATGCAGTTCATTGGTATATTTGAGTTCATTTTTGAATATATTGAACTAAAATACATATGTAATAAGTCATATACACTGTTTTGAATGCAATTAGTGAGGAAAATAGAGTTCACCTATTGATTATATTGACCTAATATATATAAAGAATATGCACAATTTTCCACTTTGAATGCAATGTATGTGTATATTGGAGTTCATTTTTGCATATATAGACCTAAATTCATATATATTGTGTTATATTTACTATTTTGAATGCAATTACTGAGGAAAGTACAGTTCATATGTTGATTGTATGGACCTAATATACCTAAAGAATATGCACAATATTCCAATTTGAATGCAATTTATTGGTGTATTAGAGTTCATGTTTGATTACATTTGTATATTGAACTAAAATGCATATGTAATATGTTATATTCACTGTTTTAAATGCAATTAGTGAGGAAAATAGAGTTCACCTGTTGATTGTATTGACCTAATATACCTAAAGAATATGCAAAATATTCGAATTTGAATGCAGTTCATTGGTATATTTCAGTTTATCTTAGAATATATTGAACTAAAATACATATGTAATAAGTCATATACACTGTTATGAATGCAATGTGTGAGGAAAATAGAGTTCACCTATTGATTATATAGACCTAATATACCTAAAGAATATGCACACATTTCCACTTTGAATGCAATGTATGTGTATATTTGAGTTCATTTTTGCATATTTTGACCTAAAATGCATATATAATGTGTTATATTTACTATTTGAATGCAATTACTGAGGAAAATACAGTTCACATGTTGATTATATTGACCTAATATACCTAAATAATATGCACAATTATCCACTTTGAATGCAATTTATTGATGTATTAGAGTTCATGTTTGAATACATTTGTATATTGAACTAAAATGCATATGTAATATGTTATATTCACTGTTTTAAATGCAATTAGTGAGGAAAATAGAGTTCACCTGTTGATAATATTGACCTAATAAACCTAAAGTATATGCACAATTTTCCAGTTTGAATGCAGTGTATGTGTATATGTGAGTTCATGTTTGCATATTTAGACCTAAAATTCATATATAATGTGTTATATTTACTATTTTGAATGCAATTACTGAGGAAAATACAGTTCATATGTTGATTGTATGGACCTTACATACCTAAAGAATATGCACAATTTTCCACTTTGAATGCAATGTATTGGTATATTTGAGTTCATTTTTGCATATATTGACCTACAATTCATATATAATGTGTTATATTTACTATTTTGAATGCAGATACTGAGGAAAATACAGTTCACATGTTGGTTGTATGGACCTATACAATATGCACACTTTTCCACTTTGAATGTTCTTTATGGGTGTATTTGAGTTCATTTTTGAATATATTAAACTAAAATTCATATGTAACATGTTACATTCACTGTTTTGAATGCAATTAGTGAGAAAAGTAGAGTTCACCTATTGCTTGTATAGAGACCTATTATACCTAAAGAATATGCACAATTTGTCACTTTGAATGCAATTTATTGATGTATTAGAGTTCATGTTTGAATGCATTTGTATATTGAACTAAAATGCATATGTAATATGTTATATTCACTGTTTTAAATGCAGTTAGTGAGGAAAATAGAGTTCACCTGTTGATTGTATTGACCTAATAAACCTAAAGAATATGCACAATTGCCCACTTTCAATGCAATTTATGGATATATTTGAGATCATTTTTGAATGTATTGACCTTTAATACATCAATAATGTGTTAATCTTACTATTTTGAATGCAATTTGTGAATAGAGTTCACCTGTTGATGAAATAAACCTTATATATCTAAAGAATCTGCAGAATTTTCAATTTTGAATGCAATTTATGTGTTTCAATCAGTTCATTTTGAATATATTGACCTAAAATTCAGATATAATATGTTATATTCCCTGTTTTGAAAGCAATTAGTGAGGAAAATAGAGTTTACCTATTGATTATATTAACCTAATGTACCTAAAGCATATGCACACTTTTATACTTTGATTGCAATGTATGGATGTTTTTGAATATTTTGACCTTAAACACATCTGTAATGTGTTAATATTACTATTTTGAATGCAATTAGTGGCGAAAATAGAGTTCACCTGCTGATTATTATTGATGTGTCCGGAATATAATGTTTATATAAAAGTATGCTAATATGTACCACATTTGTAAATGTATAAGTAATGTAAATGTCTATATAAACGTATGTTAATATTTCCAACATGGGTCTATGCTCTTCTGGATGTTTGAACATAAAACTTATCTCATAAAACTTATCTTACTTATGTACAGCATCAATGCATCCCTCTCGTGAGGGTACAATTATCTAGTTTTATATAGTCTGTACCAATGCATTACTTTAGACTCATCGACATGATTCTTTGTATTTGTCTGTCACCATTCTTATCTCTAGACTTGTAATATAGTCCGCATGTACGTTAACATCAGGGCCCGGAATTATAACGGATACTTAAGTTTCAGGTAAATTTGGGTTTTTGCCGAGTAACAAAGAAAAGTAAACGTATCCCATTGAAACTTTTGCAATGTTTGAGTTTTGAGACAGGAATTAACTTGTTTGCAGTCACATTTTGGTTTCACATTTATTTAAGAAATTAAAGCTGGGTAGGTTTTAATTAGTTAGAATAAAAAATGCTTATTTATCTTTCTAATACGTTTTTCCTTTATGGTTCCAATTGTAGGCATATCTAACGACTGCAGTTGCAACATCGGAGAGATATTTGAAATACTTGAAATAAAAGTATTTCAATAAGTGTGCGTTTTGACATTTTAGACACCTGTAAACTCAATGACCGGGCTCGCAAACTTTGAGGGGAAAAATCGTGAAGATACATTTGTATCTGCGCATGGTGGACGGAGCTCCGAAAAAACACGCCGTATGTTAAACATTTAACCGGTTCTCACTCGTTGGAAATAAAGAAAATACCCTCACTCGTTGGAAATAAACACTTTGACCATATTATCCGGCTGTATCACGGTATTTGCGGGGCCGAATTGTCGACGTCCTAGTTATTGTAATGCAAGGCGAAGTGTATATTAGAACCTACCTCTAGTTCAGTTTGAATACTTTGAAGTACAGTGAATATAAATTCGTTACATTTTTAGACAACCCTTCATTTAAGCATCTTATGATTTATACTATGAAATACAGAAGGTTAAAAGTGAACTAAAAGAAGAACCATATAACCTTACAGCTTCACACATGCTAAGGTTTGCTAGAAGAGTTATTAATTAACTTTAAAGATATGAGATGGGTTTGAAAAAAGCAATCTGACACAAAATTAGATAGTTACACCATAATTCAAGTATTAAATGATTCTGTATAGAATGTTGTAATCATATTAGTATTAAAATTTCATTAATTAATAAGAATTTCAGATATCTACGCTATATGATAAGATTCCTTGAATAATCTGAAGGCCGTAATTACAGTGTCTCATTCGAAATATTGTTATGCTCAGGTCTCCAAATATACAACATGACATATCAGTTAAATTCATATATATAATTTTATATTTACTGTTTTGAATGCAATTAGTGAGGAAAATATACTTCACCTTTTGATTATATTGACTAAATATACCTAAAGAATATGCACTAATTCCCACTTTCAATGCATTTTATTGGTATATTTGAGTTCATTTTGGAATATATTGAACTAAAATTCAAATGAAATGTGTTATATATACTATTGACCTAATATATCTAAAGAATATGCAAAATATTTCATTTTGAATGCAGTTCAATGGTATATTTCAGTTTATCCTAGAATATAATTAACTAAAATACATATGTAATAAGTTATATTCACTGTTTTCAATGAAATTAGTGAGGAATATAGAGTTCACCTATTGATTATATAGACCTAATATACCTAATGAATATGCTCAATTTTCCTGTTTGAATGCAATGAATGGGTATATTTGAGTTCATTTTTGCATATATGGACCTACAATTCATATATACTGTGTCATATTTACTATTTTGAATGCAATTACTGAGGAAAATACAGTTCATATGTTGATTGTATGGACCTAATATACCTAAAGAATATGCACAATTTTTCACTTTGAATGCAGTTCATTGGTATATTTGAGTTCATTTTTGAATATATTGTACTAAAATACATATGTAATAAGTCATATACACTGTTTTGAATGCAATTAGTGAGGAAAATAGAGTTCACCTATTGATTATATTGACCTAATATATATAAAGAATATGCACAATTTTCCAATTTGAATGCAGTTCATTGGTATATTTCAGTTTATCTTAGAATATATTGAACTAAAATACATATGTAATAAGTCATATACACTGTTTTGAATGCAATTAGTGAGGGAAATACAGTTCATATGTTGATTGTATGGACCTAATATACCTAAAGAATATGCACAATTTTTCACTTTGAATGCAGTTCATTGGTATATTTGAGTTCATTTTTGAATATATTGTACTAAAATACATATGTAATAAGTCATATACACTGTTTTGAATGCAATTAGTGAGGAAAATAGAGTTCACCTATTGATTATATTGACCTAATATATATAAAGAATATGCACAATTTTCCAATTTGAATGCAGTTCATTGGTATATTTCAGTTTATCTTAGAATATATTGAACTAAAATACATATGTAATAAGTCATATACACTGTTTTGAATGCAATTAGTGAGGGAAATAGAGTACACCTATTGATTATATAGACCTAATATACCTAAAGAATATGCACAAATTTCAACTTTGAATGCAATGTATGTGTATATTTGAGTTCATTTTTGCAGACTTTGACCTAAAATTCATATATAATGTGTTATATTTACTATTTGAATGCAATTACTGAGCAAAAATACAGTTCACATGTTGATTGTATGGACCTAATATACCTAAAGAATATGCACAATTTTCCACTTTGAATGCAATGCATTGGTATATTTTAGTTCATTTTTGCATATATTGACCTACAAATCATATATAATATGTTATATGTACTTTTTTGAATGCAGATACTGTGGAAAATACAGTTCACATGTTGATTGTATGGACCTAATATACCTAAAGAATATGCACATTCTTCCACTTTAAATGCAATTTATGGGTGTATTAGAGTTCATGTTTGAATATATTGAACTAAAATTCATATGTAATAAGTCATATACACTGTTTTGAATGCAATTAGTGAGGAAAATAGAGTTCACCTATTGATTATATTGACCTAATATATATAAAGAATATGCACAATTTTCCAATTTGAATGCAATGTATGTGTATATTTGAGTTCATGTTTGCATATATTGACCTAAAATTCATATATAATGTGGTATATTTACTATTTTGAATGCAATTACTGAGGAAAATACAGTTCATATGTTGATTGTATGGACCTAATATACATAAAGAATATGCACAATTTTTCACTTTGAATGCAGTTCATTGGTATATTTGAGTTTATTTTTGAATATATTGAACTAAAATGTATATGTAATAAGTTATATTCACTGTTTTGAATGCAATTTGTGTGGAAAATAGAGTTCATCTATTGATTATATAGATCTAATATACCTAAAGAATATGCACAATTTCCACTTTGAATGCAATGTGTGGGTATATTTGTGTTCATTTTTGCATATATTGACCTACAATTCATATATAATATGTTATATTTACTATTTTGAATGCAGATACTGAGGAAAATACAGTTCACATGTATATTGTATGGACCTAATATACTTAAAGAATATGCACATTCTTCCACTTTAAATGCAATTTATGGGTGTATTAGAGTTCATGTTTTAATATATTGAACTAAAATTCATATGCAATATGTTATAATCACTGTTTTGAATGCAATTAGTGAGGAAAATAGAGTTCACCTGTTGATTATATTGACCTAATATACCTAAAGAATATGCACAATTTTCCACTTTGAATGCAGTTCATTGGTATAGTTGAGTTTATTTTTGAATATATTGAACTAAAATTGATATGTAATAAGTTATATTTACTGTGTTGAATGCAATTAGTGAGGAGAATACAGTTCACATGTTGATTGTATGGACCTAATATACCAAAAGAATATGCACAATTTTCCACTTTGAATGCAATGTATGTGTATATTTGAGTTCATTTTTGCATATTGTGACATAAAATTCATATATAATGTGGTATATTTACTATTTGGAATGCAATTACTGAGTAAAATAGAGTTCACTTGTTGATTGTATGGACCTAATATACCTAAAGAATATGCACAATTTTTCACTTTGAATGCAGTTCATTGGTATATTTGAGTTCATTTTTGGATATATTGTACTAAAATACATATGTAATAAGTCATATACACTGTTTTGAATGCAATTAGTGAGGAAAATAGAGTTCACCTATTGATTATATTGACCTAATATATATAAAGAATATGCACAATTTTCCACTTTGAATGCAATGTATGTGTATATTTGAGTTCATTATTGCATATATAGACCTAAATTCATATATATTGTGTTATATTTACTATTTTGAATGCAATTACTGAGGAAAGTACAGTTCATATGTTGATTGTATGGACCTAATATACCTAAAGAATATGCAAAATATTCCACTTTGAATGCAATTTATTGGTGTATTAGAGTTCATGTTTGAATACATTTATATATTGAACTAAAATGCATATGTAATATGTTATATTCACTGTTTTAAATGCAATTAGTGAGGAAAATAGAGTTCACCTGTTGATTGTATGGACCTAATATACCTAAAGAATATGCACAATTTTTCACTTTGAATGCAGTTCATTGGTATATTTGAGTTCATTTTTGAATATATTGTACTAAAATACATATGTAATAAGTCATATACACTGTTTTGAATGCAATTAGTGAGGAAAATAGAGTTCACCTATTGATTATATTGACCTAATATATATAAAGAATATGCACAATTTTCCACTTTGAATGCAATGTATGTGTATATTTGAGTTCATTTTTGTATATATAGACCTAAATTCATATATATTGTGTTATATTTACTATTTTGAATGCAATTACTGAGGAAAGTACAGTTCATATGTTGATTGTATGGACCTAATATACCTAATGAATATGCACAATATTCCACTTTGAATGCTATTTATTGGTGTATTAGAGTTCATG